>JANVCC010000076.1:1271408-1834021 GCA_025345505.1 Todiramphus chloris collaris
GAGGGGAGGATCCGGGCGACGCTTTTCCTGCCCCCCGGTGAGTACCGGCCTTGCCGGGCTCCTTCCCCCGCGGTTGCTGCCTTCGCTCTCCGCCCTGTGCTCCCAGGACCGGAGTAAGACCCCCTCCAGACCTGCCCTGAGCTCGGTGCCAGGCAGAGGACAGGGGGAAGCTGGACCTCACCAGCTGGCACTGGGCACTCTTCAAGGAACAGCCTGATCAGCCCGACTAGCTTTCATCTGGTGGCCACACTCCTCATGTAGCAACAGGTACATGGGCTAAAACACATGAGGTTTTTTTGTTTTGTTTTTTTTTTAATTGACTCATACTGGACACAAAGGCATTGATCACAGTACCCTTTTTGTTTCCCAATGCCATGGGAGGTGGTGTCAGACAGTCTTCAAGGTACCTTTCCTCTACCTGGCTGTTTTCCAGGGAATTCAGCCAGTAATTCTTTGGCTAAGTTGAGTGGGTTGCTCTTCATGTGTTTGGAGTCCTGAGCCTGCTGCTTCGCTTCCCAGCATCTACACAGATCCTGAAGTTAGTAATGTCACGGTTGCAGAGCCCAAGCTGCCTTATTTATCCACAGTTCTTCCCCTTTTCTGAGCAGAAGATCAAGTAAAGCATTAGACAGCTTTGACCTTACAGTATTTTTGTCAGAAAATCGTTGTCAGTGAGGTTTTCAGAATGCTCTGTTGTCCTCCCCAGACTTCTGCTGATTGTCTGTAGGAAGCCTCATCTCTTGCCTCCTCTTGGTTGAGTGGTCTACAGCAGTCACACCACCACCACATCCAGCCCTTCCCCCTCTGACCCAGAGCCTTGCACCAACCATATCTCTGGAACCCTGTGTACTTGAGGAGCTCCTCTACATGGCATGCACCTTCTCCTTTCACCTTTCTTCCCTGTCTGTCCCTGGTGACTCCTCCATGATAGTATGAAAACTGTATGTGTTGTCCCAGCCAGTGTCTCAGACTATGGTTCCACCGTAGCCCTGTGAAGCTGGAGGTGAATTTCCAGTTCTGGTTTGTTGCCCAAGTTGTTTGTGTTAGTCTGCAGAGACCTGAGGGGAGCCTCACCCTCCCTTCTGAGCAGGAAAGTAATTCTCCTTCTTGGCCTCCTCCTTTCCATACTGTTACCAGTTTGCAGCAATCCCTTTAGGATCTGGACTTAAGTATTTGTGTCCTGACTGACGCAAATAGTGTGAGCTTCCCTCACCAGGTTAGCAAGGCTGGTTGCAAACACTTTATTTTCTTAATCCCAGAGTAAAAGGCTATAGTACATTTACACGAAAACTGAGAAGCTGGAACCATCAGAAGATGAGATTTTTTTCATCAGTCTTCTGAGAAATGCACAAGGAAGAAGCCTCCTTGGTATTTCTGAAGCAGAGCTTGATACCTTTGCAGTGAATTTACATGCTCTAGAGAGCTAGTTGTGACTGTTGAGGGATCCCTTCCAGCCATGTGTTCCCTGATGTTACCCAAAACATTAGCAAGCCTGTCGCTGTTTATACCGGGAGCGGAGAGATGCAGCAACACACAAATTCAGCAAGAGAAGGCCAAGAAGCCACTTTATAAATTTATAACCCTGTTTTATATATCCTAGCCCCATAGGGCCATTGGTCAGTGACCACCCATCTCCTAGGGTGACTGGCTAAAGTCCTACAACACCCATTTCAAAATATTTTTCCAATGTACCATAAACTTACAAAAAGCCATCCTACTGTTTTTCATAACTTGTGTGAGAAAGGCAGGACTCTCACTGAATATTGTGAAAACCTGAGAAAATCCCTCTGCTAGCAGCTTTTCAGCATCCACACAAGCCTGCTAGTTTGTGCAGTCCTGTTTAATCTTGAAGCACACACTGAAAGCTGGCATAGTAATTTAGCACCCTTAATAGCATTCTGCTGCTCTATGGTTTTGTTCTTCCGTAAAAAGACACATTCCTAGGCCCATGGGTTTGGCATATAAATGAAAAAAAAAAAAAAGTGGGTTAACATGTCCTGTTATGTGGTCTCTTGCAGGAAATGGCCCCTTTCCGGGAATTATTGACTTGTATGGAACTGGAGGAGGACTCCCTGAATACAGGGCATGTCTGCTGGCCAACTATGGTTTTGCTGTGCTGGCTCTGGCTTACTACAGCTATGAAGACCTCCCCAAAGAGATGAAGGAATTCCACCTGGAGTATTTTGAAGAAGCTGTAAACTATATGTTACAACATACCCAGGTTGGTTTATTTACTGACACTCACTAGAGGGAACTCTCATTAGTCAGGTCCTGTCAGACCGCAGATGGGACAGAGCTGCTGTACTTAAAATAGCATCTCCCTTCAAGTTGGCTGTAATTAATTTGGCATATACCTTTAACTCCCATTACAGAGTTGTCTGGCAGATTATTCCAATTCTTCCTTCTGAACTGGACAGGTAACACAGTCACGCATAGGTCAGATACTGGTAACTTCTGCTTCATCCAACCCACTGTTAGAAGCAGGATACTTGTTGCCTGGAGGTTTATTCGACTTCCAGTAGGGCTTTTAGGTTTATGCTCTGTAGAATGTGTCTCAGAACTAAAAGGCCTTTTCAGCCGTGGAGCACGTGATAACCTTCTGTGATCCAGGTCACGAGGAAGTCCACCAGTACACATTTGTTGCTGTGTATTCTGCAAGCTGTTAAAATCACGCCAAATGTTGCTGTTTTGCGAGTGTGGGTTTTTAGTACCTAGTTGTGAACTTGGGGATCCTTCTAAATTGACACCTCTTGGAAGGGAACCCTACTTGGTTCTGAGTCTCCTTCCAGTAACTAGAATTGCACAAGGCAACACTTGGTTTCTCCGGAGAACTCAAATACCTTCCTCGACCTCAGAAAGATGAGTATTTGTTAAAGATCTTGGTTGCTTTTCTGTTGCCCTAACATTAACTGCTTGTGCCACCTCTCTGCCCCAAAACCTCTGAATATTCCTTCCCCCCTGCCTTTTTTCCCCACCGAGAGCAGTACCATTAACACCTCCACTGAGAGCCTCACCATGGTTTTAACATGTTGCAAAGTTTCAGCCGTATTTTCTAATTTCCCCCTTCCCATGCCTCAAAGTCAGTGTGTTTGGAGCCAATTACACAGGTAATAAGGTAGAAAAGGTATTAAATTTTGATGCTGTCTCAGAGCCTTTTTACCCCTCTGGATATTGGAGTAATTGTGATATTTGCTAACTTTCCTCCAATATCCTTAGAGGATTTCAGCACCCTGTAAGATCATTCAGCTTTCCTATTTGAGTTAATTTGCCCATGGAAAAGGAAGTGAAAGTAACCTCTTTTAGCTTGACTCCCAAGGACTGTACAATTTGCTTAGAAAAATGTTTTTAATGGGTTTCTTTCTTAATATATATTTTAATGAGTAACCTACCTAAGAATACTTCCTTTTCGACTGTGAGATAGACAGGGAGCCTAGTAGAGAAACAGGAAGGCAGCTGATGTGGAGTCTGCTACCCAAAGTTAGCTTCTTAATAGGGGAATTGAAGATGGTAGTTGAATATAAGAAAAACGTTATCATAACTGAAGACAGTATCATAGTCACTGCTGATTTTGAGCTCTTAGCACTGAAAGAAAGCATTTCTAGAGGACGTCTCCCCTGTCCCTTCCCTCTTCTTCCCTGAACTACCTTATAAGTAAAGTGAACGTGGGGCTGCACATCTGCACGCTTTGTGCATGCACAGCCATACCCTCTGTATATGCTTCAGCACTGAGCCTTGGAGCTTTGTTAGGATGATGCTGCAGTCTCAGCAGGGCTTATGACCATAAATCAAGCATGGGTCCCTCAGAAGTGGGTCCTGCACACAGGACCTTGGATGCCTATACCTGAGGTCCAGATTCAGGACCCTGCCGCAAACATGGCAACGTTTTAAAGTAGTGGTTCATTGCTTGTGGCTTCGCTTCTCTCCCCTCCAGGTTAAAGGTCCAGGGATTGGGTTGCTTGGAATCTCGAAAGGGGGTGACCTGTGCATCTCTATGGCCTCCTTCCTAAAGGGCATCGTGGCCACTGCCCTTATCAACGGCTCGGTGGCAAATGTGGGTGCAGTGCTCCGCTACAAGGATGTCACCATTCCGCCCCTCGGTGTCAATGCAAAACGCATCAAGGTCAATGAGTCTGGGATTGCTGATATTATCGATGTGCTGAACAACCCACTAGAAGGGCCAGACCAACAAAGCTTTATCCCTTTGGAAAAAGCCGACTGTCGCTTCTTGTTCATTGTTGGACAGGATGATCGCAACTGGAAGAGCGAATTCTTTGCCGTTGAGGGAAGCAAACGTTTGCAAGCTCATGGGAAGGAAAAAGCTGAGATAGTGTGTTATCCTGGAGCGGGACACTACATTGAACCCCCCTTTTTCCCAATGTGTGCGGCCTCAATACACCTGCTAGTTGGCAAGCATGTGATGTGGGGAGGGGAGCCCAAGGCACACTGTGAGGCACAGATAGATGCTTGGCAGCAGATCCAAGCTTTCTTCCACAAACACCTCACGGGCAAGCCATCTGGAACATCCAGTAAGCTGTGATGTGAGTTAGGTTACTTTACACATGCTGGTCTTTCAAGTTTGTCTTGTTAAATGGCTCTGAATGAGAACAAAGAACATCAGAGAATAAACTGTTGGTTTTCTCGAAGGATGATAGTCAGCGAGAACATCAGAGCTGCTTCCTTTTAACACCCTCTGTAGACCTCAGTTAGAAGCCTCAGCCTCATCTTGTGTGTAGTATGGGACTGGAAAAATGGTGGTGGTAAAGCTGGGTCTGCTTTGAATGTGAGTTTTCGTGGAAAATAACTCCTCCAAGCTGAGAACTAGGATGAAAATTTGCCTTAGCTATGTCAGAGGAAACATGTTGTATGCCATTGCTCTTATCAGAGCCAGTTTTGTGCTCTAGTTTTCCTAGAAGCAGCTGTTCTCTCTTCTCCAGTAATCTTTCTGTTCTCCCTGTGCACTTCCCTTTCCTTCCTCTTCTCCCACATTACTGAAATGTACCTACATAAGCATGAAGAAACAACAGAACTGGCTCCATTGGTACTCACACCTGGAACAGCTTGTGGACATCTCCTCGGTGGAGGCAGTGCTGGGAGCCAGGCTCTCCCCGCTGGGCCCCACCGGCCTCCAGGCTTCAGGGCTGGGTCTCTCTGAGGGGCAGCGGGGCCTGCTCTCAAACTCCGCCCGGCTGTTCTCTGCACCCAGGTACGAGTTTGAAGGAAGAAGCACTCACTATTCCGTCGCGGGGCACCTGCAAACTTGCACTACTGTATAAAAATAAGGTTTTCGCGTGCCAGTGCCTTACAGACCCACGCCGAGCGGATATAGTCCAAGCTGATGTTCGTGTGTTATGTGAATGCGCCTTTATGTGTTTTGCATTGGCTGCATTTTTTTAATTAAAACGAAACGCTAACCTCTCCCAACGCCTCGCTGCCCCAGGCGGTCTGGGGAACGGCGGCGCGGGCGGGAGGGGGCGGGAACGGCCCCCGGGGAGGCGGTGCGGTCCGGCCCGGCCCGGGGCCCTGCACGGTGACTGCGGCAGAAGAAGCCGCGGGCAGAGGGGCTCTGCTATCGATTGGGGCTGCCTGGAGGAGGCGGCTGCCGCGCCGCCGTTATTGCCGCTGGCGCAGCAGCCCTCGCTCGCCTGCCGCCGTCATGTGGAGAGCGGCCGCCGCTGCCGCCTGGGTCCCGGCCCGGCGGGCTTTGTGCCGCGCCCCGCCGCGCCGGGCCGTGAGCGTGTCCATGTCCCCCAGCGCCGGGCTGGCGGACGAGCGGGTGGAGACGCGGGTGGCGGGGCTGGACCCGGGGCAGCCGGTGACCCTGCGGGCGGTGGCGGCCGATGAGCGCGGCTGCCTCTTCCAGTCGTGCGCGCACTACCGGGCGGACGGCCGCGGCGAGCTGCACCTGGGCACGGACGCCTCGCACGGCGGGGACTACACCGGCGTGGAGCCCATGGGGCTCTTCTGGAGCCTCTCCCCCGCCGGCATGGAGAGGCCGTACCAGCGGCTCCTTCCCCGCAGCACCGGCACCCCGATGAAGGTGGAGATGTTGGTCCACCAGGGCCACAGCCTGCCCGGCGCCATCCCGGGGCCGGTGGTGGCCAAGACCGAGGTGGAGAGGTGGTTCACGGCCCCCGGCGTGCGGAGGATCCGGCTGAAGGAGGGAAGCGTAAGGGGCTCCCTCTTCCTGCCGCCGGGTGAGTGCCGCGGCCGCAAAGCTCCCCCCTGCAGCCGGCCGGGGCCCCCGGCCTCTGCCCGGAGCAAGGGAAGTCTCTTTTAAAAGAAAACCGCGCAAAGGAGATCACCCGGGACAGCCACGTTTCGCAATGGATCTGAACGCCGCCCTGCAGACAGGCGGCCGGGGGGGTTCACCCGGCAGTCTCACGGAGGCGCTCCCACGGGCTTGTCGGGGCGCTTGACGGGCTTGTGCCTGGCGACACTGCCTCGTGCTTATCGGCAGCAGCGGGCAGGGCAGGCACGGGCAGGTGACTCCTGCGGGACATGCAGGAACTAAATGAGAATAGGGCTTGTAGAGTTTACACTGTCGTCGCTCTCAGCCTACGATTTTTCAGTAGGTTTGATGTTTGCTCTGCACTACCAGAATCTGCAACATTCAGAAAAGCTGATAACAAGCTTCATTGTGTGAGCCTGTGCCACATCTCCTGAGGATCTTACCCCGAGTAGAACCAAATTGAAAGTAGAACCAAATTGAAAAGGCTTTTTTTTTTTTCCCTGTGAAACACATGCCAGCTAGCAAAGCAGCAGAAGAGATTCTAGAAAATGCAGGTGTTCTGCCTAATACACCGGAGCCAAAGCAAAGTTAATAGTTGACTTACTTGGCTTTTCTGTGGTATAAAGGCAAAACAGCTTTCTGAGCAAGCTCTACCTGTTCTGCTTGTGGGATGGTTGTGCTTTATGAGGTGTGATACTCTGATGGATGGCTAGCGTTGGAGAATGAAACCTTACACCAATGATGGTGTTGGTACACTTGAACCATGATTTAAACTTCCTATATTTCCGTGAGCGTTGTGCTACTACAGCTGCCCTTCATATTACCTCTAACTTAAAACGACTTGGTTCAGTAAATCCTGTAAGTACCACTGCACTTATTAGGGATTTAAGTATTTTCGGTAAATTATTTCCAAACCAATGATCTTTTTATCCATTTAGATATGGATCCAAAGTCCACTGAAGAAAAAAAAAACAACAACAGAGATTGAACTTTGAATTTTGGATCAAGTATTTAGTCAGCATTCTGGATTTTCCATCACTGAGCCGTGTTGTTTTGTGTTAGCCCGCCTTAGAGGATGAGCTGGATTTCTGCTGAGCTCAGTGGGAGTCCACAGATCTGCAAGATGGAACTGCATTTTTCCCTGTAGAAAGTCTGGTGTTGTAATAGCGTGGAAAAGTTTGGATTTATTGCCTAAATGATACTGGCATCATTCCTGATAGAGGATCCAATTACAGCATTACTGCCATCCTTTTCTTTCGAATCACAGAATGCTCTGGGTTGGAAAGGACCTCCAAAGTTCATCTAGTCCAACCCCCTTGCAGTATGCCCGGACATCCTCAACTAGATCAGGTTGAACAGAAAATTTTAATATTATTAAGATAGGAATCTTAAATGTGAACCATTCTTAGACAAAGTTAGATGATGTGAGTGGGCTTATGCTGTAATTTTAATATGAAGGAGATTTCTCAATTCAGGCATTAGAATTACAGGTGTGGTGGATGTTGGTTGGTTGGTTGGTTTTAGGCAGTTGTTAAGTTGCCTAGTCCATTTTATCCTGCTTTTTTAGTGAGCTATGCAGAAACCTGGGCATGTGTAGGCACTGAGGAAGGCAATCTGGGATCCTTGGGTAAGTTAAAACTTGTCTTCATGAGAGAGAAATATATTCACGCTTGACTGTGTTCTAATCACCAGTTCTTGTTAGAAAGCTTTAGAGGTAGAGGTGGTAAATGAATGAATACTTGGTTTTCTAGCCAGCTAAGGTGACTGTTGTTAGCTGAAGGTTGATCGTGGCATGATGGTAAATTTATCCAGACATATTTTCTCTCCAGTAGAATATTGAATTTCTATGAAAAATTTCAGAACTGAAGCAAAAACCCCAGAAGCATGTTTCAATCCTTTGCTGACTTCCTAATGCTTTCAGTTAGGAGGTTTCCACCATCTAGCGTGTCTTGTCCAAAACTTCCTTTTCTGGAGCACCTTGAAATGCCAGAGGTCTTATCTTTATTGCATTATAGTTAATGAACTCTTGCTCTAGCAGGTGCTTTTTCTGCTGTGGTCGTTGCAGTGAGCTGGATCCGAGTACATCAGTAGTGACATCTGGTGGCCAGGATAAAAAAAAAAAAAAAAAAATTTAAACCCAGAAATTGCCTGCCTGGGGTCTTTATAGTTCCAAGAGGTAGTATCCTTCACAGTCTGCTGACATGGCCTACAAGAATATGACAGAACAATCTTGGCTGCAAAAGCATGCTCACTGAAAATTGCGGTGCTGATCATTTCTGTAGCTTTGCAGGACTGATGGTACACATGTATATGCATGTTTGTCTGTAT
The DNA here is from genome assembly GCA_025345505.1 of Todiramphus chloris collaris. Lineage (NCBI taxonomy): Eukaryota > Metazoa > Chordata > Aves > Coraciiformes > Alcedinidae > Todiramphus > Todiramphus chloris. The sequence continues at coordinate 1,279,966 of JANVCC010000076.1, forward strand.
ACTGGTCACGGACACATACCTGCACCCCTACAGCTCTCGGGTGTACCCTCTGTCTCTTCACACCTGTGGCAGCGGTTCTGCTGCCAAGCATTATGGTGCTGATGTTGAGACAGAGCTCGTTGAGTCCAGTTGATTTCATCTAGCAATGGGCATTGCTTTGCTGAGCTTTGCTCAACGCACCTTATTCCAGAGTTTACGTAAGTTTTGTAGTATTCGCTACCAGGGCTCAGTGCTCTTGCCTCATTAATAATGAGCTTGCACTTTGTTAATTAAGGTATGACTTCTTTGTGAGAAAATCCCTGATTTGGAATATGATTGTTCTGAAGGTGGGACATTACGACCACAGGAAAATACATTTAGAACAGATTTAAAAAAAACCCAAAACATACAAACAACTGTTCACATATTTTTACAGGAAGGTAAGAACCTATTCTTAGTTTGAAATAGTTAAAGTGGGATACAGCACTGGTTCGCTAATCTCTGCTGTGCAAATGGAAAAGTAATTATTAATAGAAAATGTCTTCAGCCTTCTATATTTTGTTGCTCAATCTTTGCCACAGTTGTGTCCTGTTTGATAACTTGTTCTCTGTACCTCTTCTTTTTAATACAGGGGATGGCCCCTTTCCAGGAGTGATTGACATGTATGGTGATGAAGGAGGTTTGATTGAATTTAGATCCAGTCTCCTGGCTACCCGTGGTTTTGCTGCTCTTTCTCTGCCCTATTTTGACTTTGAAGATCTGCCGAAGGTCATGAAAGAATTCAATCTTGAGTACTTTGAGGAGGCAGCTAGATTCCTACAGCGTCACCCAAAGGTGAGTGTCATAAAAGATCATCTCTCGGGACAAGGGAGGATTTCACAGTCATGCCCACGTGGTGCTGGTGAATTTTTTTCTTTTTTGAGTATCAGTTTCTGCTGGGCAGGTTTAGGCAGCATATGCATATGGCTGCAGAGAGGAAATTTCTTCCAGCACAAGCTGTTAAATAAATTCATGCTGGAAACTAGAAGATTCCTGATCATTAGAACAGTGAAGTGCTGGAATATTCTCCAAAAAGAAGTAGTGGTGATAAAGATGGTTTTTAGAAAAAAAAAAAGGGGGGGCGGGGGCAATTAATTTGAGAGGATGGTGGAAAACTTCTCAATAGTCAGCAAAGTAATGGATCTGATGACTTGGGATGTTGCATTGAATTTTACTTTGTAGGCTAGAAAAGGATAAATACTATTTATATAATCCTTCAGATGTCATTTGTGAGGTACTTTATTTGCCCGAGACATAACATAGTATTCAATAGACTGAACTTCAATTTCCTGCTCCCCATTTTGGGAAAAAGAGAAAATATTTTTCATCAGAATACGCAGTAGGAACTAGGTGAGGTCCAAATGATGGTGGTACTTGTGCGTCTGTTACTTTCTGGGATTTCACAGCTCTGAAAAATAAGACATTGAACAGAGGGAGGAGCCTGGGTCCAGGCTGTAGCTTTGCAACAGGTCACGTCAATAATTAACCTAACCTTTTTTTTTTTTTTTTTTTTAATTAACACAACTTCAAAGGCGTTTAATGGCTAATCCCATTATAATGCATACTTCCTTTCTTTCTCTCTTCCCCACCCCACATCTTATCTGAAGGTGAAGGCACCAGGAGTTGGAGTGATTGGCACTGGGAAAGGGGCAGAATTAGCCCTCTCTATGATCACTTTCCTGCCGGAAGTCATGGCTGCCGTTTGCATCTCTGCCTGCAGCTGTAACACAGTTGCAGACCTCCATTACCGTGACATGACTCTGCCTGGGCTGCGTTTTGATATGAAGAAGGTCAGTGTTTCTGATGCTGGTGTATTTGACATTTTTGAAGCCCTGGATGACCCAACAGATCCTGCTAATTCTGCTTGCACAATCCCCATTGAAAAAGCAGAAGGTCACTTCCTCTTAGTGGTAGGGGAAGATGATCGTATGTGGAAGAGCTCCTTATATGCTGAGCTGGCAATCAGGCGTCTACGCCAGCATGGGAAAGAAAACTTTAAACTCTTGAGTTATCCAGGAGCAGGCCACCGAATTGATCCTCCTTCTACTCCATTTTGTCAGGTAGCTATGGATCGTGTTCTGGGGGTGCCTGTTCTGGGGGGTGGGGAGAGCAAAGCACATGCCTATGCACAGGAGCACTCCTGGGAAAAGATTCAAGAGTTTCTGCACTTGCATTTGGGATGAACACTGAGGTGCCTGCAAGCTGTTGCAGAACTGCAGAGGACTGAGCTTGAGCCACTAAAATGACTGGTGAATTGGAAGGACTGACTGAGAAAAAGCTTTGAAATACGAAGTAACCAAATGATAAATCTAAAAAGGAAGGGGATTTATTTGGATTAGCCTAAGTTATTTTAACTAGGTACACAGAGGAGAAGTGAAACAATGATAAATAGGCAGCATTGTGGTACAAATTTGACAGCCTGATCTGGTCATGATGTCAAGAAACAAGTACCTGAAGAGAGCAGTAGGTGCTTGCTTGCGGTATCTATGATTCATGGAACTGAACAGCCTGCACCCTCAGCAGTGACTGACTGGATCGCACCTGGGGAACGAATGCAACCCATGGACGATAAACTTTGGCATCAAAATGATGAATGGTTCTGGCTTTGGGTCTTAAGTTACCTTAGCCCAGAACTTGCAGATTTACAGCCATATACACTTAGGAAGTGTTTTCTATTCACACAAACCTGGGGATATCTATTTGTAATGAAGCTCGTGTACCTTGACCTTAGCCAGTGGTCATCCGGTGTCACAGCCTGTTTCTTTCCAACAAAAACTACCTGTAGATTGGGAAAATGAAGAGTACTTTTCCTGTCACCCTGGGAAAATGGCAGCACCAGCACTGTCTAGTATTGCAGATGTAATGATCTGTTCCTATGACATCTTGGGTTGGCATTTGAGGTAGTAAGGGTGCTAAGCTTTGTTGGACAGGTTAAAGCACGGTTCAGTGCAGTCATGCTACATGCAAATCTTATTTCTCTCTTCCTTGCTTCTTTTAAGCTAATAACACCTGCCACTAGTTAGGGATTAATTACTTGTGGAACTCTTTAGTAATGATGTCAACAGATGCTGACGGTTGTTCTTAGGCAGGAAGCAGAGTTGAGAGACAGAAAACCTAGCCAGTAGGAGATTAAGACTGACTGTAAAAAGCTGTCACCTTATGGCTATGATTAACTTAGAATCATAATACTTAAAAAACAAACAAACAATCAAAAAACCCCACCAACCCAAACAACAACTCCCCATGACCCCCCCCCCCCCCCAACCCAAACAAAAATCCCCCAAAAAAACACCAAACCCAAGTCCCAAATCAAGGATATCTTTTTCCATGACAGCCTTGGGTTTTTTTCATCCTAATGATTTTTTGGCTAGTGCCTTATTTTTCCCCACCGTTCAGGTAGAAAGAAACAACATTTTCCCAAATGAGTTGATGTCTCGAGGGTCTTTCTGGAATGATGCCAGCACTGAGGGCCTGTTTAACAAGGGCCAGGATCAGTAGAATTTCTCCTTTCAAGGTCATTTTGTCAGACCAGTTTTAGAGCTGCCTAGGAAGATATGGAGCCTTCATTTATGGTACTAAATTTTGCTTTGCTCTTGGGCATCTTTTTTCTCCAGTTCACTGTCATTATGCTGCTGCTCAGGTCCCATTAGCTTTCTGCAACTCTTTTATGACTCCTTATTATTTGATTGATGTCATATGTTCTCCACACACCATCACTGCCAATTGAACAATTCATCTGTCCACTCCTTACAAGAGAATCTTCATCCTGCTCACTCCACACAAAGTCCTCACACCTCCCTCACTGTCTGAAGAGGCTTTTGCAGAGTTATCTGGTGCTTGAACTCCCGCTAAAACCAGCAGCCCCAGAAGTCCAGGACCACAGCCTGCCTTGATGTGTATGTTGGTGTCACCCGTGGTTAGTACCCTGCCGCCTTTTCCCAAACTCATTCCAAATTGCAGCCGTAAAGGAAAGGGCTGTCTGAAGGCTTCTGTCCAGTCTCCTCGTCACGCCTGTCTGCAGTAGTGGGAGCTATGTAGCTGCGGTAGAGCAGTGCTTCCCCAAACCCTGCTCTGTCACCCTCCCAGGGCTGATACCCGTCTCTCCACACTTGCAGTCCTACCTTGGCGTATCCATTGCCATGCAAGATTGCAAGCCGGAGGTACAGGCAGTAAACGTTACGTTGTAAACAGAACAAAAACCAGGTAGCTTAAAAGTCCTTAGACCTCATTTCTAAAGCACAAGCCTTTAAAATAATTCAATGTTAGATATTGTCAGATATATGCAATTTGGAAGTCATAGAACGCTTCCTTTCTTAAAAAACAAGCCTGCATGAGACTGTTATATTTTTGTTTCTGAATAGTTCATTTGTTTGGAAAGCTGGATGCTATTTTCTTTAAATTAAGAAAGGAGGAAAAATAAAAAGAATACAACTTTACTGTGAAGATCCTTTTGTGAACAGGGCAGGGTGTTCCCGGGCTAAATAATTCACAGAAGGGTCTGCAGCAAACCAGCCAACTTTTGCACTAGTATTTTGTATATGTACAGAGCTACTTGGATCCAAAGATACTTGTGGACACCGCTATTTCCTGAAGTGTACATTAAACAGAGTGCCTGATGATGGCCTTAGTTGGAGCCGTGTTATTTGTATTGTTTTTCATTCCTTACCTGGCAGAATCCCCTCAGCGTTTCAGTGAGACTCCTGCTTGGGGGCCAGGGTGGCGTGGCCAGCTGGATCCAGGGGGGCTGAGGCCCAGCTGACCCTGGGCTTCCAGAACGCCGCAAGATGTCCCGGGGGCTGGAGCCTGGGCATCTCCTGCAGCAGCGCCATGGTTCCAGCTCGGGGTGCGCCCAGGGGTGGCCCCCCGTTACCAGATGCACCTCATGGGGTGAAAGCGGCGGTGACGTGCATGGGCAGCTGGTGCGGGCGCTGCTTGTCACCGGCTGGTTTCAGTAAACGATGGCTGGCGAGGCTCGGGAGGGTTGGGGTTTTTTCCGCACCGTTCCGTTTCGAGCCCGGAGGAGCGGGCGGGGAGAGGTCCTCCCGCCCGCCAGGAGGCGCCTGGCGGTAAGACCGCCGACCCCTCCGCCTCGCGCCCCTAACCGGTACGTCCCACAATGCGCCGCGGAGCGCCCCCCCTCGTGCGCGACTTCCGGGATGGGACTCTCTCTGTGGCCGCGCATCTCTATGGTCGCCAGGTGTGGGTGCCTTCGCGGTCGCCCCCCCCACCCCGGCGCGTCGGCGGCGCTGCGCATGCGCGGGAGGCGGCCGTGCCATAGCAACCGGAGCGTTAACGGTAGCAACGGCAATGGTGGGTCCCCTCAGGGCCGCCGCGGCACCCTGGCGGGGAGGGCGCCGGGCCTGCGGGGTGGCGGCCGGCCGAGCGGCTGCTGGGGAGGCCGGGGGCTCGGGGAGAAGCTGAGCCGCGGCGGCCCTGGCACCCGGCGGGGGCTACGAGGGCGGGGGGACGGACACGACTACCGGGGCCTGCTCTGGGATGGGGGGGTCCGGGGCCGCTCCCCTGGCGCGGTGGGGCTGAAGGGACCGTGTGTGTGTGTGTGTGTGTGTGTGTGTGTGTGTGTGTAAAAGCAGCGTGCCCTCAGGGCTGCCTCCGAACAGCTGCGCGGAGCCGAGCCCCTCGGGGCCCGGGATCTGTCGAGCTGGTCGCTGGCGCCGAGCAGCGCGGACACGGCTGGCCCGACGGCAGCCCCTGCTCGGGGCCTTGGCTAAGGCGGGGGAGTCGCGGCCCGTTACTGTGCCTTGGAAAAGGGGGGTTTTTAGGGCTAGCACAAAGCAGTGGGGAGGCTGGGATGCCGTCCTGGGAAAACCTGAGTTAGTAGGTGTTTTCAAGGCAGCGGTTTCTGCGATTACTGCAGCGATTAGCTTGGTATTTGTTGCCGTGCGATACCGATTTGCTCTAACATACAAATAAATGTTTGGAAATGAAGGTGAAGTGTCACTGTTTTACTTTTTCTTGGGGGTCTGAGCTTTGTAAATACCTTATGTGTAGCAAGCATGTTGGTTTTTTTTTTTAATATTTTGTTTTGTGAAAACTTTTATATGTTCAAGGATGGGCGTTTTTCCCCTTAAGGTTTAGTGTTTCTTGTTCCTGCCATGTTGATGGTGACTCTTCAGGGTGACAATTTCAGCTGTTGATCACTTGGCATTTTGAGTATTTTAAGTAATATAACTTTCTTTAGTCTAAGTACCCGTAGGAAATTGTTTAATGTGCAGATAGAGGAACCCTGAAAATAGTCTTCTCAGAGGGAGGCTTCTCTTAAGTAATCTCCCCTGGCAGAAGATACTGTGATTTATCTACATAAGTTTCAAGTGCACTTCAAAGAATATCCCCAAGACATGTTCTCTTGATGATCCACTGTACTGATTTTCATATTTCCCCCAAACTGGGTATTACAACAGGAGCGACAAGTCAACAGAGGCTGCAGAAGAAGCTGCTCCTTATCCTGTGAATCACTGGCTTTAAATTCCAGTCCAGTGTTAGGCATGAGTTTGAAACAGAAGCAGGTGCTGGTCTTATCAATCTGTTTCTGTCTTCAGTGTGAGTGACCGAGGTCATGTACCTGAATGCTGTAACGATTGTCTACCATGACTGTGAAAAATGCAATGAAGTTTCTTTCCAAAACCCCTGGTTAACTGGAAGCCAGCTGTTTTTGCTGGAACACTGGTAGCTGTTAATTAGGTTTTAGGATGTGGTTGGAATGGGAACTAGGGATGTGATCTGAACAAGAGGAGGTCACTGAAGAGATACTGCCATGGCACAAGTTTGTTGGTATAGGAAGGATTAAAATGAGTGCCTGTCAGTGTATGGAAGCAGCTGGAACATCTGAGGATGCTCAGAGATATACGCCTAAAGGAAGGGATATATTGACACCTGAGGTGCCTGCTCAGGCTCCTGGGTAGTGCTGGGTCTTGTGCTGTTGGTGGGAGTTCAGTGGCTGTAGCCATTCTGTTATATGCAGCTGCCTCAACTGTTGTTATTCACTGTTGGGCCCAGAGTTTCCAGGGGTCTGAAGAATCCCGTGCTAAAGCTCTGTGACTGAGGTGATTGCCTGTAAGATTTGGGTGGAAGTTATTTTGTTGGTTTTAACTTTTACAGTCATTTTGATATCTGATTACCTGAAAGGCTGCTTCTATCCATGTTGGTGCTACACTGAAGAGCAAGCAAGATTCCCAACCTAAAGTCCTTGTGTTTTTGTAGAAAGGAGGCTGTTGATCAGTTTTTGTGGAAGATTGGTCTCTGGAACCTTTTCAATCTGAAAGACATTATGGCATACGTTTAATGTTTAGGATATATCAGAGTTCCTCTAGATACTACTGTTTTGGATATCATCATGTGGTTTTAATAAGACTCTGATGTGAGGCAGAAAAATTGGAGTTAGCGACAATAGAAAGCCGGTCAGTGTCTCCGTCCTTAAAAAGCCTTGTACAGCAGCTCTCAGATGCTTCCTAACTGAATAATTGATGTTTTCACATCACATGATGTGACTCAGCATAAAATGCTTGGAGAAAAACAAATACAAACATCGATTTGGGGCAAGATGTACCTTATTTTCCTAGAATGAATCTTTTGAGGTTGTCTCATTCTGTCTACCCACAAACTTGTTTTCAGGTAGAAAGTTGCTAAAGCACAATAATAGGAAGTGTGGGCAGTTAAGAGCATTAGACTTTTTTTTTTTTCCTTGTGGAGTAGTTTCTTACATCTTTGAATCGCATAGCGTTTCACCACCAGAGCTAACAAGCCGTATCCCAAACCTGTGCTCCACACAGGGCAGAGAGTAAGGTCAGAACATAAGGTCCTTTCATGAAGCCAGTTGAGTGCTTCTGAAGATGCTACCAGGTACCCCAGAAAATAGAATTACAGGACACTGAGGCTTCCGGCTTCTCAGACTCGGCTGGAAATAATAGAGGAAAGTGGTAGAACAGGGTAGACAAGCAGGATAGGGAGCGGAGATACATCCGCAGTGAACTGAAAATTTGCAATGAATATTCATTTAAATTTGTTTCATTTTTAGGCAAAAGCAACAACAATCAAAGAAGCTTTAGCGAAATGGGTAAGTACTAGAACAGCACCTCGCTGCTCCGTGGTGTTTGACTGTCTTCTGGTACATTTGTTTGTCAAACTAATTGTGAGAAATGTGTTTGCTTGAAACATTTGCTATAAGAAGATTCACAAAGTAAAATTATTATTATTAAAGTATAATACGTTCTGTTGGATTTTCTGCATGCTCTTGTTCAATTGATAGGGCTGGTAAAGAGGAGTCTGTTTTGCTCTCCTGCCTTGTTCTGCTGGATATACATTGGTAGAAGGCCTGAGGCTACAAAGAGATGTAAAGTTGGGGGTGTTTTATGTTTTAATTACACTCTGTTCATTTTATCTGAGTGTCATCCTTCCCATAGAATAAACAAGTATGAAATTCTCACTGGACTGGGCAAAGCTTAACTTGGAATGAGCTTCTTGCTTGTTTTTAAAGTACTGTGTTAATATAGACAGTCATTTGGAATGATCCACAAGGACGCAGATGTAATTACAAATAACATTATTTGAAATGACATCTGCACCCTTGTGTAGGATACATGGAGCAGGTCCAGAGGAGAGTGACAAGGCTGGTGAAGAGACTAGAGGGAAAGCCTTATGAGGAGAGGCTGAGGGAGCTGGGGTTGTTTAGGCTGGAGGAGACTCTGGGGGGGGGGCCTTATCACTCTTTACAACTACCTGAAGGGAGGTTGTAGTCAGGTGGGGGTTGGGGTCTTCTCCCAGGCAACTAGGACAGGATGAGAGGGCACGGCCTGAAGCTGCACTGGGGAAGGTTTCTGTTTGATATCAGGAAGCACTTCCTGACAGAGAGGGTGATCAGGCATTGGAATGGACTGCCCAGGGAGGCGGTGGAGTCACCGTTTAAAGAAAGGCTGGATGTGGCTACTTAGTGCCATGATCTAGCTGATGTGGTGGTGATAGGTCATAGGCTGGACTTGTTGATCTCAGAGTTCTTTTCCAACTTCAGTAATTTTGTGATACTCTGGGGTCAGGTTCACAGTCCAGTAAAATCGGTAAGACTTTCCCCCCAGTCTTAGTGAATTCCAGGTGAGGGCACAGATACGCTCTTTGGTATATGTGCATTCTGCTGCTAATTCTGGCCAGCTGCTTGAGTTTGTAAATGTTTTGGTCTCTGTAAGGTCTGGATGTGAGGACTACTTCCTATTTGAATTTTATCATTATTTAGTACCTTCAGTATTTCAGGGCTTTTTTTCAGTTATGTCGGTATATCCCACAAACTTCACTCCTGATCTCCTAATAAGAACTAGATTGCAACAGCTCGTGGACATTAGAATTATTACTAGAGGTGTGAATTGAGTATTTTAAAAAGTGTTGCTTTTCCTCCCTCACTCTATCTGCTCTCCAAAACCTCAACTCCATGTTTCCTATTAAAGATTTATTTTCCATTTGCTCCTCTGTCACATGTCACTTAGAGACCCGTGTCAGTGAGTTTCACGTGAAGTGCTGAATTTGCTTTTCTGTTCATGCTGTTGGGGGTGGGTCTAAATCTTCTTTTTACTGCTCCTAATCTGGGTCCATGTGACTTGCAAAGTTGGATCTGGTGGTCTGTTGCATTCTGGATGTTTTTCTTCCCTTTGTCATGAGGGTTACAGTCAGGGTGACATTAGTTAAATCAAAGCAACTTTAAATTCAGATCAAAGCAACTTTAACTTTAACCTGCTCTTAAAAAAGAGTCTGTTCTAACTGTGGTTTCTCTGCGGCTTACTGTGGTCATTCGGGTGACCTTTCTTCCAGAAGCATGCCACAATCAGGATGAATTTTCTTCCTGCAAGTGCTCACAGCTGCCCACAGTCTGTGTTGGAAGCTCTCTCCCTTTCATGTCTTTAAGAAAAAAATGTATTTTTATTTCTTGGTATAAACTGATAGATTATAAACTGAGTATAAATGCAAACAGATACAGCATCGTTCTTAAAAAGCAGAAGTTTTACATTTATATAGTGACTTGGTTGGAACACATTCACCGTATTCTAGCAAAAATCAGACATGCTTATTTGCTAAATCACTACTTATGAGTAAAAATATTATCACACTGAATTTGGACAGAAATTGGAATAGAATAATTTTTTTTAAATTAAATTCAGTTGCCTGAAGTATTTTGGATACATAAGAGAGAAAATAATTTTGAAAAAACCTGATCTTGTGATGTGGGATTCTTGAAAAGACTTCTGGGATACAATTCACTTCATTACAAAGTAGCTATATAAACCAGACCAGACTTCATCTATCTCACTTTTCAGTAGCTGTGTAAAAAGGGGGGAGAAAACAAGAGTTCTTGTTTTGAGAGCACTGAGTAGCTCTCTCCTTTGTTAAAGGACCTCCAGTCCTCTCACTGAACACTGAGCGAACTGATAGAATGCTCCCTTTGTGCAGTCTGAGAGGCAGCTGTCAAAGCTGGTGGCACTACCTAAAGAGATACTTGTTCCACGTGTATAGTCAATAATTACCATCGCTTCAGGCTTTTAAAAGATTTGATAGACTGTATTTCTTAATAAACTCCAATGCTGAAGTTATAGCCATATTTCTAAAGCTCTTATAAAGTATTTAATCTAGAAAATTATCAGCCTAGTTTGTAAATAGGAAATTTGTCTTTTGCTATATTCTCTGAAGTGTGAAATCTTCCCCCATTCTTTTTTATGTCTAATTAGAAATTGACTTTTTTTTTTTAACATTCTTAACTCTCTAAATCTGTGGAGGTTGTCTCCCAGAATGCCCTTCCCTGTGTTCAGTTTGTGTTGTGACCTACGCGTGAGTTCTGAGTTTTCTGAGTGAAGTGGGAAGGAGATTTTTCTGTCAGAGCTTTTAAGAATGTGGTTCTGGCCCTAGCTGACACTCCTGTATGTCAGTTGCCGTGGAAGGACCTTCATTCTCCATTTCTTTATGGCAGAGGACCCCTTAATGAAATTGCTCAAGTGTACCACAACTTTTAAAAAAAAAAGCATATGTAATCTGTAAGTTCTTTTGATATGTTGAAAGTAAGATGGTCTTCCCCTCTTTATGCTCTGCCAGCAGGAATCTTCATAAACAGCATTCAAAATGCTTTCCCTTTTCAGTAATATTTTTAGTAGTATATTTGAATTACTTCTGTAGTAATTACTTTTATAGTAATTTTTTAGTAATTGCATGTAGCAGTGAAGCTCTTTTTCACCTTCTCTTGCTTTAGGAAGAAAAAAATGGCCAGAAGGCTTCAGAGGCAAAGGAGGTAAAACTGTACGGTCAGATTCCTCCTGTAGAGAGGATGGATGAATCTCTCTCCACGCTTGTTAACTGCGAGTAAGTTCAGTTAAAACCAGGTTGGAAACCAAATATTCTTTTCTCTTTATAAGGATTTTCAGTTTTTCTGCTGTCCCCTGGGCAAATATGTTTCTACTGTGTTTAAGTGTTAAGGCCTTTAAGTGTTAAGCAGCTTTCTCTTCTTTTTTCTCAGCTGAGCTGCTCTTTCCACACACAGCTCCTCTTTTTAATTCAAAGATCCCTGTCACTTGACTGAGAAGATGCTGGGGTAGATTCTGTCTTGGTATTTGTCCCCAGAAAAATTATATACTATTTATCAGTACCTAATTACAGGTCCATTTTTAGAGTCTGTCGGCTAACAGGGGGGTTGAAAAGACTTAAACAGAACTTTCACAAGGCAATTAGAGCCATTTCAGAAATAAACATCTGTGCATTTAGTAAGGCTAGGCATAAAAAGATAATCTGTTGTCATGTAACTAACTCATGGTACTTTCCTAGAAAATAAATAAAGTTGCAGAAGTCTTGATGGTTTGAGGATATTATGAGTCTGTTTACACATCCAGTTAGTTCATGATCTAATGAGAGTAGAATTGATAGTTATTTCTAAGGCAGTGGGGTTTGGATGTTGAACTCTTGTGATACAGTGATCCCTTGTACACTGCAAATTGATTATTCTTGCTTTTGAAGGAAACTGTCGCTGTCTACAAACTGCATTGAAAGAATCGCCAACTTGAACAGCCTAAGTAAGTGACAAACCAGTGATGTTTGTTTTGTAGTTGCTTGGACAGGACATATACCATGATTTGTTACATGTATCCAGCTTTATACCTATTCTTATCTTCTGGACAGCTGACTATGAAAACTTGAAACTCATTGTCATACTGACTTTGGGACAGAAGTCTTAATAGTCTGTCCTCAAGACTTTGCCTCTGTGGCATGAGGCTGGCAAAGAGCTGCTGATTTTGGGCTGGAGCTTCTTGGCTTTTCTGACCCATCAAATTGCCAGGTGGTCAGAGAAAGAACAGTAATTGCCATTAATTATTGTACCATGTATTTTCAGTCATTATGCATACAACAGCAAAATGAGATGATCAAGTATTTAATCCTTAATGTAGTTAAGAAGTGTTAAAGCATTCATAAAAGGTGTAGATCTAAAGTTAATCCAGCTATATGCTGCAACTCAGTTTGCTTATTTACAGCTCCAAGAAAGCCTGTGTGAAAAATGAAAATGAGTTCCACAAAAAGATAGCTGTTCTGTGATAGCTTTGAGTTACACTAGTATTACGCTAAACCCCAGCAAGAACAGCTCACTGGGAAAGGAATTTTGTCTGGGTGCTAGACTATGCTGAGATGTCTTTCTGTAAGACAGCTTTATGTGCTGCCTCTATTATAGAAACAAAATCTGCTGCCTTGAAATAAGATTGGAACAGCTTTTGCCTTTTTGAAGAAGGGGTAGGATCTATGTAAAATCAAAACTAGCAAGTTAGCACTTGAGTGTTGGGGTGCAAGGTGAAATAAAAATTTTTATTCAGTATTTATCTGGACTGAATTCCAACTAGGTAACCTACAGCAGCTCTGTATTCCTGAGAATGTTTCACAGCTGTACACTGCATCCATTGCTGATGATCTGCATAGATCAGGAGGTTTTGTTCCTGTTGTGTCATTCTTTCTTAAGACAGCTTGTTCAGAGTTTTATTAATAAGAAGCTTTCTTTTATCTGTTACAGAAAATTTGAGGATCCTGTCTTTGGGAAGAAATAACATCAAGAACTTGAATGGATTGGTATGTGCTTCTTAGTATCAATTCTTTGCTAAGAAAATGCATCACTGTCTAGAACGTGGGATAATTCCCCTGTGTTCATAAAAGTCTTTTGCTGAATTTTGTTATTGCCTAACCATTTATTTTCTCCTTTCACTATGATCTGTTCACCCTCTTACATGTTGCTTCTGAATTTTCAGATAGTCTTCCTGTTTTTCTTGTTTAAACACTCCTCATGTTTGGAGATTGTTCAGGGCTAGTTTTCTACATAAAATGATTTCAGAAAGAGAGATTGTGTTGTCTTTGACAAAGATGAGCAGAACTTTTATTTGCTGTCTGTAAAGCCCTTTAAATTCCACAGGCTTTACATGAAAATAATTCCTACGGACTTTTTGCATGAGGCATTTTCTACCTGAAGATTCTTAGGCTATGCTTTACTACAAATATTGGCAGTCCTATGAACACACACTTCATGAGAGTCTGGCCTTTTTGTGTCAACTGGCACCTGGGCCATTATGTCTTTAGGGGAGAAGATGGTGACAGAACTAAGTCTACTAAGTAGGGGAAAATTTGTTGAGGAAAAAATTGGATCAATTTTGTTATATTTGAATGAAGGGCAGAAGACCTTTTTTCTAATTACTATGGAAATTATTTTCCTTTTGTTACCTTTTTCCCACAGAATGTTTCCCTTCGAAGCCGTTCCCACGTGCAGATATGCCATATCTCTTACATTTGAAACACAGTCAGCGTATAATGGCTGTTTTTATAAAACCCTCTCTTCTGAGAGAATTATCAAAGCAACTTCTGGCCAACAAGTACAAACATACATGTACCTGAAATGAATCATTCAGTCTTAAAGCAGCTGTTGAATTGCATTCACTTTATGTATACAAGCGGACAAATTTGTCTCCTCTGCTCCTATGCCTAAAGAATTCCAGCCAGCTATGCCTTGTCTTATTCTAATATTGTGATTTCTGTCCTCCTAAATGTATTTCAGATCCTTTGCTTTTAATTCTCCTGTCATGCATAATTAGGGACCTGCTTAAAAGGAAATGAGGACCAAGATACCTCAGCATTTTCTCCCATAAAGTGACATGTAGGGGGTGAGAACTGAATCTAAAGAATAAAGATACACTTCTGCTTACCTGAGTAGTCCTTCATTTTCCAGGAGGCAGTTGCAGATACTTTAGAGGAGCTGTGGATCTCATACAACTTCATTGAGAAACTGAGGGGTATCCGTGTAATGAAGAAACTGAAGGTTCTTTATATGTCAAATAATTTGGTGAAAGACTGGGGTAAGCCATGCCTCTCTATTCTCAAACTCCTCCTGTAGTGCAGTGAATGCCCGAGTTAAGTCTCCAAGTAAAAAAGTAGTTCTGTATATTACACACAGAGCATTAAGTCTCGCTAACAAGCCTGCACACATGCGCAGGATCTCTAAATAACCACTCATGCAAGAGGGTAGAAATACTAGAATATTGAATTTAACTTCTAAGCCCAATCAAGTTTGTTCTTTGAATCATTTTTATTTGACTTCTTTTAAAATGCATACTCGTTCTTCAACCTGATAGCAGTTCAAGCCTAAGCAATCTCTATCCTGTTGTATTCCATGCTGTTTATGTTTGCACTGAGTTTGAAAGGAACATGTGGTGCAGATGTACTTTCCATGTTCCACAATCTGGTTGGTGTTTTCACCTTTGTGGTTTGCAGCAGAGTTTGTGAGACTGGCAGAGCTGCCATTACTAGAGGATCTGGTGTTTGTAGGCAATCCACTACAAGAGAAATACGCCTCTGATCAGAAGAACAATTGGATTGAAGAAGCAACCAAACGGGTACCCAAGCTGAAAAAGCTGGATGGTGAGTTTAGGGCATGAGGCAATGGGTGTGAATTAACAGCTTAATATAAAGGCAACCACAGGGAAATTAATCATAACCTTAGACATTCATCTGTGTGCCCTTGTAATTAATATTCCTCCTTCCTCTCTTTGGAGTCACTCAGATCCTGGCTACAGGATCTTCTGAGAGGGTTTGATGGATTCTGGAGTGCAAAATACAAGTGGTCTTGCAGCCTACATTTGGGCTTCACTCTCGAAGTTATCCAGTCAAGTAGTTTTAGCCCATAACAAACAGGGAACTGAACGATTCAACATTAAGTTAACAAGGCTTGCCTCTGCTGAATTGAATGACAGTCTTCCCAACAAAAGTGGATGACACAGGGAAATGGGGATTATGCTCTGGTTTGCTTCTGGTGCAAGGGCAAGTTTTCAAAGCTTCATTTTCAAAACTTCATTTCCTAAATGCCTGAAGAGCCCCCTCTCATCACTGCAGCAAGCCTCAATTTGTGAGCTTGCCCCTCCTTGTGAAGTCACAAATATGAAAGTGTATTAAAACATTCTGATTAGTTACTAAAAGTGAGGTCATTTTAAAATATGTTAATTTCTGATAATGGAGATGTCAGCTGCTTGCTGTTATCCCCTGTTTACTAAAGCAGTGAAGAAAGGAGCAGGACTGGTAACATTAATAAAGAGTCAAAGTGGCAGCAGGAACAAGTGTAGGGATGGTGGCAAGAGTACAGCTTTATTACAGGAAGCATCCGATGGGACGCTGAAGCCAAATAAACTAAAATAATAAGAATTAAGAGGATGTGGAAACCTGGGGAGAGACGTGTACTGCTAGGAAGAATGGCCTGCAGTCATCTATTTGCTGTTGTAGTTGGCAACATTTTGACAGTGAAACAAAAAGTAGAATAGGGCAAGTATCTGTACGGGCAAAGAGTAACCTTATTAGTATAAGGCTAGACCCTTAGTTCATTGAACATTCCTGCAGCCTGGAGCAACAGACAGCTCTAAATTAGACATTTCCTACACAACCTAGAAAAAGATGATAAGATTTAAGAATGGAAACCACAAAAAACTCAGATGTTGAGCAAAAGAGATGTCAGAAATGCTGTAACTGTCTGTAAGCTTCTTGCTGTGACACTGTCCCAGGATCCTGTTATATACTGTATGTGAGATGACAAATATAGGGACCTTGAAATGGTTGAGGATGTTCTGGAGAGAAATAAGCACCGAAGGTCTCTTTCAGCAAGTAGATGTTTCCTTTCTGTTAGTTCCAGTGCCAGGAACCCTGCTGAGCAATTAGGTGCTATTGTGCAATATAGCTTTATTTTGTGACATCCAAGTTATCCCTAAGAGTTATGACCATAATGCTTCTGGGATCCACACTAATATAATTTTATTTTGTAATCTGGACATCCTCGTTAGGTATCAGCAAGGAGGTATCCCATGCTAACTTGGCCATTTACACTGTAGAAATAGCAGCACAAAGGAGGAGCCCAACAAGAAAAGGGTGATGTGCTGGTTGGGTGGTAGCTGTTGAACCAACAGGTGCATCTCCCAGAGACCAAGTTAAGCTGATCTTTGCTTGCAAGTCCTGCTTTAGTACTTTTTTGTTTTATTCACTGCTACCCAAAAAGTTGGAAAAGCATCCAACAGAAGATGGCATCAGTTGAGGGCTTTTCTACTTAGGAGAAGTTGAGGTATGCAGAAGTGCATGTAATTTAGAAGCAGTGTCAGAAAACACAACTCTTTCCTCCTTCTGATCAGATCAGCTTTCAGGTGTATCAACATGAACTGTATCTTTCCTGCATAATATATTTGTAAATCTTTGCAGATTTTTTTTTTCTCTCTTGCTTTTTCCTCTTAGGTATCCTAGTTATTAAACAAGAAGAAGATGAAGAAGGAGCAAACTGATGACACTTTCTTGTTGGGTATTTAATTATTTAAGTAAAGATCCGGAGAGCTCGGCACATAGAACTTTTTATATAAAAAAATGTTTGTTTTGAAGAAAATCTTTGGGCAATTTTTTAGAAGACCAGCTTATCTCCACAGTCTCTCACCCAAAGAGTTAGTTACCAAAATCTGGGCACACCAGTTTTGTCAAGCTTATGATACCTTCTGTAGAGACCAGTGGAGCTGAGTTTATCTACTGTTTGGCTAGCAAGAGATCTTTACCTAAACTAATACATTTAATCCCTGATTAGTGGTGCTTGTTGTTAACTCTTGGGTTATAATACAACTGTTTTAGCTTGTTAGATGCAGCTGGCCAACATTATCACTGGAAACACAGAGGCCAAAAGGAACAATGGTGTGGTTTAGAGACACATTACAGGCTTTGATGTGTTGAATTTTGTCATGGGAATCCCTCAACATTTTAAATATGCAAGTTTGCCTTCTCATTCCCTTAGCTGTTATGCCAAACAGGCTCAGTAGTTGTGGACCTGCTCACAAAAAAAAGGTATTGGTCTGATGATTGCTTCTTGCAGGCCTTAAGTTTTGAATTGGGTTTCTCCCATGGGAACTCAACTGCATTGCTTAGAAGGCCACGTATAACTTATATATTTATTTATTTTAAAGAGGCAATGTTTTTTGCATGGGTTCAGCAAGACTAAAAATACTGCTAGTGCTTTTTTTGTCTCTTACTAAGAAATTGTTTTAGATTGGAATACATGGCCGATTAGCCTACAGCTGGTTCTTGGTTTTGGTCAGTGGTAGACGTAATCCTCAGGATCTCAGGATCCTTCTCATAACTAAGTAGGCTGATACTAATACAGAAACAAACAGTGAACAAAAGGCTTGGGCTTGAGGACAGAAAGTTTTGGGTTGGGGGATAGTAATTTTTTATGAAAGCACAGATGTAAGCAGTGAGAGAAAGTGTATGTAGTTAGTGGGGAAGGTGAGGTGAGAGGAGGCGGAAAGTGGGCACTGGAAAATATTGAAGATGTACTAAGTGTGTTATACTGCAGGGTAACCAGTTTTAGTAAAGTCCCCTTATGTGACAGATAACTATTTTTACTGCAAAGCGTTAAACAATGATGAAGACATACCTGATTGCACTGTTGGATGCCAGTAGTGAGCTTTTTTTCCTTCTTCTCTTCAGATAACAGATCAAGTCATCCAAGTAGATTTTTCTGCAGCTTGTTTTTTTCATTTGTTTTTAAAAAGCTATTCTTTTACTTCCTTCTTCTAAACAATCTTTGTTTAACTTCAAATAGCAACAAGTGTGCCTGCTGGTTCCAAACCAGACATAGAAGGGATGGAAGCAGAATACCACTCTGTTTTTTTGTGAAGTTGTGGTAGGAGTTGAAATCTTGGAAGTCATGGTCCGAGATAGAAAAGGTAGAATTGGCCCAGGCAACAGTGGTATTGATCTCAATCTCCAGGTATAATTATAGGAGAAGATAATTCTCTCTCTAATCAGTTTCTAAGTGAATAGTGTTAAGTAGAAGATTACAAGACAATCATAGTTTAGTTTCAATGTATTGTTATTTATTCCATGACTGATAGAGGAACTTTTAAGCATTCCAACTTAAATTGGCAATTGCTGGTAAGGCTTGAGTTTGATTTAGATCCATTACTTCAGGTCAAGAGAGCAACGGTAACTGTGGACATTCCTCACCTAGCAAAAACTGTTGCCAGGCAGTTGTTCTCTTGACCAGAAAGCAGTTCCTTAGTTTACTAGCTCACTGGATTTATCTTACATTTGTATGTCATTTCTTTTAGAATTATTCTCTAGCTTTATCATTAGTAAAGGAGCCACTGACCAAGAAGCATGATGGGAGAAGGTATACAGTCAGCTGCCATTTCACACTGGCTTCTTTTAAAACTAAGCTGTTCGGTTCCCTTGCAGCCAACTACTCTTGGCAAAGCAGATGTGCTTTGGCAGTACATGGCCAGTGGCACACTTGGCCCCTGCTGACCCCATCTCCTGTGGCAGGGCAACAGGGGATTGGCTTGTGCCCTTGATGACTGTAACTAAAGTATCATTAACATGAGTGAGAGCTTGTGTGAAGCAAAACTTGACTTCTGAATACTACCAACAAATGAAAAAACCAAATTCTTCTAGTGTTTGGAGACGTTTTCAGAATAACCCATGCAGTGCTCTTGTCCTGGCGCTTGGCCACAAAGAAGCATTTGAACCTCTGTAGCTGGTCTCTCCTGGTGTGGTACGTATATGGCAAAGTTGGCTCCTCAGATGAAATGCAGCAGGAGAGGACAGGCGATGAGCACACAGTCCAATGCCATGTAATCCTGCTGGTTGAATTTTTTTTTAGTATCTAAATATGGTCTGACTTCATACACTTCTGAAGGTCATGTTAGACACAGCAAATAATCTACACTTCGGCTATTCTGGGACATCCTGAAAGCAAAATAGAAACTTTAGTGTTCTGTGTGGTGATGACTGGAACAAAATGCAGCTCCATGGAGAAGACAAGCGGGTTAAGAGCAGTTTCTGTTTCTTTTAAGTAACACTATTGGTTACTCAAAGGCTCTACTTGTGGGAATCACATCAAGAACTATTGCAGTTGGTGGTAGAGCTGCATGTACTGTGTGGCCCACTTTTGTCATCTCTTTTCCCAGATTTAACAGCATAAAATCTCTAGCTCTTTTTTGGGGGGCTGCATTATAAATACCACCAAAAAAAAAAAAAAAAAAATCATTATTGAAGGAATGGAGCATCCAGTCAGAGCACAATAATAACAGCATTAAGGGACACAACAATTCCTTTGCCTGTCACCCTTCATGCTGTGATAAATTAGCATATAATTATAAACCCTTCTGGAAAAAACTGTATGTCAGTCTCAGTGAAACTATACAGTAAGAAAGGAATAAACAGTGGCTCGCATTTGTCAGGAGATGCTTCAGCTCAAAGCCGAGCGGAAGGTTCTGCTTAACGTTGCTTGGCCTGACAAAGCATTACTACTCTCAAGAACAAATCAACCCCTCTGCCCCCTACCTTTTCTCCTCCAAAATAAGTAAAGTTTTCTTAAATTGTAAAATTTGCACTTTAGAATGATGCACTGGATGTGGTGGAAGAACATAGCTAGGTTGTAGAATTAAAGGATCTGATTTGCCTATCGATGGTGCTACACCACGTCACGTGTAAGCTAACAGCAAAGCTCGGCCCGTACGCCCCCAGGGAGCAGCAGCCCAGGAAAACACCGAAGGGCCGGTCTTTCTGTTTACTCTTTGCTCTTCCCTATCGCACTACATCCCATCGAGTAGTAAGCACATTATTATTCATGGATGAAAAGAGCACCCATGATAAAACTTGCAAGCCATGTGGAATTTTGCTTTTCCCAGTGAAATTATGGAGGATTAGCATCCACTTAATTCCTTAAGGAAATATCCTAAATTAGTGATAGGAAATAGCTAGGTTTTTTACTTGCCTATTAGCACATTGACCTCTCTTCAAAGAGCTGATGTATTGAGAACTGCTGGAAAAGTGTGAGAAGAGACCTGAGAACCAGCAGATGACTCAGGTTACACTAGAAGTAGACTCATCTAGAAAAATCTCCAAGCAAGAGAGCACTTTTAACATCCCCTTTGGCTATCTTTTGTATACAGTAATTTTGTAGCATGACCAAGCTGTTGAATTTGCTGTGTTTAAATTATTTAGGCCTATGTTCATAAATGTTATTCTGTGAAACTTGTTTAAAAATAATATAATGTTATTTTATACAAACATCTTTGTCTGTTGTGTAATTAAATAGTTCAGTTTGTGGAGAGCATCCAGAAATTAAATTTTGTTCTCATTAAACTTTCCCGAGCTGCTCAGGGAGCAATGTATTTATAGTATGTAAATGCTATTCCTCATTGCCTCTACATTTTAGAATAGAAAATAACTTAGACTTTAAAAATGCTGAGATATTGTGATTGTTGTCACCTGATACATAAATATTTTTCAATCTTTTAAGACATCGCTTGTCAGACTTTATTCTTAGGTCCCAAGAGACAAGTCTACTGCTGCTGGATGGTGAAAAAAACCCAAATCAGTTAAATAAATGACTAGTCTTTCTTCAGTACGAAATTACAAATTCACTTTGAATTTAAGGTCTGCTAACAGCAATATACCATCAGTTCCCAGAGAAGAGAAGATTAACTGATTAGTCAACTTCTCTAATAGAGACTTAGGCTTTAGCAGACAGCGTCACTGAAATGCAACGTCAAAATTCAGATGTAAAAGAAAAAGCTTCCTACCCCACAGTCCGCAGCAGTCGGTCTCAGTAACGGCAGGATGTGAGGGCTGTAATGCTAGTTAAAAAACACACAGGGGATTACTGCAGAATTCCTCATACAACCACTACCTCAGAGCTTACTAATCACTAGAAATGCTTTATAAGGTCTCTTTCAATAGTTGAAATAAATTGCAGAAGCTTGGGCTGGGATGCGCACCAGTTAAAAAGAGATGAAAATCAGAATGCCCCAAACTTGACTTTTTTGACCCCCCCAAAGTTTGTTTGCATGGGTTCACAGTTTTTAGTACAAAGCAGTCAACCTTTATCACTCTTGCCAGTTGTCTTTGACAGGGAGGCAAAAACATGATTTTGAAGTCTTAAACAATGTCTTGGTCTACTAGCTGAGGTGAAGGCTTCTGTGCTCCCCCGTCTCTTTTGCCCACCAAGCAAAACACCACTTACTTCCTTCTCCAAACGCTATCGCTGATCAACTGCCACATCCACAGGAGGAAATTAGAGCAAGGGCTTCTACACCAAGCTGAGAAAAGAGCGTTTCAGCACCTTGGGCTGAGCCTGTCTTTCTCCTGCCAGCTCTGCCAAGAATACTGAAATTAAAATTTGTCAGCATAAATTAGCAACTAAAAGGAGAACAGGTGCACGCTGCCTTAGAGACTAACTGGAATCTAGCAGGAGGCCATCGTACACTGAAACACGTTTGTACCATCTGCTTTATATAGTGAAACATCATCAGCTTTTAAAGACTTTGTGCCTGTAGGTGTGAGAAAAACCCAATGTTTTAGTTAACTAGGCTACATCGGTAACTACCAAAACACAAGAAAGCTCTGGTTTGAGGATGGGTGGAAGCATATTAATATTTAAAATCCACAGCAAGAGATCCAGCTACTGCCAGAGGAAACGAGATTAGCACTGTGTAACAAAATACATTTAAACCCACCCTTAGATTCAGGTAACAGACGTAAGTGCCTTGAAAACAGTAAAAGCCTTTTTTAAACTCTGCCATTGAAAAATATGATGCAATATGATTTACAGGTGAAGTCATGGTTTCTACAACCAACAGATTCAGCCATTAAACAGCAGGAAAATGGTAACTCTTTTTCCAGCAGCTCTAGATTTACTTCAGTCTCTTACTTTCTGTCCCAGCCACAGCCATCCGGGAGTTGAGATTTGATACCAGCCCCTCAGGTACTAAGTTACTCTGTGCTGCCTTTGCTCTGCCCACTGTCTTTGTAGCTGTTTCAGGTGGTGTCAGAATCCAGCCGACCCTATTTACAGCACAGCAGACCTAGAACTATTCCCCATGAACTTCTAACACTACCAAGGTTGTTGCTGGCATCCTGGGAAGGTGCTCGGCTTGGAGTGCGCACGCACACCATCGACCCTTCTGTAAAGCAACCGGAGCAGCTGCATGTGCTATAAAACACACGGCAGGCTGGTGTCTTCAGGGAGAGGCTTACACTGAGAAACAGCCCCAAGAATTGCTACAAAAGGAAAAATACAGAGATGGGTGTGATGAGAGCGCAGACCAACTAAAAGGATTCACAACTGCTTCCTCTGCACGATGGCACCACTGGCACTATCCACCCTGAACTCCCACCCACCCCCACAGCCACTCCTTTGTACCATCAACAAACTCAACTATCAAAACTATTTTTTCAAACCTCATTTAATAAAAGGTTTCTCAGATATATAGAGGATATTAAGTAAATAAGTTACATAGTACATTACAATCACATCAGCAAGATTTCCTTTAGTGTATTAATATTTTATAAAAAAAGCACACAAAAAATAAATTCAGTCCAGTCTATCACAACTGTACAACAACAGGTAAATATATTTATATATGTACATTTTAAACACGTAACAGTCTTTTAAAAGGTGCCCTAGGCAGCAAACACACGAAAGGAAGTGTCTGCTCACTTGTTAAAATAAAAGTAATATACTTTCTTATAAAGCATTTATACAGTAATTACAAAGGCTGACTGCTCCTGTACAGTACACCAAAGCTTTGACTACAAATTTAAAAACAGAACATAAAAAGAATGAGCACAAAAAAAGTTTATATCAAATCTGAACTACAAGGGGAAAAACATCTGTGGAGAAGCTGCAGGAAACTGTTTTTTTAAAATATACAATTACATTTCTATAAAAATATATGTTGTCTTCTAATCTGAAGAAGAGAAGGGGTTTTTTTCAGGCTCAGCTGTCAGTGGAATCCTAGTCTTGGAAAGAAAAGTCCTTTGACAGCTGGGGATTCAAAGTTTGTGTCTAATGTTTGACACAAGAGAGAATGAGGGCAAATAAAGCAGCTGAACCCAAGGGACAAAGTTACGTAGAAAATCACTCCCCCCAAAATAAAAATCAAGCGTGATTTGTAGACACTGCTTCTGTCTCTTTAAAGCTTTATAAACTTTCAGACAGACATCATAAGATAAAACAGAAGCTTTGTGTGGGAAAACGTGGGTTAAAATAAGGTTTCTGGCAGAGGTAATTACTGGACTAAAAGTGCCATGGTATGAAAGCAGACAAGACTTTCATGGCTATAGTCCTCCCTACTCCCATTTCTTTTAAAATAGGATATGTATATATAGGAATTTTCTAGTCCACTACCTGAAAGAGAATTAAGTAGTGTGTACTTGCTGGGAGGAAGAAAGCTCACTCTTTGTGATTGAGGAAACACTTCCTTTGAATGTTCATTTTAATCTAAGCTTTGATAAAAATGACCAAAAGCCTCAGAATTTGATAAATCAGAAAGTATTTTTGACTAATTTGGACTTCATATTACAGGTCTAGTCTAATAGATGACTTACATTTAAGCGTTAGAATTTCTATCTTTGTCCTGCGTTTAAACAGCTGTGTTCCTACCTGATCCTAGCTAGCAAAATGGCAAGGTCCTGCACAGCTGACTGAAATTCTGTAGGCCTTCACTGAACAGAGCCGAGTTTTCTCAGATACTGTTACCTGTATCAGTAAAAGCAAAAACACCAAATAAATAAAAACGCAACGGAGTTGTTTTTGCAGCTAGACTGCAAAACACCTGTAGCTATATCAGATATGCAGAACAGTGCATGCATAGATCTAGTAATTACATACACACACAGGCGTACGAAACCGAGATGCTATCCCGTGCAGAGCACAAACCTGACAGACAGACTCTGTCTGTGAAGGGCAGGCGGCGCAGGCAGACGTACGCGGTCAGGGCAAAGCGCGACCTGTCGCCGCACCTCTGGGACGACCAGCGCTGCCATCGAGATTCAAATGGGTAATGGTTTGAAATACAGCCACCTGACTACTGGGCATGTGACCACCTGAAGCCTGATCTCACGCTGTGAAAGGCCTATCTATCAGTACATGTTTGCAGATGGCAGTCTATAAAATCTAGCATTTGTTCCCATAGGAAAGACAGCTACAGCAAAGAGACACCTCGTTCAAACTCAACTTGAAGACTGGGCATATGCTGCCTTTTTTCTAAACATCAAACCCTTACACCAAATGGGAATTAGTAATAAACCGTTATGGAAAACAATGAGCACAGGGGTTTTTAAATGGACACATCAACAAAATACAAACAAGAATTATTTTTGTAAAGATCAGAATTGAAACAGCAGTGTCTTTAATTAACACTGTGCTGCAGTAAAAAGACACTCAACTTATTTATATTTTTTATCCCCACCCCCCCTAATTAAAGTAAAAGAATTAATTCCAGAGTGAACTAATTCAGATCAAATGCTTTGTCCACAACATTGGGGGGTTGGTTGGTTTGGTTTTTTCCTAAAACAATTCTCTGCCATTTTTTTTTCTAGAAGGCAGGATTCTAATTCGGATGTAGGATCAATTCCAAACTCCTACTGTAAGCAAGTGGGCAGCAAGTTTGGTTTTGCTTGTTTGTTTTTAAACAAGACACTCAGAGGAGCATTTTTACTTATTGCCATGACAGAAAAGAGGTCGTCCGGTGGCTACTAGCAGCTTGTAAGAAATGTGCTCAGAAACATTTCCATTTGATGCCCCTTGCTTGGAACATTTACCTGATTTTGCTCAGCCACGCTAACCTACAGCTGTTAGAGGTTATCCTCTGAAAAAGCCCTTTTCTGATTTTCTTCCAGTGACAGACCTCATTGCATTAAACCTTCTTGTTTACTGAAGCAGGTGGGAGAAAAAGAGCCAGTACTGGATTGGGTGTGTAATACACACCCCATATTTGTGCAATTAAAGCAAACCTCTGATTTGTTCTTACCAGCAACAAAATGGCTTATTCTTGGTATGCGGAAAAATTATTTCTCTATCAATTCCTTAAAAAAGGGACAATCAGTGAAAGATCTGGTCTATGGAAGACTATAACACTTGCATTCAAGCATCATCATATCTGAAAGAAGATTAAATTGGTACTTAAAAGCAATCCCATGAGTCGCTCCCTAAATGTTTGTATTTCATTTCATTTCATCTATCAGTTGTTTGTCACCATAATTTTCTAGGCTGTACCTAAAACTACTTCAAGCTTGTAAACTCCCGAGGGCTGTGCTCATTACCACCCAGTCATACTTCCAGACACATACCAGAGTAAATGCAGCTGATGCACAGAGCAGAAGAGTAAAAGGCAGAGAAATTACCCGATTTCCTTCCCATAAGGAGAACAGTACATTTCAGCACAAACCTCTCTGAAGATTTGCCTTACCAGAGACCACATGTAAGTTCTTCTAGTTTAGTATCCTGTTTTCTAGCTAGTCTGTACCATCCCTCATTTTTTTCTAAGCATCTGCTCCTGATCTCTGTCAAAAACAAGACCTGGAGTTAGACAGAGCTTTGGTTTGTCCCAGTATGAGCAGTCTGGTTTTTTGGTAGGTTTTTGTTTGATTGTTTTTTTTAACTAAGGGATTACACATTGACTGATTTTGCAGTGTTTCCGCAAAGACGGTGAAAGCATTTTCCTAAGACAGTTTGATTAATCTTATTTTACTTCAAGTTTAATTGGATCTCTCCAATCTAAAAAAAACCCAAACAAAAACAATAAAAACCAAACCTACAAAAAAAACAGAAACAAAAAACACGGAACAAAAACAACTGAACAAAAAACAACCAACCAAAAAAAAACCCCAAAAACCCACTTCATTTTTGCCATGTTTCTCAATGTGAGATTGTTCCACCTTCGCTTCTTTGTTCCATGTTTCTAGGCTCTCTCAGTCTCTGTTAAGTAACTGTACACTGACCGCTCTACTGCTGCGACACTGGCGTTCCAGGCAAATACATTCATTGCAACAGCATAACAGCATCTACGTTACCTCAAATCCTTTTTAGATACACTCACAAGCCCTGCAGTTCTCAAGATCTGGAAATCACTGGCGACTTTCCAGAAACATACTTCAAAACTTTAGACTTAATTGCATCGTTGCTTTTTACTGGGATTAATCCCAGTACTACAAGTGGACCACAAAGTCTGGCTGCTTCACCTACTGCCTGTCCTGATGCAGTGTGCTAAAGCTGTTCCCTCTAAGGGTCTGAGGATCATGGTAGACAAGCACTTTCTCCCATTTATGAAAGAAAAAAAAAAAAAGGTAGCAATCAGTATTGAAACTCTTAATAGGAAGACTGATTTGCTTAAACTTCTTTTTAAAGATTAGTAGCTTTTAGTTCTTTGCAGTTTTTGAATGATTCTAACAGCTTGCGAAATGCCATCTGCTTCCACAGCCCAGTGAGTCAACAAGACTCATGCATGCAGGGACATGGAACAGTCGTCCAAATGCTGAAAGGAAACCTAATTTTGTTAGGAATCAAAAATACAACCTTGGCAGAAAAATGGAACATTTAAAGGCAAAAGTGTCAACATTGAAAAAAGTGCAGTCCTTAATGATACTCCTACTTACTTTGTAAGAGTAGTAACTGTTTCTGCTATTAAGAAAAAGGATTTTATCCAAAGGCATATATATGTCAGAGCAAACATAGTACAATACACAGGCTCCTAGCCTTGGAGGATAAAGCAATCACGGTTGCATAAAACCCCGGAGAGAAAGAGAGAAAGGTTGCCAGCTGGCACACTGGAGTCAGAGCCACTTGCCATAGTTAACCTGGAATTTATCTGGCAGCTTGAAGGGTCGAGATTTTTTTAAAAATGAGCCAGGTTGGGAACACATACATACAGCAGCCCCCCCTTGGAACCCTGCCTGGGAACACAGGAGTGCTCAGCTCCTCCAGCACTTCACCACTGAAGCAGTGCCTGCACCATCCAACAAGGTGTCAGCACCCAGGAAGCTGAGGGAGCAGCGCTGCTTCCAAGAGCTGGCAGGAGGGAGGGAGCTGGGCAGCCAGGGTACCGTCTGGGACCAACTGGCTACAAAGCACAAGGAAGTGATCTGATTTTTTGCATCTTTAACAAATACTGATAAAGGTGGGCTACAAAGATGTACAGAACAGTCCTATGCAAATCTAACATCTATGCCACCTAGACCACTTCTTAACTCTCTTTCACCAGCAGGCTTTAGGTGGTGGCAAGACTTTTTGGGCTGTTAGCAAGTGTCAGTTCTGAGGGAAGAGTCAGCAAAGAGCAAGGCTCAGAGTGGGACAACCCAGCAGGCAGTGCTGTCCAGCCACCAGGGTGGAAATAAGTGACATGCTTTTCCTGCACGTACATACATTCTGACAGGAAGTATTTGGGAAACCAGGGCCCCACCATACAAGCTCTTGATGACGGCCATTTCAAGGAATAAATGAGGGCTGCCACAAGAAAGAAATGGATGCGAGAGGTTAAAGCCGTTCACAGAGGGATCACTGCTGGAGATGAGAGTCCATTCCTCCCATCTCTGAGGTGCACATAACCCACACACAAGGTGGTCTTGGTTCATTTTCACTAAATAAACTTGCTCCCGTTTATGCACAAGTCAAAACCAGCAGTTTTCACTTCAAATTGCACTTGTGAAGCCCAGACTACTTTCCATTAAGTTAACTGAAGGCAGACTATTTTGTTTTCCAAGATGAGACAACCTGCAAGGCCTGGTGCTACTCTAATGCCACAGAATGTTTTTATATCCACTGCTGTATTCTTAATGGCATAGAAGAAACTACCTCAGGCTTCCTTTTGACAAATAAAACTTCCTCGTAAAAGGAAGACGAGCGTCTTGCTCATCCCACTTTGCCTTTTTGTGAAGCAGAGGCCAAAAGTGCACACCATCTTTCCACAAAACTTGCTGGCTGCCTGAATAAACACTCAGAAAGAAAGGCAGGAAAGTGTAACAGGAAGGAGAACTTGCTGAGAAAGAAAACATCTAGAAATCACCAGTGTCACAGTAACTGGATACATTTCACTCAGAGCAGAGCATCATTTTCTCGCTCTGGTCTGGAAACCTTTTTATCCAAAAGTCCTGTTATCGTGATTCCTGACAAGCACAAAAGGAAAGGTCTGACTGACCTGAAAGAGAACTTACTTCCACTGCAGGTGACAATGTTCTATTATGTACCTCGGGTATCATTATAAATAGAATAGAAATCTTATTTGTTTTCTAAAAAAAAATAATCCAAGTCGAAACAAATCTTTTCATCCATCATTCTGGCTTGGTCAGTACTGGCAAAGTGAAGTGGAACACATAGCATAAGGAAATGGCAGCACTGAAACCAAGACCTGATGGTTCAGGTCTGAAAAGTGCAAGTGAAAAAAGGGAGACCACCAAAAGGGAGGTTGGGTCCAGCCTTGCTACTCCCTCCACTTCTGGTCTGCTGCTATATTTCTCCGTCTTCATCCGAGCTCGCACTGCTGCTTCCACTGCTGCTGCTCCCGCTCTCGCTGCTCTCTTCCTGCCTGGCCTGGCTGTGGGCTGCCGCCGCCGCTGCCACTGCTGCTGCCGCCTCCTTCTCTTGCTGCTTCAGCGCAGCCGCCTTCTTTTCCTGCTCCGCGTGGCTTTTCATGTGAGCACTGCGGCTCTTCACCTTGTAGAACACCCTGAGGAAGCACACAGGTATGTTAGCATTGGTCTCCTACAGCCTCCTTCACTCGTCCTCCAAAAGAGCTTCTGCTGCTCCAGCCGTAGGTTCGTGAGCTTCAGCACAGGAACTCCCGCTGGCACTGCCATAGAGCATCTACAGCAAACACCACTTCTGACGCAGCGTGTGGCAGCTACAGGTACCTGGAGTGCTAGCAGGAGATCCTGAGCACACTCAAACCACTCCCTTTGCTTCTTAATATGCCTCATTCAGCTCTTAAATATTCTAAATTCAGAGGGGCAGAGCTGGTGTATCGGAAATACACACAATGGATTTTGCACCACAAGAAGAGTTTAGACACCATGAAGAATCTTTGCCTGCTTCTCCTTTGTAAGCAGCCAAGACCAAATCCTAACTGCCCAGCTTCTCAAAAGTTTAACCAGATGAACTGTGTACCCAGTGACCCAACATCTATGGCTAAAACCACAGCAGCATCATCTACATTTACACTACTGTTCATAAGTAAGTCTATACCATGCTCTTAATATGGGATCTAGCAAATGTATAGAAATAATTTGTTCAGAAAATGTAGGCATCACAGAGGGGCAATACAGCAGCTGTTGGGAAGTGCAGCTTAACACCAAATACTACACATAGATGAAGTGCAGGTGGTGTCTCACTCCACTGGAGGAAAAGCCAGCAGCAGATAATTATCCAAGTAGTAGTAGCTTCATATCAATATATGTAAAATACCCTAATCTGCGAGTATCAGTGGGATAATAAGTAATTAAAATTATTGCCAGTGTCTCTAGCCTAAATAGAAGGAAAGCGCATTGGAGAACAAGCTTCCACAGGAGATGTCCTGCTGTGATTCTGTGACTGTCACTGGAAGCAGAGTTGCTCTTACCTGCCACATTTTTTACACGGAAATGTGTTTTCTGTGTTCTGAGTTTTACTGGTAGCATCTGATTTTATCTTCTGTTTCCGCCTCCTCCTCTGCACTGGAGCAGTGATGGGCTTTCGAGGCTTCACCGCTGCCTCCCTTGGCTTCCTTCCAATTCTGCCTGTGACAGTTGCCTCTTGACTCATCATATTGGCATCACCGGCCTTTAGACAGAGGGGAACAGTTAAGGCAAACTGAAACTTAAACCCACCATCAGAAGGAAAACAACGGCTGAGCTCCTGTGCTTCCTCTACTCCAGACCAAGGTTTTATTTAATGAGAAAGTCTTTAGGATATTGTCAGGACATATCTCGTCATGGTCCTATGTGTGTGCCAGACACAAAAGATTATATTGGGGTTTTTTTTCCCCCCTCACCCATTTCAGTACTCCCACCACAGTACAGTCCGTTTGCTAGTAATACTCTGAGCTACTTCAGCCCCGTCTCTTGCTCTGGGATTGGTTAGAGGGGGAAACTTTTTACATCTGGAACTGGCCACCTGGCATTTTCTAAGCTAGTTGCAGAGGGAAGGGAGCACAGAAAGCAAAACTTGCACAATACAGCACTTACTATTACACCATCTTGTAGTGCCTGTTCATCTGTGCTCTTCCTTCTGTTATCCAGCCCTTCCTCTGCCTCTTCCTCCTCCTCCTCCTCCTCTTCCTCCTCCTCCACATGTCCCTGTTCTTCACTGTAAATGTCCCTTCTGGGAGGAAGAACACGTGCAAACCTATGGGAACTCTTCACCAAAAGATAAAGGAACTGTTAGTTTTGGTGTCTGTAAGTAAATGTCACATGACACAGGACACAAGTTTGTGAGTGTGGAGTCCTCCACACTGGTCAGATTGTTTCTGCTTTTGATTTTACCACCACAGCCCAGAAGAGGCGAGAGAAATTTAGGAAGTTACCTTGATGTCAACTTCAGCTTCATCTTTCATAGATTTCTCATTAGCAGCATCAATGTCCCCAAAGATTAAGGTCCCATTCCGACCAATTTTCACCTGTTTCTTGTACGTGTAGTAAAATTCCACACACTGAGCCACTGTTTTGGTTTTTATCTGGCATTTAAAAAACCATAAAAGTCCAATGGATTACATGACATTAAGAAAACTTAAATAATTACTAAAGGTGCAATAAACACACTCTGTATTTTTCTTTCCTCACTAGTGTCCATTCCACCACAACTGCTGTTAAAGCTTCTTTTCTGTGTCATATTCACTTGTATGCCCCATCCACATCCCACCCCTTACTGTAACTGCTATTGACTGACAACTACAGGACCAACTTTCCAAAGACAAGCTGGTCAATGTAAAGGTGACAGAACCTGGCATTTTGTAAGCTTAACACACCTCTTGACCTCTGAAATGCTCCAACTGAGCTGTCAGGTTTGAAAGCAGCCTTGCAGTTTTATGGGGGAGCTTTATTTTCCAGCATCACTTCAGAGAAGACCAGACCAGAATACTGATCCAAAAATGGAAAGGAAGGTTTTCAGCCCTTTCCCATTTTGGCCACATGCATTTCATACACATATGGCTGTAGAAAATGATCAGTACAGACCTGTGACCATCTACACATTCTCTTATCTATCAGTGATTTTTCTGGAAGTTTTGGAATATATTCTTAACATCTGAGCTTTTGCAACTTAAATGTCTTTTGGGAATGCATTTAGTAAATATATACACAGCTCTCCTGGTTTTGCACTCTGCTCCAGTGATTTGTCCCCACTGTAGTGTCATATCTCATGAAAACAGACGAGTGATCATTTTCATTGTCACAAAAAACGGGAGAGATCTGAAAGGATTCATCATTCATATACAGCCTTTTGGTCCTTTTAATGAGTAGTAAGGATATATTCCCATTTTTTTAAATATGGAAGCCATTTAAGTTGTACTGGAACATTACCAATGCTCTATAAATACACCCTGTCAAAGTGATATCTGCAGTGTGGACTAATGGAAGCAATGCAGTTAAGTACAAGGGTTAAGTAAACAAAAACAGCAAAACAAACACTATTGTTCTAGCTTTCTAGGAGATTCTGTTGTGTGCTGGAGAGTAAGGTTTCTTCTGAGTGCAGGACTTCACACTGAGGTTTCAGAAAAAACAAGACTGAACTCCCTGTATTAAATGCTCAAAAACCATGTAAAAATGTATCATTGCTGTCACGTAATAAACCAAGACAAAACACAAAACTGAACAAGTAACTTACCAGCTTTTGGACCAAGAAAAAGTCTTTCTTGTAGATTGCAATGCCTTTGTTGAAAAGTTTTTTTTCAGCAACTTTCCACTTGTCTGATCCTGCAGGAATAGAAAGTTGTAAGAGATGCCCTTGCAATTTCAAATGCTTACTTTTCTACGTACTCTTCCTTCATGTTCACCTTAAATAAGACCAAAACACACATGCAAGGGTGCAGTGTTGTCACACCTAATGCAGCGTAACTGCAGGCTGCTCCACTTAAGCCCTCCTCTCATCACTTCCTTTGTGTAGTACTCACCACCACAGGAGAACTCAGTTCAATTGCAAAAAAACCAGTCAGATGAACTAAGATGTTTTGCAACAAAAAAGCAAGTGAACAGACACACATTGTGGCTACCCACTCATCAGATTTTATACGGAGAACAGGACCTTTTCTTTCAGCAGCAATCTACTGTACTTACAAGATCTGTTACATCTCAAGTATCCCGACTATCCTAGCACCCTTGCCTCTAATAATAAACATATTGTAGGATCTCCACCTGCCTTATAGGTATTACTCAAGTAATGTTTCCCAACCATTACAGTAGGAGCGTGTAATAACGAAGAAACGTCATTTCTGTGCTTTGTGACGCCAGCTATTAGCTGTCTCCCTGCCACCTTACCCCAGGGCTTTCAGGTGGCTAGGGTCACGCTAGATCCCTGAAGTTAGTGTCACACGGCTGTTATCTAATTAGGTATAAGCCTACAAAGGCAGTTTATTGCATTTAAATTTTGCATAAACGTTGACAGGTGTCAATAGTTTGCTGAGCTTTCTTCAGCAAGCTTGAAAAATCTTCCCTAAAACATCCTGTTAACTCCACCCTGGGAATCCATGCCAGAGAGGCTGTGGTTCTGAGGTTACCACAGCTTCTCTTGTATGCACTAACTACACCTTTCTGCATTCTGTGGCTTCCTGTAAGGGATCACATTCCCTTTTCCCCACAGAGTAAATCAGAACACACACACACACACACGCAAATGCACACATGCATATGTTCCGAGAGATGCAGTACTTCTTACATTTTAAGTGTCATAATTTGCACGGGCAAAAATCCTGGCAAGCCATCATTTGATTTACCAGAGAGAAGAGTGTCATTTAGTCTTGCTGTAATGTTACAGAGTTCCCCAAAAGAGCAGAAAATGATAGAAAAATTCCTTTATGATAGACAGGCAGCACAGAGTTATTCTGATTAACAAACCTGTGTAGTGATAATCTGCCAAAGGGTGAGTAGGCAATCGTACTGGCCTCTTCAGGAGCAGTTTGGTCAAAGCTCCCTAGGATAAACACAAACCAAATAATTAGTATTTGGGGTACTTAAAACAAAGATCAGGCAATTGGTAATTCTCTCCTTCCTGGCAAGTTAACTGAAAAGAACCAGAGCACAGTTTTAACATTTGGAACAACTTTAAAAATCCCGTTCTTGACTCTCCACTGAATCTTGGGTACCACAGGCAAGTGGTAAGCTCTTTGCACCTTTTCATGTCTCTGCAAATTGACACTTTCCAATGCAACTACCTCAGTGCTGGGAGAGAATTAATTTCCTAGACAAAGACCATGAAGAAGTTTCCCCTTGTTTACTGAAGGCCTAAGTTACATACTTGTATCCAAAAAACAGTGCCGTAAGTGATACCTGTCTTAAACATCCAAATATTATCTTATCTCACTTAACTAAGCAATATTTCAAAATAAAACTGAGCAATCATGGGACCAAATGTCCTGGCTTGAGTGAGAACAGAACTAATTCTATTCAGTGATTTTGCTTTTCAGCTCAGTTCCTGTAACTAACTGCACTGTCTGAAGTCAGCAGCCCGTTTCCCCAGGCAGCGTCTGCTTCCAGCAGTGATAACACCCCATGGTTAGAGCTGGTACCAAGGGTTGGGGTGCAGACCAAGGCCGGTGCTGGGGCTTGTGTACCACATTACGGGGTGCAGGAAGTGAAAGGCTGCACCTGCAGGGAGGAGTGGACAGGACAGGTGACCCCAAACTGACCAACAAGGGATTCCAGCCCATAGATGTCATATTCAGTATAAAGCTGAGGGATTAGGAGCATCAAGGCCCTGCTTAACTCCGCTCCTTCCTCGCTTTTTCAATGACCTAAATTTGAGGCGGACTCTGTCTATTCTGCTTTCAATCCTGATCTGCGTGTTCCTGAATGAGGTACCAGAATCCAGTTCCTGAACACAGCTCCCATCTGCTGCTGGGCCCAGTCGGGCACTTTCCCAGTGCCTGCTCCACAGCATCAGTGGTGGTACTGACATAATTGCCATCGGGGAGAAGGGGTGGTTGGGTTCGGTACTGTTCTTGTATATATATTCCATTTTTATTATTAAATTTTCATTCAAGCTGTTCTCATTTCCTTTTCTAATCGCTAAGTCTCTCTGCCTTCTCCCCTTTCCCTTCCCCTTTGGGGAGGGAGGGGGGTTAACAAGAGCCTCTGTTATAGGTCTAGCAGGCTGCCCTGACCCTAAACCCTGACACTGAAAGATTCCATACAAACAGTCTCTCTCAAGCTGCTTTTTACTTTGCATTTAAACTGGAACTGCTTTCAGAGCTGGCAGGGAGGACGGAATGGAGCCATTCTTGCATTAGCAGTTCAAGTCACCTTAACAGTAAACTCTGCTGCCAGGGAAGCCCTGCTCCTCCCTAATGGCAGCAACCACATTAACAATGATGGGCTGGTTCCAGGAACTTATCTAGCAGAAACTGAACACATACATACAAAAATCATTTTTTATTTGTTCTCTTCTCCAATGCAGGCCAATACAGTCTCACATGTGTCAGTGCTGATGCACTACAGGGGACAGGACATAAGCAGCCAGGCAGAAGTGTAGGATACCCCTGACGACAGGGCTGATTTATGCCACATTAAGTCCATCACAGAAGTACAGAAAGATGACAACCCTATGCTGTATGCTATGCTCTGCTCTTTGCTATTATCTCCCAGGTGGGTCAAAAGGCATTTATGAAAGTCTATCATGTTTTACAATACTGATATATAAAATAAGCAGCATGGCCATTCTATAGACATGCACTGAGAAGTTAGATCAGACAAAAGTTAAGAGCAGCAAGACACTGCTCTTTATATATCTGCTTCATCTCCAGCCTCTTATTTTTCCTTCCAATATCATCACCTTCCCAGGAAGACAACATCTAAGATTCACCTAGCAGTCTCAGTTCACTTGCCCTGGTAGACTGTCTGTCTGTTTAAAAGCCCAAACACGTTGAAGCTGGAAATATGCAAGACAGTAAATGAACATGGCACTGTACATCAGGCAGAACCTACTTTAGGGACATCAAACAGTGAGAGTCAGATGCACAGGAAGGAACTTGCAAGGCTCTCCTCTCAGGAATGACAGGATACTTGGCCGTCATTAACATCTTTGACCACATCAAGGTAAAAAGCCAGGAAGACTCACCAGAATGTTTCCCTTTGCTTCATGTAAGAAATGCAGTGCCAGCTCCTGGTTTGTTCCAGCCCCAGGAAAAATGCTTGAACAGGCAGCAGCTAGCAGGTTTTCCACTATTTCCAAACAAAAAATCAGATAAGAAGATGAAAATGGAGTTTACTACAGGATTCACATCATTAATTAGCTCTTTTGAAGCAGGGCTAGACATAATGGAAAGTAAATATCTCAGAGATGTTGAATGTCCTTACAAATTTATGGGGGTCAAATTTGGACACAATAACTCCTTAGATGGCAAGGTCACGCAGCATTACCCTGCAGGCAGCACTATTTACACGTGGAGTTTCTTGCAAGTCTCCTCCCTCCTCTAATGCCTTCCCATCTCCCTTCACCTCAGAATGAATCCTCCCTTACATTGGGAATTTCTATTTCACAATACCTTTTTTTCTCTCTTATCAGTAAGATTTCTTCCAGACATGCCCACTTCCTCTTCCCTTCCGGATTTATACGTGTCACAATCCACGTGCACCAACAGCAGACAGCTCCCCAGGTCTGCTACTAGCTGCCACAACTCCCACTTCCTCATCCTGACTTCTGTCTACAACTTCATTTTTTCAGAATACTATTACGTCTAGAACACCCCTTGAAAATACAGAAGTTAAGTGCATGTGGTGTTCAAGCGTTAAAGACAAGAAAGCTTCACTGAGCAAAGGCTGCTCTTTGCCTGACCGGTAACAAATGGTTCCATTCTATCTAAGTTATGAAAGCATTCACATCAACCTCCCCACCACCACAGGTAACCTGGTAACTTCTACTCCTAAGACTGTTTTCAACATCACAAACAGGTCACTTAACTGGCAGCTCTCAGAAACAGTAAATTATGCCTACTGTAGGTATGTGGTTACCCCTGCAATAACTGTGACAATTCAGTCCTATTTACCAGCCTTCCACATTCTTACCATTCTCTTGGGTGATTCTGTTGGTTTCCAGGTCCTCCCATGGCTGCCACACCAGCTCTGCTTTATGTTCATCAACTGCTGCCAGAGATCTGTCTTGGAGCGATGGGATTTCTGCTTGAAAACGAGGTCCTACATTTATTCGCCTGCAGAAAAGGTGAAGAGTTAACAGTCAAGCCTCCTTCACAATATCCAGAAAGTCTCCATCTCTTCTAGAAGCACTAACTACAAAGGAACTGAAATGCAGCAGGCTCTTGCATATAACATGAACAGCTTTCAGGTACTGTAGGTTACATTAATAAGCATGACTCAAAAGGCGGGACATTTTACGTCCATCACCAGTTTCCACTGTCTTATCGACAATGGTTGAAATTGTATTTCAGTTGGGATCCCCTAATAGCTGCTCAAAGAACCATTATTAACATTCAATAATCACTGCTTTTTTCTGAGAGGCTGTCACACAGCCTTCTCTTATGGCAAGTTTGCTCCTCATGCATAGGATAGGTGAGCCTGCTTTAGTATTAATGTTTTGCAAGTCGTAACTACAAAATCCTAAGTCTCCAGAAGTCCTTTTCAACCTAAATGATGCTATCTGGTCGAAATCTCCGTTCAAAGCATAATCAAACTCAAACTTTGGTCTTTTATGATCTTGATGCAAACTAGTATCTTCTAGGAATCATTTCTAACAACTGAAACCAAAAATATAAACCAGTGAAAGCTGTACTGCTCTTTATCAAAACCAAGCCCCATTCTTTGAGCAACAATTTTATACTTTTAGATTCTGAATTAGCAGAGAGATTTTTCACAACACGCAACCTACGGAGCACTACATTTGCTTTAAGTCAAGTGACCATCCACACAGAGTCTACTCTGTACTAGCAAACATGATTTTGTGCACAGAGATCGGTAAGAACCACCACTGAAAGACTGCTCCACCAGACTTGGAGGTCTGGAGGTCTACACCAATAGCACAGCAAGCAGTGACAGCATGGATATCTTTCATCATTGCTCTATGTCTCTTACTCAGAGAAACAGCAGTGGCTATGGAAACTCAGTGTAAAATAAGTCCAAGGACAACTTTCTAAGTAATATAGCAACTATGCGTGCAATTCAGAGGTCCAAAAGAGGGAGCAAAAGAAATGTCCAAGCTAAGCCAAAAAAAAAAAACCCCAAACAAACCCAACCTTCAGGAAACCAAGATACCAGAAAAGCAAGGTATTTGAGAACAGCTGCTGCTTAGACCAATTAGAATACAACAAAAATCTCCTATTCTGAAATAAGATATCTATTCTTAATGCAAATATGTTCCTCTTCAGATGTCTCTAGCACCATACTTGTAGCTCCTGAAAGAGTAAATGGAGAAATAAGCTCTTTTTTGAGGGAGATTAGATGAGGCAGTGTCCACAAGACAACTGAACTCTGGAGTTCCTTCATTACAAAAAAAGAAAAGGAAAAACTCCCTGCCCAGGGCAAGGCTTGCTATAGCTCCCAAGTCTTGGCTTGGTTTCCCCCCAGCACAAAGGGAAATACAATTACCAGAGGAAAAACAACAACAACATATCTAGTACAGTAAGAAATAGTAAAAAAAAAAAAAAAAGCATCAGAGAAATGCCAGCCTCCAGACTTTTCTGGTGCTCTGCTGTTCTAAAGTGACACATACATGTCTATTCTGAAAGTGAGAGTCTGGAAAAGGTGTGGGGAAGCTTTGAAACAGTACACATAACCCATATAAAATCCCAGAGGAAAACTAGCAAATGTTCCAACAGGGTGTTTTGAAGTCCTAGAATACTGTGATATCAAAGGGAAGAAAGAAGGTATCATTTTCCATTACAGAAGGGGAGGAAGGAAACACCTTAATTCCCATTTTTCTGCCCAACACATCAGTTTGGTATTGTCAGTAAGTGTCCACGTCATGAGGTGTCATGAGCTGGAAAAGCAGCATTCAAAACAAATGGCTGATTTAATTTCATCATCTATATTGTTTTCTTTTCACACACTTGAGAAGATTTTACAAACTGCTTCTTTTGCATCTATAGCAGATCCAGATCTACTACCTCCCACTTGAGGAAAATGGTTTACAATTCATGTGCACATAAGCAAAGAGAAGCAGAAGACAACCACCCTACACACTTGTTCTGGCTTCATCCATCCAATTGGCAGCAGCTCAACATGGACAGGGGCTGGAGTTCCTACTTGGACAAGCAGAACATACTAGATGTGCAGACTGATGCTAACTTCCTTCTAGTTGCTGACAGTAAGACGACATCCAGCATCACAGATGTAGTGGGAAAGTTTTAGACAGGCTGCCATCTACTATCTGTACTCCTTGCAAAGCAATAGGAACTTTACACATCTCGCTCACACCATGGCCATGGGGCAGGGGAGCACTGAAGCAGTTCAAAATGTCCCATCTCTGATGCCCATGGTTGTAACTGTTTCAGGATCTGCTTCTCAAAAGTAATTCAGTATCAAACGCACACCAAAACCAGAACCTGCATGGAGAATGATGCACCACAAGAAAACCTCAAAGTTTGGTTTTGAGCATCTCACAGATATGAAAGTCTATTAAAACTATACCACTACACAATTTTCCATTTTAACTTCACCTATCTTGGACAGAAATAGCACAACCCATACCAAAAAGCAAGAGACTTCATGCACAACTGAGAAGACCTTGGTAAAAACCAAAGGCAAACAAACACCCTGCTAAGTCCTCCTTCCAGCCCACTGTGATGGACTGCAGAGTGACGGTCACGTGGAGTCTTCTGCTCACTGTGATCAGTCTCACTTATTGTTATGGCATACAGTTTCACAGGAGAGGAAAGTGTTATGGATTATGATCCCCCCCTTGCAGGGATGATTGGTGAAAACTGACACTTTGCTGCCAACTGGAAACAGTTAAAAGGCTGTGCATAGGAAATTTGGGAGACTGTGTCCCAAGACACAGATTCCTCTGGCCTCACCTGTGAGAGGAAGAAAAGCCATTGGAAAAGCTGGAGGGAAGCCTTCTTGGAAAGCTATCAGAAGTTAATTTTTACCTTGAAACTAAACTTAAGAGTATGGCATACGTGGGCTAGAAAAGCCTAAGAATTAGACCTTGTACCTTGAATTCCCAAATAAAACCAAATTTCTACTGACCTGAGTAACCTGATCTAATTTGGCCTGCTCTGAGCAGGGGCTTGGACCAGATGACGTCCAGAGGTCCACGCAAGACATGTTATTCTAGGATTCCTTTACTGATGAAGCCTAGATTTCAGCATGGCAAAAGTTCCTGCCCTTAAGCACCAACAATGCTCCCAGGATGTCTTGGTGTCCAGCTGAGCATGGTAACATCCAGAATTGAGACTGTGAATTGGGAAGGCAGCTTCACAGCTGATGCACGACAGCTATACTTAAGGCTGACTAGCTGAGGGGTGACTTTAAGACTTTGAAGGAACTGAACTGTAAAACCCTTAGGACACAAGGACCTCTGAAACCAGCTGCCTATTGTACTACCCCACAAATACAAGAATCAAGCTTCATTACCACATTTCCTACTCCAAATCTCTGCAATGAAATGACCTTTTGAGAAGCATTAGTAGAAGGTCTGGCAAAGCACAAGCAATTGAGAACACAACATGGTGCAATCATAAGTTATAGTTAACTTCTGACAGAGTTAAGACCACAACTTAAATTAAACATCTTTTGCTTTGAAAAAAGTACTTCTTGCCATATTTTCTTTATGGGAGTTATGTCTACATAACTGACCACAACAGTGCTGCACAAACTAGCTTTAGAGCAGCAAACTGATTGACAACACAGAATAACTGAGACAAATGAAACTGGTGTCAAAAAGTTCAAGTTATCTACCTGAATAACCATCTGTTCAGTAAGACTCCAGATTATAGCAAGACAGCTCTTTGCACATAACTCCCTTGGGCAATGGGAACTGAACCTGCATTCCTAAATTACTATGGTTTGACATTTCCAACAACAAGTTTTAAAATTTTCACACAAGGCTAAAATTGCAGCTAACTTTATGTCATTAACTTCAGCAATTTAAACCAATGGACACATCAGCCAAAGACAACTGCACCAGAGAGAGGTCAAATATCAAGACCTGTGGAGAAACAAAAAGGTAACTGTTCAAGAAGAGGTTACCCCTGGATTAGAGTGAAATCAAACAAACAAAAAATCAACAAGAAAACCCCATCCAAACCGACAACAAAAAGAGAGAGATTAATTTTGATTTTTTAAAAACAGATTAAAAACAGAGTCAGCAATG
Organism: Todiramphus chloris collaris; assembly: GCA_025345505.1. Classification (NCBI taxonomy): domain Eukaryota; kingdom Metazoa; phylum Chordata; class Aves; order Coraciiformes; family Alcedinidae; genus Todiramphus; species Todiramphus chloris. The sequence goes on from JANVCC010000076.1 coordinate 1,320,788, forward strand.
CAGAGCCACATGGGTGGTGTTTATGCCTTATGGATTTCCACGCTATGCCTCTCCATGTTTTGATTTCACAAGAGTTCATTAACTTAGGCCTAATAATGAATTGGAACGACCTTGCTGTAGTTCTACAGCGCTGAAGTTCAGCTAATAACACTCCCAGAGGGTTTGCAAGGGCTGTGCGCAGGCATTTGCTAGTCTGCTTGTTTTGCTACTCTGCAGGACTGGCACCAAGCCTAAGCTTGTAATTCCAACTTCAGCATCTCCAAACTGTGTTCCCTGGTGCTGCTCAGCCCATATGTCTGAGCTCTCCCAGCACAAAGACAGCTAAAAAGACTAATGAGGCTTATTAGCTCGGGCCACACAGGCTGGATGAGACTGGCTGTAGGGCTTTCAGACTGAGACAGCTCCAGGGGACACAAAGTTGTGTTCACAGCTGGGCTGCAGCTAATGCACACGGCATGGATAACCTGCAACCTGACCAGTCCAGGTCAGAGCTGACTACATTTTTCCATACTACATTTGGGCTTTCCTCTAAAGGACCATTATTTCCACACTCTAAAACATCATAAGGCATACAAAGCAGTGTTTGTATACAAGAAAAGAGGACAGATTTGCCTTTAGCTAATCGACAGTATTATATAAGAGAGAGATGAGCAGTAATAGAAAGCTGCTAATGTCACCAGAGTTACAAGGTGCATTTGCCCCAAAAAACATATGGAGTAATTTTTACTAAAGACAATTTATTTTTTGAGTCACCAATAGAAACACTAAAGCTATTCCTAAGAGTTATATCAACTGTACAGAAACCATCTTGAAGGTTTAGGAAGAAGAAAGGAAGCACATTTACTACCAGGCTAAGAATCTCCTGGGTACTTACGGTTCAATGCTGACCGGGGTGGCTTCCCCCACTACCGTAAGGACAGGAGGGGTAACTTCTGAACTATCTGCAAGGAAAAGAAAGAACTGCTCAGATGGCTCATCTTCACATTGGAGGTATGTTCTTCACACAACTTGTAAATCTAATTAGAGCTATCCATTGCCCAAAAAGGTGCCCATATGCTACAGGAGTTTAAGATGATCAAGAACCTACCTTCCAGTCACCATCTATGTTTTAGTAAAAAGTATTTACTGTCCCCTCAGTTCACAATAATGACAACTTGTGAGAGAGGAACTGACTTTTCCGTTCCTAAGAATGTCAGTAGGGGGTGTTGCAGATTACTGGTGAAGGCATCTTAATATGCATGCCCACATGGAAGTCACATTGCGTTTCCTCCATTCTAGCTCCCCAGACTATCACAAAGAAGTTCCAGTTCTCCCTAAACATGCATCATAATGTCGTGATATTACTCCACTTGTGGTCATACCCAAGAAAGGAAGAATAAAGTGGAACTTACTTGATCTAAGCAGAGTTCTGTGAGCACTTTTAGGAGTCATTGGAGGTGGAACTGAGTGACCACTTGAAGAGAGGATAGCATTAAAATATAGCCCTGATCCTTCTCTCACTGGACTAAGAATTGGTGGAGGAGTGTAAGGAGGTAGCTCAAAGTTCCTATCTGAAGGATGATCTGCCAGACGGACAGGTGACCGTAAGTGGCTCTGATATGGAGTAATGTTAGAATAAACAGGTGGTGCAATAAAGGTGCCAGCTTTTGGTGGTATGAAGAGTGGCTCAGGTCTAGGCCGCTGCTTTGGTTTCCGGGCAAAGCCCTCTGTTTCATCCTTTGGAACAGCATCTTCATGCTATTAGAAAAAAAAGTACATACATAACTTTGTTTGAAAAAACTTCAGTGAGATGACAACATGCTTTCATGGCAGCTCAAAATCTGGATAGGGCAGTCGGAGAGTGTCTCAACAATTAGCATAACAGGAAAGAGGGAGGAAGAAGACGGGGAATGGAACAAACACAGGCACAATTAGGTAGCAACACTAGCTCAGTGCTTATGAAGTTATATTTTACAAGAACACCACATATATCTGGTCCAACAGTTGCTTGGAAAGCTAGTGACATCACAGTAGCTTAAAAAGGACATAAAAGTCTTTTTTAGCAGAACCCTGGTACAGATAAAGGGTGACAACAAATAGCAAGAAGCAAACAGAAGCCAATGCAACAATATTGTCTTAGATAGTCAAGCATTTAATTGCAGAGAAACCTCCTTAGATGCCTGCCATTTCTCTGGTATTTGAACATTCTATTGTACTTATGAATAAAAAAAGAGACAAAAAACCCCAAACCAAACCCAAAAATCTGCACCTCACTGAAAGGGAACATTCAAGTACTGACCTTCAGAACCTCAGCAAGAGATTTCAATTCCATGAAAATAAATCTTCACTTTGGATTTTATTCATACACAGAAAGATGTACACTACTTTCAATTTACTATAGTCTATGTATGTATGGAGAAAACACTCTTCACTCAGACAATTTATCCTTGTTTGTTACTAAGCATCTGGCTTTACTCACTGTTCAACACCAGGGCACTGCTCAGCTCTACCAGCACGAGCTATACATAATTGAAAAGCCAGTGATGCCCATATACAGGGCAATATTATGATGGAAAAAAGAAATCCACAGTCCCCAAACTATGTCCATTCCAAGTTCAAGTCTTGCAATCTAACTACTTTAATAGAAAAGCTTATGGATAAAAACTGTGTAATTCAATCTAACAGATTTGACCCATCCTTGGTTTCTTAAGTCTATCCATACCTGACTTGAGATTTCCACATTAGTATTACGATTAGATCGCCTCCGAGTGACAATCACAGAAGGCTTGCGTTCACATGGAGCTCGATCGTTTGTTTGGCCTCTCTGGAGCTTTCCATCCTCAGATTTTTCCTTTCCAAGGCTCTGCAAGTCTATTTTTCTCACTGGCACAGACACAGGAATGATAAGAGGCACAAGACTGTTATCCTCACGGGCTCTTTTGGAAGCTGGTGAAGAACCGGCGAATTCCACAACACTTTTTGCAGCTGTAGGTCCTGGAGCAGCTAACAGCACACTGTTCTTCTCTTCTGAAGTATCCAGTTCCTGGGGGGGAGGGAAAAACAGAGATTCCTTAAAAGTTCTCTAGTACTTGCGTAACAAATTGGATATTATCTCACTTTCAGTGTCTATCAAGTTTCTCAATGCAACTTGCAAGCTGAAATGGATTTGGAAAGTGTTACTGGAGGAAAAAGAACACTTCACAAAAGCGTACCAAAATTTCTTAGAATTGCTTGAGAATTGCCTGAAGTCTCAGCTGCTAGAATCCTGGTATACATCCTCCTTCAGTATCCTTTCACTACCTATGGTTTGACATTTTATTTTCCAGATGAATGTGCTCTGCCATATAACTTCCAACAAAGGTTCTTCAGTTCTGGTAATAATCATAAGCTGCAGGTTATTAATTTCGAATATTGGACTTCTGTTCTAGGGGAAGATTAAACCATGGTAATCTTAATTAAATCTCTCATACAGAAAACAGAGCTAGCTTTTTGCTGCATTTTTACCCTCCAATTTACATGAGAGAAGCAACTTTCCTTATTATAACTGAAGCCTTTGAGGTTTGCTGTCTAACCAGTGGGAATGGAGAATGAGTTACTGAATAAACACATGGATACTGTAACAGCAAATGGCTTCAGGTACTGTTAGATCAGTGAATTCTAGTCCTTCAAATAACCATCCATGTGTTCATTCCACAAGGATTCCAACACAGCCCCAGTCATTTCACTGCAGTCACAGATTAAGAAAGTGGGCTTCACAGATGAGCAGCAAACATTCTCCAGGTGGCCCACAAAGAATCAACCCATGATAGCTAGAAGGACACTAGATGCCCTGGTTTGAGTGAGAACAGAACTAATTCTGTTCAGTAATTTTACTTTTCAGCTCAGTTCTAATTAACTGCACTTTCTGAAGTTAGCAGCCTGTTTTCACAGACAGTGTCTGCTTCTAGCAGTGATAACACCCCATGTTTAGAGTTACTACCAAGGGTTGGTGTGCAGACCAAGGCCACTGCTGGGTCTTGTGTACCACATTATGGGGTGCAGAAAGTAAAAGGCTGCACCTGCAGGGAGGAGTGGACAGGACGGGTGACTCTAAACTGACCAACGAGGTATTCCAGCCCATATACGCCATATTCGATCTAGAGCTGAGGGATCTGAAAGGTCTCTGGGCTCTTCTCCCCTCTTGGACTGCCTTGACAGCTTTTGCTTGGCTTGGCTCGGGTCCTCTTTCGGTTCCTTCCTCGGAGCACCCAAGGAGGTCTCTGTCCATTCTGCCCTCTATCTGGTCTGCGTGTTCCTGAACCCTGCACCAGAATCCAGCTCCTGAACACAAGGGGGCTGGGTTCGATATTGGTTTTGTATATATTTGTATATATTCCATTTTTATAATTATTAATTTCCTTTTCATTAAAGCTGTTCTAGTTTCCTTTTCTAATCGCTAAGTCTCTCTCCATTATTCCCTTTCTCTTCCCTTTGGGGAGGAAGTGGGGGGGGGGTTAACAGAGAGCGTCTGTTATAGGTCTAAGGGGCTGCCCTGACCCTAAACCATGACACTAGACCAAAGTCACAGTTTGATACTATATTTATATTGAGAAAAGTGTAACTGTACCATCACAAGATGCATCAGTCGGAGCCTGCAGTTAGTGTCCTGGTAATTTTTGTTGTTTTTTAAGAGCTAACAGGTCTTCTGTGAAACACTAAGCCTTCATAAAAAAGTAGGTGCCAAGCTTGGGCAAATAAAATCAATCATATCAAGAAGATTTAGGACTGCCTTCCTCCAAGATCTTTTATTGGAGTAAGGCTAAGTGTGCACAAAAAGGTTTATCTCACAAGTGACACTGCAATTTAGAAGTCGGACTGCTTCTTCACAGAGACTGGAGACATCTGCCCCTACCACACAGTGACACACAACTGAAAAGTCACAGTTGCCATCAGCTGCCCCAGATTGTGCTGCAGGAAGAATCAAGGAGCTCCAAGGACCATCCTTCACTCCAGGCTGGTGAAATGCATCTGCACTTTCCCATGAGATTACCGATTTTGGATTTGGAGGGAATTCATCACCCTGACAAATACATCACTAGAGGCCGCTACCTCTAGATAGGAAGAGGCTCCTGTAAGTTTTTGGAGGCTTTGCCGCTTTAGGAAAGAGAGACTAACAAGGATGCCTTTTTAAACATATAAACAGGTCCTCTACTGGAAACAGATGCCTGCTTACACTAGTCCTGCCCATATCTGAAGAAGCAGGTCACATAGGGCTTCATGCTGCTGTATGTGAGCCTCCACTGATCAGAGAAATTTATGTTGTTATCATCTATCACTGAAGCCTAGTTAAACATCTGGGATAACTCTGGGGTCATCTTCTGGTAGTGAGATCCACAGCAGACAGTTTTTGCACCACTGTTTGAAGTGACACGTGCATACGACGTTCTTCAGACTGCTGCCAAGAAAAGTCTTGGTTTTCATCAATTACTTTTTTCCCCTCCCGATGTAGCTGTTACTAGTGCAAGCACTCGGCATACCTTGTGGGTACGTGAGAGAATAGTGGCAAGCAAGGAACAGCAACATGAGTATGTGAACGAGCACCAATTCTGACCAATCTACAAACCTCAGACACTTCCTGCGTGCTGCTCAGATCTCTGTAGGTCAAGAACCATGAACTAAACTCCTGACTACAGGGAGGAAATTATGGCAGCTATTCACACACAATATGTCACATTTCTTTGGCTGTACAATTGGTTAACCATGTTCCTTTTATTTTCAAGATTGAGAGGTAACCAGTACACGACTCTTTTCCTTGATGACAGGAGAGATGATCCCTTGGAGAGAAAACAGGAAGAAGGAGACCTGAGCAGTAGTAGAGTTAGAGAGAAGGCACCACTGGGAACTTAATATAAATAGTTGAGACATCCTTAAAGATGCTCTGGTCCACACCAGAGCTCTTCCGTGCACGAAAGATCACACATACCTAAGGTTTTGTAAAAGGTGATGTGACTGATTTTGGAATTAAGCTGCTTGTTTCACATCCCTCAAGAGCTTCTCAACGGTTTGATTATGCTCAGAGGCAGCAGAAACAAGTCATTGAAAAAGGGACAGAACCTTAATTTGTAGATCTGCTAGGGTATTTTCAGCTAGCTCAGCCTCTCTGTTGCAGAATTTGGGGCAGGAGGGCTGCTGGGTAACTCCAGCAAGTGCAACTTGTTGCACTTCCATTCAGACTCTTACATAAGCATTGAACGATGAACTGGTGATCTCGAGTCCTCTAGGACACCTACAGAAACCCATCATTTCACCATTGATCCTGTATATCCCTCAAGTGGTTTCTAAAAAAATTTAGAATTCACAGACAAAACCTGATTGCAATAGTTTGAAGTACTCTGTTCCAAGGCCACTGCTGTGATCAGACAGGAAATCACACCAAACTTTGAGAAACATCTGCCCCTTCAGTGCTCTCTCCCATGATTCTGCGTCACCTTGCTAACCATAAAGACAGCTTCTATCTGCAGTCAAACCGAAGTTCAGCCATGAAAGAGGCGAGTCCAGAACTGCAATTCCACAAATAAAACTTTTTTGTTTCTTTTGTATGTGACAGCTGGTGCCCTGCCCTGTGTCAGGAGAAAAAGGACAGGTAACTAAAACCTCTGTCTCCCTTCCATAAATGGATATTTAAATCCAGACACCCTTAACACAACCATTTCAGACTTGAGAAAAGTTTTCTGCACTATTTAGGAAAATAAATGATACCACCTTATTGTATACAACAGTTACATGTGAAATGAACCCACGAAACTAAGAGTTGAGAATTTGCTGCAGCTTTTAAGCAGCAATAAGCTTACAGCACCTGAAAAAGGCAGGCACAGCGTGATGGGCAGCTCTGGTGCAGAGCGTCATTAGTGACACTACACGCAGACAGATACTGGTTTCACATCAGGTACACACACCTACATTGGAATGTTCAAACAACTGGTTCAAATGTATCTTCTGTCATCAATAACCTAACCCTATGGCCTTTCTACATGCCAGAGAAGGCTTCTAGGCTGTTTATAACAGAAAGACACTGATAAGAAAAGCAGACCACTCTCCTCCGGTAAACATGTTTACTTTTCCTCCCTTACACGACACCCAGCCCCCTTAAATATGCAAAATCCATCAGAGCTCAGGTAAAAATTTTAACATCTTTCAAAAATCTCATCCTGAAAGCCTTAAGAGATCTAAATATAAAGAGTTCATCTGCTAGTGTCATCATGGAAGCAAACAAGCTGCTTGCATAATTGCAGAGAGCAAAAGAGCATCTGTCAAAACACTTCTCTCTTTGGTCTTTACATTATGAATCAAGCTACAAGCAGGCATGACGTCCAACGGCCAGTTTCTTGCTTTGCCTCTCAGAGCCTCTTCCTAGATGCTCTACTAGCTTTTTTCTTGCTGCTGTGATGGTGATCAGGCTGCCGCGTGAATTGTAAGCCTTCCTGCAATATAACCATGCAATGTCCAGGAGATTATAGATCACACTGCTAACTGCTACTAGTTTTCAATCAAATCTACTCATTCAACTGCAGTTAGAGCAAACAGGATTGAAGATGACCTCAACGGTCACTGCCTGCTGTGCGAGAGATGGAGTAGGCCACAGATATTTGTCTCATTGTTTATTAGTTCAGCTCTTTCACTTAAACAGCGCATCCCTCTAAGGAAGGGACTAGGAAAAAAAGAATGATGAGGAGAAGGAATAAAATTCCCCTCCTTTTGTGACAACTCAAGTGACAAATGTACACAAAAGTAGCTCGTGCTCCAACACCTGTATTTCACCAACCTCTGTCAACAAAGCTTCCAAAGAAAAGCCTATTTTTACTTCTCACGAGAAGCAGTCAATGAGATTGGTCAAACCACAACCGAAAGAAAACCTACCAAAAAAAACCAAAACCAAAAAAACCAAAAAAAAAACCCCAAAAAAACCAAACAAAAAAAAAAAGGCAAAACACACATACGTCAAAAAAAACTCCACCAAACATCCCTGCACTTGCCTCCTTCAGGCTACTTTGTTTTGAACCATGCCATCCTACCATATGGAATACATACTGTACAATTTAGACTAATGGGACACCAAAAGGATAAGAGTAGTGAACTATCTAGTCAGCCAACACCATTTTTTTCCCCCGATGAAGCCCTACAGAAGGTCTACAGGCAGAGCTTGTCCTCAGGATGCCAATCTCTAAAACATCCGCTGCGGGCCATTTTCAGAAACAGGATACTCCATCACACAGCCCTGTGTTACGCCTGGTGCAAGTTCTTCGTGTAAGTGAGGCTTCCTCAGGCTTTTAATATTTGGGAAACATTGAACATGTAAATACAGTATGTCATTTTTAGGTAGAACCATTGAGAAACTCTTTAACTGCTAAGAAGGAAAAACTGGTGGGTAAGCAGCAGCCTTTTAACAGAAAAGAAACAGAATGTTGAATTGGTAAAAAGTCATCAAGTGAACTGCTTATACTTGTCTCTCTGAACTCCTGACCAACTCAAGGCCTAAGCTGAAAACATTCATATTTTGAAGACATGAGCTAAAATCACGTTCAGTATTTGTGAAATAAAACTGCCCTTAGGTGGTTTCACAGCACTAGGAGCTCTCTATTCTCCCGCATCTATGACTTACAGTCGCTGAGTTTACCTGCCACCACTCCAGAGCTGCCCTTGCCGTACTACAACACTCGCTGCATCAGGATACCATCCTGTCCTGCTTATGCACATAAATGCCTTCCATTTCAATGCCATTTTGTAGTCTAAAACTTGTTATATTGGTTAGGAGATATACCTTACCTTCACATCCTGAAGAGAAGCCAGCTCAACAGCTTTCTGGGCCAAAGTTAGCAAATTGGCTTCTTGAGAAACACGCCGTCTCCTTCGTGTGCTCTGGATGACACCACCTCTGACACCTTGAAAATCATTACTTCTCTGTGTGTTTTCTTCAGCTGCTGCTGCCTGTTTCTCCCCATCTCTACCATTCTGGGCTGTGGCTTGCCTCTCTGTTTCCATCTGGCACAGCTCACTGTTCACCAGGACATCCTTCTGCCCCACATCTATTCTCTTGGGGTGAGAATAGCTGCTTTTGTTGTGGGCCAGCGATTCAGGCGGCTGCTGTAATGGGACCTCTTGCTGATGCGTTTGCCAGTGATGCAGAAATAAATTGCTAGGTTGTTCTTCTGCCTGCTTGGAAGCCAACACCTCTCCTGCAGATGTCAGCAGCACACCTTCTTTGGACAGTCTCCGTGACCTTCTTGGAAAGGGAATCTGGGCCTGAGGTAGCACAGTCTGTTGGTTCTGCTCTGTTAGAGCCTTGAATAGTTCCTGGTTCCTCTCTGTTTGCTGAAACTGGTGTGCCACCATGTGATGCTGAGGTGCTGCGGCTGCCACATGAGGCTGTGCTATGGAAGTAGTTTGCTGCAGACTGAAGGCTTGTGTGGCAGCCTGTTGTTGCTGCTGCTGCTGAGGGTAGAAATTTTCAAACAGTTGTAGCTGGGGAAGAGCTTGCTGTTTTTGCTGAGCAGTAAATGCTGGACTGGAAGAAGCTGGGGCCTCTTGAAAGACGTGTAACAACTCAGGAAGACCCTGCTTTTGGCCTTGGTGACCAAATGCAAGTTGGAAAGGCTGTAACGGCAGACTTTGATTCTGCTGCTGCTGTTTCTGCATCTGATGAAAAGAATTCATTTGAGCTTGCTGTCTAACCAGGGCTTGCTGTTCCAGCTGAGCTTTCTGGGACATCATCTGCTGGACAGCATCTCCATACAGGTCCAGCTGTGACACGAACACTCCCTTCTCTTGATTTCTTTTAAGGGCCTCTGGGTGGCCATAGAAGCCTGGGGCACCAGCATTGGAGTGAGGTCCTTTGGGGTTGCTCCCAAAAACCATACTGTGATTCCACATCGAAGGTGGAGACTGCCAGTGGCTGTCACCTCTCTCTGGCAACCGATTTCCCATTAATGAATTCTGCCATTTGACAGCTGTTACTGCCTGGGACATCATCATCGATTCTCCCCTATCTTGACTGTAAACAGAGTTCATCAAAGCAACATTGTTGGGGGCACTTGTTAATCCTCCTGCATGAGAAATCTCCATAGTTTGGGAAACCGGTATATTCCCTCCGTGACCATAGTACTGTCCTTCCTTAAGCTGCTGCTGTGGTTCTTTTGACGACACAGCTATTTCCTGCTCATTAAAATAGGCAATTCTTTTCCCAGTCCTTTTGCTTGAAGACTTTTGCTGAGCCTGAATATTCATGGTTCAGTTTATTCTCCCAGCTGCACACACCGTCTTTATAATCCACCCATCCCTAAGGTTGGGGGAGGAAAGGCACAGAAGTCTCTCTGTTCCATTCAGTTTTAGTAATAAAGGGCAGGAAAGTAGTCGAGCTGAAAGTGCATCCACTTCCTTCTTTTTTGTGTCTGTGCGCTTTTCCCACTTCTTTTCACTCTTATCCTTTGTGGTTCAAAAGGTCAGTAGGGTCCACGTAGTTATAGGTCCTGAAATAGAGAAGCAAGTGCAATGAATCATCAACAGACCTAACATGCATAAGCAACAATGTGCATGTCTGTCCCATTTCCCACGGAAATGAAGATCAGAATAGTATGTGTAAGAAATAACACATCTGACCTGCTAGAAAAATGTAAAACAAAACAACTTACAAACCAGATATCGCACTGTATTCGCATGGTGCAATTCCCAAGTGCACACAGACTTCTGACTAATCACTCAAGCTCATCCTAAACCATGACTTCTCTTAAAATCCCTCTCATCTGGCCAATTATTAATAGCCAGAATAATCTGGTTTTAATCCAAACTCAAAACCACAAAAACCCCCCTCATGACTCGGCAAAAGAAAAATAATGTGTCAGGCCACATTTCCCAAAGACGTTTAAAACAGCCATGTGGACAGGAAGGCTGCAGCAAGATGCTCAGTTCAGTGTTTTGAAGGAAAGGACCAGACAGCAACCCATCGTTCACACCTCTTCTCCAATCATTACAGTTGTTTCCCAAGTAAGAGCTGCTCACGAAGCATTTAAGTGCTGAAGACAGGGCTTGCTCAACATGTTGCCCTCTCAGATGCTTTCTTCAACAGCTGAAAGCAACTGTTTCCAGCTTGGGTCACACTCAGGGAAAAGTAATTCAGGCAGATTGTTACAGCTGCTCCCAGACACTAGCAAATACCAGTTAGTGTAAAGCTACAAACACAGGAGGGGAAAGCCTTTCTGGAACCTGCAGTCTAGGAGAATTCCACCCTCCTCTTTCACTGACAAAAGCACTCCACAAACTTAGGCTTTAAAGGCCATGTTTGAAGGGTTGAGGTATAACGTGTTAACACATGCACTAGTACTTCTACTAGGTCACCAAAAACCTTTTAAGAAGTTTGGGTTTAATTATAAACTACTCCAAGTTATTAGGTGTAAGTCTCTATACTACCTCTTTCCAATACGCGCTCCGTTCCCCTTCAAATCACACTGCCAATATGTTTCAGAAGGATATTAATCAAGTGTTAACAATTTATTCTTACTGCATCCCTTGCACTATAAAGGCGAGTTTCTCTTGAGTGAGGCAGGTAAAACAACACATCCCCACAAATCAAACCTGCATTCTGTTTCTCTCTCTCTAAAAATGAAAAGCAATAAAACCAAAAGCATACAGCACACTGAAGTCCCGTTTAGCTTCCTCTAAACGGATCTGGCTACAGTGCAGCCTTTCGTACTGAGGTGGGGTTGGGAGCAGGAGGAGGAAAAGACAAAGAGTTTAAATTAACTTACGCAACTTCCACCTCAGAAGCCAAGCTTGGCTTCGGTGCTACTGGAACCATGGGCCTGTGTTTCAGAGCGAAGTGACTCACTTCCTCAGGCTGTTACATAGCTGTCCCCCGCAATACTCCCACCCCCTTTGCCCTGGCTACAAACCATGGACCTTTGCCACCCCGTATCACGGAGCCAGGGCGTTCCTCCCTCCTCTTAGCACAACGTCTCGGCTCATTTTCCAGCCCTCTCTCAACAGGACGAAAATAACTCTAGGAGAAATTATGGACACGTGAGATGGAAAATTCTCTCTAAACTGCAACTAGTACACAAGTGAGGATTTCATAAAGTAAGTTTTTCCTATTTCAAAACTTCATTAGGAGGGGAAAAAACATCCTGCAGCAGGAAACTGGATCCCTGGTAGCAAAAATGCAGAGGTGGAGAGGTTGCTGTATGGCTCTCGGGAGCATTCATATTATTCTCTCTCCTTGCTTTTTGCAGCCCTGCTACAAAAGTAAGGGAGCTAACAGCTAATCACCATACCTGAGGTAATAGTACTGACTGTGGTTTCTGACACTATCTCACTTTCTGAAATCATCACAAGCTATTTTTCTTTCTAAACCAGACAACCCTGTAAACAGTCTTCCCTTCCACTGATGCTTCTGTATGCTTTTGTATTGCTCAGTCACACAGTTCTGATCAACAGAACACAGGTTTTTCTGTCTCTCAGAAGACATTAGCACTAGATCAAATTTAAACCTGTCAGACAACACTTAAGACACTCTGCTGTAGATTTTCCACACTTTGAGGAAGAATGCAACAATAACTGCCCAAAAGATGGCACGAAATTTCAAGGGTTTTTGGTTTTAACCATTCTAAAAGAAAAGAGAAACATAAGAAAACAAAACAAAAACCAAACACAAACAGCTGATGCTGTTTTCAACAATGGTGGCTGAGATTTGCAACTACCACGGACACAAGTGTCCAGAAGACCTTCAGCAAGAGGGCTCACAGGTCAGTGAGAAAGCATTGCACTAACACAGCTCTCCAAACCTCCACTTGGGTAGACTTTGGCTCTGATTTTCTCATTAGTAGATAAGAAGCCACAAGTATTGCAAAGCCTAACGCAGACCAGTTGAGAAGTGCAACAGTCTAGGAAAGAGATGTAACAAAATTATTAAGATGCAAAGTTTATTTGATAAAATTAATTCAGAGATGACATAAAGGAGGGAAAAGAGTACCTACTAGTGTTTTCCCTAAAGGGAATCCTAAAAAAAAAAAATACTATATGCCTCTTAGGGAAGTTATCTCGTCACTTGAGAAGATTGTAGTGATTGAAGCACAACTGAAGTTACAACAGCACAAAAAATAGGACCACAAAAATGATGTTACCAAGGAGGAAACAGTTTTAAGGCACTTTGAACAAACCACACTCACTGAACAACCTAGTTATCCCAATTGAATATAAAAATAAGTAAATTCTAACTAAGAGATCACCAAGGAAATAAAATAAAAAAATAGTAATAAAAAAAGATGATTTGATGCATGCAGCACTAAGATTGCAAAAGAAAACATCCCAAAATTAGCTTTTTAGAATCCCTTTCTGTATAGAAAACCTGCAGATAAATACCTTGTAGGTCACCCTAATAATAGTCCATAGTTTAAGCCAAAGTGATAGATGTTCAAGCTGCAGCATGACTGTGCTCAAGGAAAGCTCACCCTTGGCAGCTTCCCTGGCTGAGCACTGCTGGCTCTATGACTAAGCAGGCTTCCCTCCCTGAGGCTGAGGGATGAGCTCACATTATCATCACTCCAGCCAATTACCAGCTCTGGGTTTGCTTTTTTTGTTGCTGTTCATTGTTTTGTTTGGTGTTTTTTTGTTGGTTTTTTTTTTTACTATTATTTTGTTGTTGTTTTGTGGGGTTTTTTGGTTTTCTCTTTTGTTTTTTGTTCTGTTTTACTTTAATTCCAGCACAAGAGTCAGCCTCCAGCAGAGCTCTAAAATGGCAACAAACCTCCAGGCTAAAGTGTTGTTTTGGAGGAGTACACCTCTGACTGACCACTTCTTACCTTTGAGTACAACAGGGAGCCAGTTCTGATACCATAATTCCCCGAAGATACAGTGTCTTCCCTCCAAATATACTGACATGTTACAATACCTTGCATTGCTTTTACACTGCACAGAGGAAGAGCAGAACCTAGCATCAGTATATTTTAATAACTCTAAGATTTGCCATGCAACAACATCATTGGTTATTTTCACTTCCAGGAACTTCTGTCTCAAGCTTTGCTCAGATGAACATGAATTGTATGTCGCCTCCTTCAATACTGTCAATATTTTCTAAGGAATTTTTCATGTTACAAGGTTTCTTCCTCTTGTAGGCCTAAAAAGGCTGTCAAATTAGATACACATATACTCAATGGACACTTCCGCAGTGTTCTGGAATGACAAAACCATATGCAAAGTAACCTATGGCCCTTTACTGAGAGAAGTCAGGGTTAGCATTTTCAGCTGAAACTTCTCCAGCATATCTGCACTAGAGTATTAAAGAAACACAAATAAAACGCATGGGCTAGGTTGAACAGGATTAAGGAGGAGTCTCTACCTGCATCCAGGATGCTGTTCTCAAATTATTTAATAAAGTTCTTTCCAAGCAGAGGTACCTGAGGAGTGCAGGATACAGGCACTCACAGCCACTCATTAGGCTGGTACCAGCCCTAAGCACCCGTTAGCAGATTTCACTTCACCCAAAATAGGCTCTGCAGAAATATTTACACATCCTTATTAGTGGCATCCATCTTGTCCCAGTTTATCAACATTAATCTGCAGAGTTTGCTGTAAAACTTTTTTAATCATAGATTTTTTTTTTAATTAAATGTATTTTTTAAAGTTGAAAGGTTATTTGATTTAGAGGAAAAACACTCAATAGCAACCTCTTAATATAAAATACCTTTATCTCCCTTCACAACTTTTTGCCTGTATATTTAATAACCACCCACCATTATTCCATTGCTTTAAATATTGTCCTAAGCACGCGTGTATTTGTACAATTTTACGTCTCAAGCTCATGACCTCACACACTGCAGAAACCTTAAACTCTGCTCTTCATCCCTCCTGTTGAGGGCCGTGTGCTGTCCTCTGCTTTCCTTAGTTCATTTGCTCCTCCACTTATATTTGGAATAATAACCAAGTTTAAATTTCGCATGCTCCTAATCTTCTTTGAGATCATTTGCATACAATTCTCTGACAGAATGCTGCAGAAAGGACTTGGGAAAGATTCTGACTTTTCCTCCCTGTCAAAGTTAAGGATGCAGAAAATTTTAAGTGGTCATAGACTATCTTCTATTTCGCCACTTTAACCTTAGCTTTTAAATATTTCTATTTTAGTTTGGTTTTTTTTCCATGTGAAAAATAAACACCGTTGCTTTGCTCCAGCCCATGTGCATTCTCAGCCTTAACTGCAACAATGCTGTCACAATTCCTTACAGGAAATCTGTCAAATTACTAAATCCTCCTAGATTATTGATCCCCCCTGTAAGAAGCTCAATCACTTTTAATGATGATAAACAGATACAATTTTTACATTTAAGTCAAACACAGCAAGCTATTCAGTGTCCTTCTGACACAGAGCAATCAAGCTTTCCTTCTCTCATTTGCTCCTTATTATGGTCAAAGCCCACATTTATGAAACAGGTAAAGAATTGTGACACGTGTTTTACTAATGAGGAACAAAAACAAAGGAACTAACTCACTTCTAAGATCACACAGCAAGCCAGGTCAAAAATCAAGAACAGAATATCAGATACTAGCTACCTATCCCCCTTCAATCCTGCAAGAAAACATGCGTTTAAATCTACATGCAAAAGACAAAACTTGGGTGCATTATTCACACGTGTGCAGAAAGGGCAAAGGAAATTTAATTCCACCAGTGCAATACAAGGACAGAGGTAGTTCAGCAAAGTAGAGTCTGGTTCTGGTGGCTTGTTTTTATAAAAGGACTGGAGACTAACAGGCTATCATGAGCAAGAAACTTGTTCCAGCTAACAGAAATTTGCCCCCATGAAATCACCACTACCTATTGCAACAGTCTTGAGTAAGAACCAGAAGAGCGATAGGAACAGGACAGTTTTCAAGTCTGGTAGAGTTGTGAAGCTTATTGCACAGCTTGTCCATATCCTATACTTACCCCAGCTCCAATCCTCCCACAAAAGCCTCTCCCACACACTCACTTTGTCACATTTTCTTCCAGACAGCCAGCTACATCAAAATTCCTGCAGATTGTTTGCAGCCTCCCACTCACCACCTTCAGACACCTTGAACAGGAAGGATAACAGCACAGCTTTCCTACACGTTGCCCCGGGAGGAAAGAAGAAGAAAAAAATACAAAACAAAACAGAAAATAGACCACGTTTGTAAATTCTATACAGCAAAAAGCAACCACCTATCTTCTGAAGGCAGGCAGGGGAAAGCTCAAAGCAACTCAGAAACACAACATGGTCCAAGAAAGCCAAAAACGGAAATCATAGCATCATAGAACGGTTTGGGTTGGAAGGGACCTTAAAGACCACCTAGTTTCAATCCCCCTGCCATGGGCTGGGATACCGCCCCCTAGACCAGGTTGCTCAAGGCCCCGCAGAGGATGATTGTTTTATGTCCCTGTCACCCTGTCCCAAATGGTACAGCATTTCCTACTGACACCTAGAAAGCCTGTCTCTGCAGCAAAAGGAGTATTTTCCAGGAGCAGCAACTGAAGCCCAAAGTGAAGAAGAAAAAACAACCAACTGAACAACCTCCAGTTTAAAAGAATATAAGTAGCTAAGAATCAACCCCCAGCACCTCCAAGTAAGAAACTAATCTAGTTTGGAGCACTGCATCCTGATATTTCAGTATCAGAATAAAGGCCTGGAAACAATAAGATCTATGAAATGGAAAGGCTTGTTTGTGCAACACTGCAGAGCAAAAAAAGGAACTCTACAGCACGCCAATCACAGGGGCAAAAAGATCCAAGGAAAGATGCCTCACAGAGACAGACAGACAACGACCAAAAGGAAAACACAGCACTCAGGAAGCCTGACAACTTTCCCGGTCTCCTGCCTGGGGCTAGCAAACGTGTTCCTAAATAAGTAGTACACACACATCGAAGACGTTTATGGCCTACCCAAATTTTCACGTGATTGGCTCATTTCTACTGCGGGGAAAGACTGAAGCTATGACTGATTTCAAGGGTGCTTCTGCCCCGAGGACAGCATAGCGAAAATTACTGTGTTAACCGCTTCCACTTTCCCATTTTCAGAGGCGGGGAGCTGACAGAGCTGTATTAAACCACTGTACTAACCAGAGAATCAAAAGTGAAATCCATTAGCTCCGTGCCGTGAAGCAGGGGAGACAATGGTCACGCTGAAGAACTGTGTGCCAGCAAGATCAGGTAGCTTGTATCACACCACCAGATGAGACAAACTACTGCTCCAGTCTAGACCACTCCTGACACTCAGCATCATAGGTTAATCACCCACAGCAAGCAAAATAACACAAAATGTAGAATTACTAGACAGTTTGGGAAAAATATGTATACGCTCAAGAAGAAAATACTAACTACACCTCATGAACTAATCAAACAAAGGAGAAATGCAAATCCTTCTTAAGTAAAATCTTTTGGTCTATTGCAATAAAGGATGTAATAAGGAGAGGCAGTGAAAATGTGTTCTCATAACTGTTACTTAATGGGGCAGCTTCCTTTTCTGTTTAGATGGTCTTAAAATTCACTTAAGTATGCATTCTGATTATATTTTAACCTACTGTTTACATCTGTGGACACGGTTTTATTTATCCTCTACCACCATGATTTCCACATTTCACCTAAACAAACCAGGCAAAACGTGGTTTACACAAACAGATCCACCAGAATAAAATCAGCATGGATGAGGAAGAAAAGCTACTAAAAAGACAAGACAGCAATTTTTAAACTTAGCAAATTATTAAAGAAACAATAAAAGGGGAAAAACCAAACACACAAAACATCCCTGATTTATTTTTAAAGAGACTGACAATGTTGTTCCTACCAGCTATTGAAAGGGTACTACAGCAAATAAAAGTTAGATCATAGAATCACAGAATGGTTTGGTCTGGAAAGGACCTTAAAATCACCTCGTTCCACCCCACTGCTTTGGACACCACTAGATCAGGTTGCTCAAAGCCCCATTCAGCCTGGCCTTGAACACTTCCAATGATGGGGCATTCACAGCTTCTCCGGGCGACCTGTTGCAATGTCTCACCACCCTCACAGTAAAGAATTTCTTCACAATATCTAATCTAAATCTACCCTCTTCCAGTTTAAAACCTCAAGTGTTTATCATATTACTACACTACCTGATAAAGAGTTCCTCCTCATCTTTCCTGTAGGTCCCATAAGGTCTCTCCCTGGAGCCTTCTCTCATCCAGGCTGAACACCCCCAACTTTCTCAGCCTGACCTCATAGAAGAGGTGTTCCAGCTCCCTGATCATGGCCCTCCTCTGGACCTGCTCGAACAAGTCCACGTCCTTCTTACGTTGGGAGCCCCAGAGTTGGATACAGTATTCTAAGGGGGGTCTCACAAAAGCAAGTGAAGGTGAAGAATCACTTCTCTCCACTTACTGGCCATGCTTCTCTTGATACAGACAGCTCCTCAATTTACAGTTGGATCCTCAATTTAATGTATCCTCAAGCAAAACTTCTGAGTGGCGTTTCACAAATAATTGAAATTTTGCCCAAACCTCATCTCATGAAAACAAAAGATTCATGGTTTGCACCAGCCTCATCTTCCATCTTGCACAGCAACAACATGTAGTTCTCAGAGAGAACTCTGAAAGGGAGACAGCTACGGAAACAGGACTTCTGTCAACAAATAGGCAGGAAAGCCCATCTACGAGAGGCCTTACAACACAAAGCAGGCTTACCCTTTAATGAAAGGGGTATACAGTACGTTTCTTAAAGTAGTTAATGTTTATAAACTGCACTGAAGTTAGGAATATTAGTTATTATAATCTGTCATCATGATAAATACTATGATCCGAAGAGGCTTGGCCAGCCTTAGAGCACAGAAAGAGCTCAGTGATTAAGGGGTATGAAATGCTGCTTTCAGGCTTTGTAGTTACTTGAACACACTATTCTTTCCCACTGGAAATGGGTTAACAGTTCTTCTAATTGTAAGCACTTAGACAGCTATTTTAAGCTTTTTTGTTTGGAGCTGTCAGGGAAGGCTGTTGCTATCAACAGAGAGACCAATACTCCAACATGCAGGAATCACAGCAGGCTCTCAAGGCAGAATGGCAAAGAGCAGGCCAAAAGCTTCTCCCTGCCCTCACACTCGCGTAGCTGCCACAACCACAATGTGTCCCTCGCTCCAAATGCCTCTCCCGCCACAAACACACCAGCTGCAGAACTGCACGGACACGCCACAGACAGACCAAACCTCTCTGCACTTCAGCCCTCAGAAGAAAACACATCTGAACGCACCGAGCTGCAAGAGGAAAGACTGCTGCAGATTCCGTTGGTTTTATCTTCACCTTTCCAGCACTGTCACAACACTAGACG
Source organism: Todiramphus chloris collaris (assembly GCA_025345505.1). NCBI lineage: Eukaryota > Metazoa > Chordata > Aves > Coraciiformes > Alcedinidae > Todiramphus > Todiramphus chloris. The sequence continues at coordinate 1,340,094 of JANVCC010000076.1, forward strand.
TACATAGGTGTCCCATGTCTGCAATATCATAGTCTGAGTGTTTCACAGATTCCTTCACGGCTTTGCAGGAGGTAGTAGCCTTCAAATAAGGCAAGAGAAAGGGGAAAGTTCATAGAGATGATGATAGGTTCCATTCCCAGAGGTTTCTTCATGAGACACATAAATGCAGTTCATACCTAGACCATTGCTTTCGGCGGGGACACTCTTGACGCCATCAAGCAGGCATCATCGGTCACCCAAATCTGGCTGGGGAGAAGCTGGGAATAAAAGCATAGGCAGCACCTCAGAGGATCTGGAATCAATTTTCAGCTCTACATCTTAAGCAAGCCACTTTCGATCAGTTCATAAAATGAGAGTAATACCAAAATCCAATACATTGATATTCATGAAGTATACTAAGGTCATAAAAATCACATTATCTTTAACAGTACCCACCACTAACAGGCTGGACAGATATCCTTCCACAGAGAGCTTAGAAGTCTAATTTGAGACATGATGCAACCCAAAGAGGGAGAGGCCAAAAAAATGAAGGAAAAAGGTCACAAATAATAACATAGCTGTTCTTCTGTCATATGCCCCTCTTTTCCTCACTGGACCCAGAAATATCTTCTTGTTTTTCAGCAGCTATCTAAGCTGAAGCCGTGCTGATGTTGATTTGCCTGCATCCACAACACTTGCAGACAGACAGATGCCAGTATTGACTGCACTGATCTATTCTGAAAGTACTCCAGTGGCCAGTCTAACAGCACTGACAGGACTTTAGTTCAAGTTTATAAAATTATGCCTTTTAAGAAGTCTTGTGGTCACTGTTATACATAAAAAGGTCTTTTTCTTGTGCTGGTCTGTTGCAATGTGCAGTAAGCTCTGGGCCACGTCTGGGGCTTACTACAATGCAGCTAAGCAAATGCACACTAGTTAATACTAGAGGTATGAACACTGAAAGACACGGGCAAGCATAACCATCATACAGTGGAAGCCAACAAGGTTTAAAGAATCTGGGGACCCAGAGAGCACTCCAACTTCCTAATATTTAATTAAGGAATAAAAGCACTCTCCAGGCTCCAGATGCAGAGCTCCCCACCAGCCACCTGCCCCAGTTTCCTCCATTTAGCCACAGGGATTTCAGAGGAGGAAAAAGCAAGCAGTTGGCACCAATACGGGATCAAATACAAAGCAAGCCTCTTCCATTTCTAGTATCCTTACTGACATTATAAAGCACTCCCACAATTGGACATAAGTGACACCAGCCTCATACTTATTCAAAGCCAGGAGCTTCCTTAAGGTTCAGCTGAAGAAGCCTACTTGAAACCACCCATCCTGCACTTGATAGCTAGAGAGGAAAAAGATCATTCAATAACAGCATGAGAAAAAGTGCTCTCTATTAAGAACCTTTACAAAGCTATTTTAAACTGAGCAAAACACTCAGTTCTTAGTAAAACACAAAATGAAGGTTGCAAAGATCCAAGTTCAATATTACAGGAAACACTAAAGTGTAAACATTAATCCTCCTGCACATGGAATTCTGTGAGTGTTAAGCAAATCAGAAGTAGAACACACTTTTACATTTCCTCCTGTGCTTATACAGGTCACTCTGCAAGTCCTGTAACAACATGAATACATTCCAATTGAAGTCATAACATTTTGGGTCAATACATGACACTTCAAATAGCTGTAATGGCTAAAGATACAAACTATGAAATTGCTATTAACAAGAACAGTAATTCCTTCCCAAATGTGAAAAAGGAAGACATGAATATTTGGAAAGTCACACAGCAACGTAGTAGAAAAGCCGGTAAGAGGATCAGTGTTAAACACGTGACCATCTCAAAAGGCAATCACTAAGCATTAAAGAAGAAAAATAAAATTCCTTGCATAATATAGTTTTCACTCTCAAAATGAAAGTCTAATGAACTAATCACGCCTCCAGGCATATGGATTCCATTACCCTCATCCTCTTACACCAAATAAAAAGAAATTCTGCTCCTTTACAATCCGGAACGCATCTAGTGGATTCTAAAGGATTTTTCCACACCAGCCATAGCACTCTCTTATTTCCAATAGTTTACTAGTTCAACTTATGTCCCACAGCTTCTGATGACTTTACTATTTTCAACAAATCTCCAAACAATAAGAACCAGCCTCCCGTCAGCAGGCTGACATTCATTACACAGTTCTCCCCCATTTGGGAGAGATCTATGAATCAGCCCAGGCAGAAAAACATTCTACTAGTTGCTACACTGAAGACAAATTGCATTTGGGGAAAGTAGTTGAAGGAACTTGCCCACAAACAAACTCGATGTTATTGGAATACTTAAGATTTACGTAGCATTTTGCAATAGTCAGAGCAACACATTAACACCAATTCACCCAACCTCACAACAGGTCTGTGCAACAGTCTGTATTTTTAACGGGTAAACAAAGAGAGACAAAGTGGCCTGGTTTGCACTAAGCCAACAAGAGATGACTCCTCTGAAGTTCCCTGATCCCAGTTTTGTCCACTGTTCGCCCCTTCATACTGTACAAATACCAACTGTGTTCGCAAGATGTCAAGTAAAGCGCCTTCATTTTGAAAAGACGCGCTAAAACTCAGAAACAGGTATAGAACGCTATATAGAACACTACTTCTTAAAATGCCCCATACAACTCCCCCCACCCTGATGTAAACGTTAGGGCTATTTTGATGTAAAAATCACAATGTTTTCTAAAGCACATTAACATTCAGCCACCCACCTCTGCAGAAAAGCTCTACCATTTATATATATATATGGCAGTGTTGCATGAGAGTTCTTGAACCAACACCCCGCAGATGCAGGGTTCTACACTGCCTTTGCACAGTCCACAAGCCCTGTCTGGAACCATGGGCTAAGGGGAAGAACTGTACTGGCTGGGGAGATATGTTTTGTTTGGTTGGTTGTTGTTGGGTTTCTGTTTGTTTTCTTTAGAAAATGCCAACACTAGCCAGGTGTACTCCTCCTGTCCATGACACTTTTTGCACTGTAGCACGGGAACCACATCACAGCAATTTCTATTTTACACAGTTGCATGGGTTCATAATCATAGTATCACAGCACTGTACACGCTTTAATGCTCTTACTCCGGTAACGCCTAAGGGTGGGAACGACTATTATTCCCTTTTTATTGAATGGGACTAAGCCAGAGAGAGAGCCTATGAGTGACTTGCCTGAAGAGGTGGATGACAGAGCAGGGAACCCAAAGCAGTGTAAAGCTAGTGCCCTACCCTTGCAATCATCTTCAGCCTCCTACTCGGTTTGAAATCCCCTCCTAGGGATGGCTAAAGTGCAAATGAAACCTCCGCGAAACATTTCTTCCTTTTTCAGCCTGCCCAGGAGACTGTATGCTGTGCATAATAAACTCCAGACAAGCATACAGTAGTCAGTGCAGGTTTACTGTGGATCTAAATACATTTTCCTAGTTTTTATGAGAGTTGTCACCTATAAGGCACGTATGCATAGTGATACGCTAACCTTGCCTGCAGTAGTGTCCAGCAGACACACCGAGCAATTCAGGAATACCAGGCAGACCTATTCATGTACAAACATGATGTCCTTATTAATGTTGAATAACCTCTTCAAATCCCTTCCCTGTATCCAACTACAAATTCAAAGGAAGAACGAAGGGAAGGAATATACTAATTTAGAGCTATAAGTACATTATCTTTGATACATATTTCCATCTCACTACATGACATTATAACCACGAGTATAACAGCACGCTTTGGATAAGAGAATAAAGAAAGAAAGGGGAGCTCTTAAACGCTGCAAGCCAGTGCTTTTAGCAAGTACCATGACGTGTACACGCCTCGCATCTTTGCAACCTTCTTCCCGACAACCACTCCAAGGAAAAAGAATTCTTGTGCTTTTCCCACAACTGCATCATCTGAGGCACCACAAATAAGAAACAGCTTTCAAGCCCGCAATAAGACGTGTCCGAGTTGCATGTGTTCAGAGTCCAACAGTGCAGGGACAAGCTTCCAGCTTTTGAACTCTCTAATTGAATCTTCTGTTTAACCCAGCTTCTAAAAGCCCCCAGAAGAGCTCCTTGCTGGTCCTTCTCGCCACCATTCCCTTTCTCCAGTGCGGACTTGCCTGCACTGGAGGCAGTCTCCTCAACGAGGCAAGAGGAAATGGCAACAAGCTGCACTAGGGGAAGTTCAGATTAGATATTAGGAAGAATTTCTTTACTGAAATAGTAGGTAAGCATTGGAACAGGCTGTCCGGGGAAGTGGCAGAGTCACCATCACTGGCGATCTTCAAAAAACAGATGGATATGGCACTTTGGGACATGGGCTAGTAGTCATGGAAGTGTTGGGTAGAAGGTTGGACTTGATAATCTTGGAGGTCTTTTCTAACCTTAACGATGATTCTATGAACGTTGTTTCCGGCCAAATTAAGTGCAAAACTTGTACTGATTTTTAGCAGGAACACGGCAGAGATTGGAGCAGTTGGTCTGTGGGGACTATACCAATGGACTGTGGAAGGAGCTCTGCTTTCTGAGGTCCTGGAAGTGGGGGACACCTTGGTCCTTGACCCTGTTTTTGGGCCTGTGGATGTCAGATTTCTGTCATTTGGGGGGGAGGGGGGGGGGCACACCCATCACATACCTGGTTATGAAATATAACAAAATGACATGGAGGAAATAAAAAAGAGGCCAGAGGTTTTTTTTAAATGCTAACACCAGAGATTAAATTGTAAGTCTTGTTTTTCCCCTTTCCATAAAAACCTACGTATTTATAGCAGCTGCTTATGAAAAAAATAAAAAGCAAGCAGCCTTATGAGATAGGCATCAGGAATGCTAAGTTACAGTATTAGAAAGAACAAGTACTAATTTGCACGCAATTGTGATGAAATACACCTATTACAGTAGATGAAGTTAAGTAAATGCTGTTCCTAGATCTTCTAGCACTTACATTTGTGGCTTTGTTCTTTCTCTCTTGCTAAAAATCTTGAACACTAAGCACAAAAGGTTCCCTTTCAGACAAAATCTGCCTAATCAGCATCATAAAAGTACTGTAAGAGCCACAAAACTAACAAAAAAGCAGAAGAAAATTCAAACTCATTGCCACCTGCACATAAGACCAGCAGGGAAAAGTTCAGACAGAAGAATGGCTTCCACATGTACATATAGATCCTGCATGCAGCAAGTGAAGTTGGTATTCCTGTAGCTATTTCTAAACCTACGGCTTTGCTTCAGCAAGGTTTCCACATTCTTCTGGGATCTTCAGATCACTGTCTGCAAGATACGTGACCTCTGTGTTGGCACAAAGCTTCACAGTAGCATCTGCCCTGAGAAAGGGATTCCCCGAAGCAGCATCTTCAGAGGCCCAGGGCTGAAGAATTTTCCACTTTCATTTTCAGATGGAGGTCAAGTACAATGGTTGGTTGGTTTCACGTTGCAACGTGTAGGAAGCCAACGCGTGAGAAAAAGGTGAGGCAACAAAACACACTAGCAGAAAGAAGAAAGTATCTCCCTTCTGAAACCAGTAGTGTATCTGTCCTTCCTCTTGCATCTACATTCGCAGCACATTTTGTCAGTTTTCTAGAACATGATGCCTCCTAGTTAAATATCATTAGTTCCACAAAGATACCATGGCAGGACAAACTGTTTCTAAAAACCATGAACCACCCAAATAATTAAGAAGCTGTAATAACTTCTTAGTATGCCCCCCCCTTTTTTTTTAAAGTAGCTTCTCACAGTTGCTAATTACTTTAATTTTATTGGTTTTTTACTTCTACCTCATCTGAAAGTAATAGCACAGATTTGGACATAAAAAAGCTACAACCAAGAAAAATAAATTGTTTGCCATTTTAGTTATATTTCTCAGCTCCCTTCCTTGAAGAAACAAAAGTTTTTCCCAAACTATATATATATATATCTTTTCACTCTGAAAATATCTATGCATAAAATTAATAGGAAATAACACTTTTTTTTGTACATGTGCCAAGTTTCTCAATATCATTGGAGGAACTGTTTACATTTTGAAATAAAGTGAATCCTCAAAAATAACTGAAAAAGTTCATACACATCTCTCCCTCTAACATCTAGTAGACATGGGATTTAATGGATCAGGCGTTTAATGTCAGCAGTTAGAAAAAACCCACCTGTCAGTCACTCAACTCCCAGTATGACTTCACTAGTTCTCTAGGCAAATTCTAAAATAAGCAGATCTGCAACTCTGTTAAGAAAGGAAATCGCTTACCACACTCCAACTGTACAAGCTTTTTACACCTTAAGCAAGTCAAATGACATTGGTGGTCTCTGAACAAACAGTTTAAAATAAAGTCCATAGCAATGAAGATACTTTGCTTGTCTAACTGCAATAGTAAAAATTCCCTTGGCCAAACATGGACACGTTCTTTCCCTGTTCATTGTGAAGAACCAACCAGTCAGTAACAAAATCCGCCCGCTGCGTGCTTCTTGCTCATCTGCATACTTACAACAGTCTTTACTACTGAGAGCAATTTAGCTGTTCCACTAGGCCCACCTAGGAGTAATTTCTACAGTAAATCTGGGGAGGAATGAGAGGAGATGCACACTTCTAAGTGGTTAACATTCTCCCCTCGTTCTCTCCAAGCAAACTGCACACACAGGCAAAAAGGCAAGGGAAATAATTAACCTTCCAGCTACTGAATTTTGGTTTCAATTCCCTTAAGTACCTTCATGCACAAAATCGACACATGGAAAGAATAATCAGTGGCGACCAGCTTGCTGAGGATTGTGGAAAACTGTTCTGTGGAGCACAGCAAGCTCTTGCCAGAGATCTGCTGCCGTGTCTTCTGTCGCACAGACCTCAGCGAACGTGCTCTGCAAAAGCTGCACCGTGTCCTTCCCAAGCATTCTGGAAAACCTCAGTGTTTAAAAGCAACCACTGATCACTGCTTCACTCCCACACTAAAGCCTAACAATCTCCCTTTTTTTATCCCTTTTCTTCCCCCTCCCCCCTTTTCTTCTTTATTATTAAAAAACAAAACAAAACAAAACCCCCAAACGACAGAGTTGCAACTGTATGCACTAACTTAAAGTCACTTTTTAGTCTATAAGGCATGCAGTTCCATTACACAACCCTATGGCCTCCTCTGGATACTGGCAGCATTTCTGTCAGGAGATTTATTTTAAGACACAGAAGGTGTTGTTTAAATCTGCAAGTTTGCTTTCAGCTTGAAGTTGCCTTTTCAAAGTAAAATCCCATCAGTAACGATTCCCTCTTCATTAAATTATCCTAGTATTTGAAGATGAAGTGATGAATAATACTTCATTAAAGTATTCATCAAAGAACTTAATCCTGGAATGATCTTAAACCAAATCCACTATTTTAGCATCATAATTCCTTCCTGAAGAAGCAGTAGCTCTCATGTCTGCATATAATTTTAGCTCCGTATTTTGCTCTACTTGTTATCAAGTATTTTAAGAAGTGTATCTGCTTACTAAATATCTTCCAGATTTATGCTCTTTTGGAAAAAAAAAAAATTAACCTTATTTTTCTATGCAAAATGAAATCTGACTTTTGAAGGTGGCAAGACACTTGGTTTCTGTCCCGGTTTGAGTGAGAACAGAACTAATTCTGTTCAGGGATTTTACTTTTCACCTTACTTCTTCTAACTACCTGCACTGTCTGAAGTCAGCAGCCTGTTTTCGCAGGCAGTGTCTGCTTCCAGCAGTGATAACACCCCATGGTTAGAGTTGATACCAAGGGCTGGTGTGCAGACCAAGGCCACTGCTGGGTCTTGTGTACCACATTACGGAGTGCAGAAAGTAGAAGGCTGCACCTTCAGGGACAAACAGCCTGGACAGGAGACGCCAAACTAACTAACAAGGGATTCCAGCCCATAGACATCATATTCAGTAAAAAGCTGAGGGATTACAAGGTTCTTGTCTCTCTTTGCCCTCTTGGCCCGCTTTGCCAGCTTTGCTCTGCTTGGGTCAGGTCCTCTTCCAGTTTCTTCCTCAGTGAACCCAAGGGGGACTCTGCCCATTCTGCCTCTGATGCTGATCTGTGTGTTCCTGAATCAGGTACAAGAATCCAGCTCCTGAACACAGCTCCTGTCTGCTGCTGGGCCCAGTCGGGCACTTTCCCAGTGCCTGCTCCACAGCATCAGTGGTGACAGTGACATTAACTGCAATTGGAGGGGGGGGAGGGGGGGAACTGGATTCAACACTGGTTTTGTATATATTTGTATATATGTCATTATTATTATTATTATTATTTTCACTCAAGCCATTCTGGTTTGCTTTTCTAATCTCCAAGTCTCCCTCCCTTCTTCCCTTTCCCTTTGGGGAGGGAGGGGGGTTAACAAGAGCCTCTGTTACAGGTCTAGCAGGCTGCCCTGACCCTAAACCCTGACACTGAAAGATTCCATACACACAGTCCCTCTCAAGCAGCATTTTACTTTGCATTTAAACTGGAACTGCTTTCAGAGCTGGCAGGGAGGACAGAATGCCCTGACCCTAAGCTGTGACAGTTTCTGAGCATACTGACACCCTGATAGTACCTCTGGCATATACACCTCTGTTAGCCGGGTCCACTCACAGAGCGGAAAAAGAACTGCTCCCAGACGCATCTGGGGTCTAATAAGTTTTCACGTACATTGCTGTTGTAGCTGTAAATCACAGCCTGTATGTCCCTAGCTCTTTCATGTTTTCAAACTCCCTAAGATCTCATTTGTACTAGGCAGGAGTAGAGTTCTTCAATCACTCCTGCAGGAAGCAGTGTAAGCACAATTTTCCATTTATAGCTGTCAGCTAAAAAGTTTCTTTCTCATGTTGAGGCAAATACTGGCCTCAGTATGATTACAATCCATCTGTGCCTAGATCTGGTAGAAAAGTTATTTCCTCTTACAGAGGGTTATATTTATTTAGCTGTAGTACAGCTGCTCCAAAGCCACATGGATTCTAAAAGCATGCTTTGCAGATGCTGCATCTCCCCGTGAAATGCATCAGCTGCTCAGCAAGAACCCAAGTGACAGCCTGAAGAAACAGTATCTCTCAAAGGGTTTGTGTCCACCCCGCAGCTGAGCTCACCGGTCTCAAGAGTCCCGAACACCTGGCAGAGGCACCTGGCAGCTCGCCCTGCCCTGGCAGGCAGCCTGGCATGCCATGACCTGTGGCTGCTGGGGCAGCCAGGCCCACACCCCCCTACTCCCCCCCCCATTAATTGAGAGCCCCCCCAGGCACTAAGCACCCCATCAAAGCCAGGCAGCCAAGCTATGTATAACACTCAACAAAAACCCTAAAACAAAGTCTCTCTCAACTACTTTGATTCTCAACTTCCAAGAGATGCAAAGCTTTCAATGAAATCAGGACCCTAATGTATTTGCAGCCTGGTCAGAGTTGCTCTCTATTTCACTAGCATCCAATTTATGTTTGGATATTCTGTTGGCAAGGAGATGAACACCATTTGCAAAGCATATTTTGTTTGAAGTCACAATAATAAGCAACACCGGTGACCATTAATCAGCCATATTCTATCTTGGCTATATATTATACTGTATGTATACGTGCATAAATTTACATTACTATATACACTTGCAGGTAAGAACCAATTTGGAGTGGAATAAATTCTTCATAAGAAGCTTTTTTTTTTTCCTTTTTCTTTTTTTCTTCAAATGTTTTATCCCCACAAGCAAATAAGCATTACACAATCTGATTAAATTATTAAGGCTCTAACATATTAATGTCTTTGCAGTCATCAAGGAGTTGTAAAAACATTCCCGTGTTTAAATTTTGAAATAAAACCAGTTATTTCACTTTCAAGAAGTTCTTGTAAGAGATGCATCAAGGACCTCAGAGTTTTTTAACCTCCAAAACTTCAATTTGTTTGAGAACCTCCATTACCAACATACTATTAAGCAACATGAAAGTACAACTACATATTGTTTCCATGTTTAACCAACAAGGTGTTTGTATCACTACACCTGTATTTTAGTGATCTACAATGGTAAGGAAAAAAAAAAAATCTGGAAATATTTAAAATTTTTTTTTAAGGTATTCTGAGGAAGCTTTTATTCTCAAAACTAGGAACAGCTAATCCAAAATGCTAGGTAAATAAGTTATAGATTTATTAAAATGAAGTTGAAAATTAGCACTGAGGGTACTGAAATAAAAGAACTGACACCGTTTGAAACTAATATCTAATATAAACTTTAGAGAAAAAGAAAAATCTTCAAAAATAAATTAACATCCCTGCCTTTAATTAAGACGTGAGACCCAAGACAATTTTTTCCAGCAATTGTATTTAAGAATAGTAAGGGACTCCTGGGGAACAGATAAGCTGACAGTTAACATTGTTCCGGATATATATGAGTTTTCCAGATCTTCCTTATTAAAAAAAAAAAACAAAACCAAAAACTAAAAATAAACAAGGGATGGAGAAGTCATCTTTAAAGCAAAACGGTCTTTGTGAGTCCAGTCACCACGACAAGTATTAACTTTTGCTTTATTTTTTTAATTTTGCTTGTGCAACACACAAGTGTCAAGTCAGTGGGTCTCTCCCTTTGGAGTGACAGGTAAATCATCTGCTCTCAAAATTCAGCATTTGTAAGTAATCCTGCAATGCTGTGTGAGACTACAAGTGAATGGTGTGAATAAATACGGGATATGGAACGATTACAAATAATGAACACAGCTTTAACTTTTCAGCAAGACAACTGCAAGTAGAACCAAGTAAAACACTTCCAAGTGCTGCATTCAAAGTCATTACACTTTTCCCCTTCAGACAGGGTCTCTATGTCCTGCCAATTCATGAGCTCCCAAAAATAAACTAGTTGAGTAATGAAAAGATGTCAATAGATTTTCACATTCCCTCCATGCATCCAAACTGTACAGCTCAGATGTTTGCTCGTAAACAGCCAGACACCCTACGCTTCATCTAAAGCACTTTTCCAAGCAAATTCTGTCACTTTAATTAACTCGGTTATAGCTGTTGCTAAACACAGAATATCCTTCCACCTCCAAATTGTTTCCCTCATAAATCAAGTTGCTCAGAACTGTCTTGTTAAAATACTGTTCAGCACACAGCAAAATTGGGTAGTTCTGTTCTTCACAAAAAAAAAAAAAAAAAAAAACATAATAGAGCAGCTGACAGATGTGTAACCACCTGGGAAAAATGCCCTGGAACCATGCTCCAAGTGAGAAAGTTGATTCACCAGTTTGGTTCCTTCCATCTTTGACCTTTTTGATGACACTGTCAAAACTACACAACTAAGAAACAGAAAAGCATGAATTAACTCCACATAAAAGCCAGACTGAAATCTCCTAAGTGTGCAGAACCACAGAGAGGATAACTTTGTTCACTGACAATCTGACTTTAAGCCTTGTAAGCAGCCTGGCTAGGGAAACTCTGCTCAGTCCGCTACACACAGAAATTGGTGCCTCATTTCTAGGGTGTAATCCAGAAGCCTCAATTCCAGATTTCTCAGTCTCAGATTTCTAAAACAAACGCGAGGGATTCAACATCTCTGCAGAGAACCAAAAGTCAGCCTTTTAATTAGAATGGCCAGGAAAAAGCCATAGGCAAACGTGCCTGCATTTGAATGAAGAGAGTCACTGCTCTACCAAAGGCTGAAGTGACTCTATCTGCCGGATGTGCACAGAAGGTGCCAACAACTCTTTCTGCACGACAAAGCCAGCTCTTTCTCAAACACAGGAGGTGTGAGAGGGTGTGACCCCCTGCACCAAGCCTGCTGCCAAGACAGTCACCAGCCATGAGGTGCGAATTCAGACTCGCCTGCCACCCCCCATCAGTCAGCTCCCCTGGGTGGGGCAGAGTCTTCATTGCCACTCCTCACATGGAGCCACTACTCCTTAGGTCAGAGTATGGTTCTGTAGCCTCCTCGGTTCTACAGCCTCTTCGTTGAGGGCAACTACCTCACTTTAAAATCAGGGTGATAACAGGGCACATATAATGTAAATTACTGGCCATCAGCGAGATTGCATGAAAGGGAGAAGGCTGGAAACAGTTTTGGTTTATGTCTGTCCCATGGCATCAGAAAACACATCCCCCCTGTACAGCCTTCTCTTTGTTGCCTTCTCTTCCAAGTCTATCTTTGGTCCTAGCTGTCTCATAGTTGTCTAACAGTTTGTAAATCTAAATGTAGACTTATACATTAGAACAGGGAAATTCCACAACTGGAAGAACTAATGGTCTTCTGGGTCAGGGCAAAAGAGCAAGACTTGCTCTAAGTGCTAGGTACCTGCTCCTTCTTGCTTATCGTTTTCATTTCAGTATAAGCACCTTGTTGTGTTTGTGTACCAATAAAAGGCTCAATGAAATCCTAAATACAAACACCACCCTCCCCAGCATCACCACTTGTTAACTTGGAGATAGAATACTAAAAGCACTTCAGACTGATAAAAGAGATTAAGAACAAGATTTCAGTTAAGATTTTTAAAGGCTAAACAAAGCCACTGACATCCTGGTAAGAGTAGGGAGGTGACAATCATTTTAACCCAATTCCTAGGCTGAAACAGACCTCCATAAGAACTGCTGGCACAGACCCAGTCACAGAATTGCAACCTCCACTAGCAAATTAAACCCTCAAATTTGGTTTTGACAGGAGTGACACCTTATAGATAACTCGGGCCTACAAAGGTCTAAGCGTAGCCTGCACCTTTGCTAGATACTATTCAAACTAAAATGGTAAAAACCTGCAGGAAAACCATACTGTCTCAGAATATGAAAGAAACAGTAACACTGTAGACTTCTCTATTCCATGTAGCCTGAGAATTACAGACCAAGTGCAGTCTTTTTTATTAACGCTCATGATGTGATGAGCAGAAGCAAACCATCTTATGGAGGTTTGAATTATTCTCACAAACCCTCTTCAGTAGATTGCTCCTCAAATTTTTGACAAGGGACTATAGAAAAACATGGGGGTTTTTTTTGTTTCTTGAAAAATTATCTTTCTGTATTAGAAACCAAAGAGTTGCTATGAACACCAGTGCCATCTCTGCTCTTTAGGCAAGTATCACCTGAACCAGTCCAAATACAGAGCTTTCTTGTTTGCCATTTGTCTTGCAGTCCTTACGGTAGTAGTCAGTGAGAATTTACAATTTCAGCTTCAAATCCAAGCATAGCTTAAATACCAGTACCTTTCATGAAGGAAGCATAAAAAGCATCTAAATTTAAGTATCTTCTTATCTCAGGACCTTTTTATTTCACTTTGTGGATGCTTGGTTTGGAGTGGTCTTTTAAAAATATTAAGTTTTGCCCTTTGATCTAAAACTCATTCTTCCACAAACATCAACAGTAACTTCACAGTACTGTAATGACAGAATATTGCTGTTCAGGATTTAAACAGATTAGATTTATTGCCACTGGAGATAAAAAAAACCAAACAACAACCCACTTCTGTTTAAAAAAAGTAAAAGCCAATTCACTGTCACAAAAATATACAGTCAGCACAAAGCACAAAGCAGCATCTTGTGGCTGTTTTAACAACTCCAAATATCAAATACACTGTCCCTTTACCTAAATATCCAAGTACACATGGTCAAGCAGTTGCTGATGTTGACAAATATTTGGGCTACTGCCTTTGGTCTCATACTTGCCCAATGATACCTGACAGAGGTTTCTTGTGGAGAAATCCATAAACTTGCTAAAAAAGCAGCAGTGCAACCTGAAGTCCAGTGAAAGGTCTCTAACCTTGCTCTGTGGACCCTGTGTTGGAGAGGTGCCTTGCCTCTTTATGACCAGTATGCCAAGTTCCTTTTGTGCCCTGTTCTTTACAATTTAGCAAATATATGCTTATGCCATTCTTAGACAAACAAAAACCTGCATCTTGGCATGCCTCTGGTTACTGGTAGGCTAGCTCAATTCAAAATGCCAGGAGAGATTATCTGAACAAGGAAACAATTTTCCAGTGTGCAACTGATACCAGTTGTTGTTATTATTATTATTATTAAGAGCTCTTCCAGCTGTAGAGAAAAACTTTACAATGTAATCAAAAATTCAAAATAGCGTTTTTTCTCTTTTTTTTTTTTCTCCCCTACCAAAGCTCTCTGTGTTTTAATTTGCTCTGTAAAGATAACGTAACTGGTTTATTTATTATTGCAATTTAAAAACCTCAGATTGGCATTGTTCACTTTTCCCAAGAAAAAATATCAGCACTGACTTCAACAAAGCTTCTTGCCAGTCAGACCATTATTTACCATTAACAAGTGTAAAACCTCAGCACAGTATCATGCATACAAAACTTTCTAGTTTTTTACTACCTCGACACTTTGAATATTTATCCTTTGCATCTCAAATTCAAAATTAAATTGGTTTATAAGGAGTTCCAGTTTCTTCTTGTCACATTCTTAGGCAATAAAAATATTATTTTTATTACAGATCAATTTTTCTACAGAAAAAGTTATAGTCCATTTTCTATAGAAAGAAGGTGGTAATAGCAAAGTAAGTCAGCTAGTACCATACCTGAAATATCTCAGTTTTGTCAAAGAAAGAAGAGCATTAAAACAAAAAATTCAAGGAGGAGTCAAAGTAGTTCTCATACTTCAGTAGGAAAGAAATGTCTTAGGTATGTTTGGCATTCTTGCATGTATTTAGAAAACTGCAGTAACAAAGTCCACTTCAACACTGAAATTAAATCAGAAAAAATGAAGCCCATTATCGAGTACATTTTGCACAATTGTTTACTTGCAGTAAGACCCTTTATACGCAGAAAGCTTCCCAAATATTCAAGGAGGGCAGCTTAAACTCTTAACATTAAGAATACCCAATAGTCCAGTAACACTTTTTAATTCCTACCTTTCATTTACAGCATATTCATTTACTTCTCCAGAGGCATCTCAACATCCCTCAAAACATCTTCATTTAAACAAATACTGTTGTAAAAAGACTATATGATTTACTTGAGAGACATTACTTGAAAAAATATTATATTTTCTAAGAATTTTAAAATAGCTTTTCAATTTAAAAATTAAAAAAAATCATCTTAATACAAAAAAGATTATATTCTAAATATTCTGAATATTTACCATGTCTTATACAGGGTAACATCTAGAGGTTGTCAAATTCTAACAGACTAACTCAACTCAGCATTTTCTAAGTAATAAAATCAAACTAAATCATCGGGGCCAGTCAGATTTCCCTGCCAGTTTCACACAGATGAGTATTTGGCATCCTATACTGTCATCACCGGAATCTCCTAAAGCAATCAGAACATCTTACAGCCATGTCTCTCTCACCTCTCACCAGGAATTTGGCAGTTCTGAGATTCTGTTCTCAAATAATATAAACCCAAATTCAAAATAGGAAAATTCTTTGCTAAATTCCTCTCCACCCAAGTGCAGTAATTTCCCCCAAACACAGCACATTCTCCTTTCAGGAAGTACTTTAAAGAATAAACAATACATTATGTAGGAAGAAATAAAGCTTGAAAATAAGACAGTTTAATGGCAAACGATACAGTGAAATCCCAAGAGTGTTTTTAACTTATCATGCTTTGTTTTACTTTACTTTTCAGTGGGTCTAAAAGTGACTACTCAAGATCGAGAATCTGAATAGGTAAGGATATTATGAAGCTGCAAGAATAGATGACTTGCATTACTAAATTTATGACAGATTATTAAGAGAGAGATGCAGGAGTTCCAAAAGGAGATGCTCAAGAAATCATAAGCAGATAAGGCCACACCTAAGCATATGTGATTAAGTCAAGTTTGAAATCATGCAATGTCCTCAAGCAACCTGGGATCCAAACAGAAATGCACTTTTACCCTACGAACTCTACCGTAACAAGGCAATTTGGAGAATTATTCAGACTTCTGGAACTAGTTTCAACTTCAGACTTCAACATAATGCACACCACAGAGAAGGCGGCAAGCACGTCAGCAGGCCTGAAATTTACTGCCCCACAACATGTAACTTCAGAGAACAAGTTCCAGTTTACCCGCGTTCAAGGGATGCAGCTGATCTGGTAGCTGGAAATCAACCATACAACACTGTACCGCAACCACACTGCAAAACCAAACAAGTATTTCAAAACATCTTCTCAGGTAAAAGACCCTGATTTAAAAAAAAAAAAAAAAGAAAAAAGAAAAAAAAGAGTACAATCCTTGCAGTCACAGTTCAGGCACATTTTGATCACCATAGTTCCAGACATACCAAAAGTAATGTTATTAACAACAATAAGATAAATCCCAAACTATAGCATGATCCTCAAGCTTGAGATAAGAATACAAACAGTCAAACAAACAAACAAAACCAAACTTCCAGAAGGTTTTTTACAAGATAAACAAAACTTCACAAACACTACTCTAGCATCACAAGAAAAAAAACCAAACGTTTGTTCTCAGGAAAACTGAATTGTAAAATGAGAAACTTAAGGGTGCCTAGCACAATAGTGTGTGTACACATAAATATACATACACATTTAATTGGTCTTCCCAAAATAAATGACAAGAGGATACACATATATATATTATTGCACTGCAACCTCTCCTATTAGTAAGCTATGATGGGAAAAGCCAAGCAACCAAGAATCAATTTTCATGTGATAAGGTAATATACAGCAAAGAAGAAATAAAACTACAATACTGGCTTTATTCCACTTCCCATCTCTTTGCATCCCAACACTGAACATAGCAAATTTAGTAAAAAAAGGTATCAGGGCTGTTTCTCAGTTTACTACTTCAGTCATTAATAGCATTCAACACGTGTCAGTCTTTTCTATATAGTTTGACTGAAGTATTAGTAATTTTCAAAAACTGAAACCTAAAAAAGAAAGTGTAATCCCATGTTTTTGCTGCAGGCCTCTCAACAGGCCTTTAATAAAAACCAAAAACAAAACACTGAACACTTTGCCGCCCCCTCCAAATCTCCCTTTTTCCCAGTTTTTAACTTCTCAATCAACACCAGCTGTCAGTGCAACAAGAGGCAATAATGTCATTTACTCGCACATAAAAAGAACATTCATTTTTGAGAGATGTAAATTCCAAAGGATATTTGTACATCTCCCATGCTATAGATTAAGGAATTACACTAATTCAGTCCTGATGATAGGCGGCTGTCAGTTGCAACAAACAGAATACAAAGCATCAACACAGACAGAAAAGCAAAGAATTAATTACCATGATTCATCTCTGCATGCCCATTTGATTGTTCGCTTGTGGATACCTGAATATTGACTCTATTCAAAACGCACACATTCATATTTTCCCTGGTGTGAAAACTATAGCTTTTTCTTGTAATATTCTGTGTATTTTTCAGTCGCTAGAGTTAGCAGCGGAGCACTCCAGAAGGGCTCGGGCTGGAGACCATTCAGAACCAGGAGTTATGCAGAAAGTGGCAAAGTACTTAGGAAGGAGCCCCATACACGCTGGAAACACATGCCACTTGTGCACTGGGAGCTGCTGCAGCTGCCAAGGAGCTTCCACATGGAATGCAAGTTGCCGGTATGCAGCCATAAAAATTTCAATTATTACTCAAGCAACCACCTCCTTCAGAGACTTACATAGCGCACGACAAGGATTTCTTGGTTTGAATGCTCAGATCACACTGAGGGGAACACGTGATTCAAAGCACGAGCAATTCCCATCTGACAGATAGCTCTGTGCCACACTTCCAATTATTAGGGGAGGTCCTAACAATGATATTTCCTTGAATTAGCAGCACATGCCTCCCATTTACAAATTACTCAGTGACAAGTCTTCCATTTGGAGCTGACTCATGAGCCTTGGCTCACCTGGGCCAGAATTTTCTAGCTTTTTGGACATGTGCTGCAAACCCTCCCCACCAGAGCTCCTGCCTCTCTCACCACCCCCCAGGGTCCCCTCATTTCATGTGATGAGTACTCAGAGAAAGGTTGTTTATTTCTCCCTCCATGTGACTTAGAATATAACTAACTGCACTGGAGACAATATGAATATTTACTATATTTCAGTTTAACAAACTATAATTTACTGTAACCAATACTAAGATTTTTATGCAATGCCTGAGGAAATGAAGAAAAAAACCCCAGCTGGTCCTCTTTTTAAGAAAAGGTGGAAAACCAAAAGCAAGTCAGCTCTTATCCCCAATACAAGTCTCTTCAACATCCTCCTGTGATTTGATCAGTAGGTTAAGAAAGCAGCTACTAAATGTTTACCTGACCCCACGGGGAAACTAGGTGTGTTTAAGTAGAAACTCTTCAAGAATAGCTAAGCACAGATAAAACATATTCACCTTTGGAAACAGGACCACGGGTGAGACAGACTCCGAGTCTGACTCAGAGCAGTCGGGTCCTCATCAGGGGCAACTTCAGGGATCGCCTGGCAGCTTGACAGAATAACGTCATGGGAGGGATGCCAGGCTTGAAAATATCTCCTGTCATTCTGCAGCTACCACTTACGGGTAACAATACGAGTGAAAATAATAAAGGAACGTCTGGAATGGTTACGTAGGCTCTCTTGCAGAAGCCTTATACTGTGCTACAGCACTCATCATTCCGCATCACCCATACAATCCTGCACCTGGATGGGTTAAAGGCTAGCAGGGCTGAGCTAATAGGCACACAAATACATATCTATGACTAACTCTGAGTACCACAGGACAACTCATGGATATGAAAGTTATCTACTCCTTTGTGTGCAAGTCTGGAGATTCCTGGCCTAAAACATTTTCTCTCACCACAGAGGCTGTGAAAAGCAAAAGACTTAGGATAAGGAATGACCGTATTTTATCTCTACCACAAATGATTTAAAGAATCTTTAAGCACTGGTTCTGTTTCTCCTCAGAAGTAATTCTGATACTAAAACACCCAGTATGGCATAGATTGACAAGTCAGTCAAGACATGAGAAACAATTTGCAGAAAAATCCACACACAGAACACCCTAGTAATGCACAGATTAACCCTTTTTTGCTTATTTTGTATTAAAATAAAATGCTCCAATAGACTTAGATAAGGATCACTATGAAATTAGGTTTGCCAAGTGATAGGCCTAGTCTTCTGGTTAATTAGTCACTTACTGAAAACAAACAAACAAACCCCAAACCATAAACTTCTTTGGTACATCACTACCTTCTTCTTTAAAAAGACTACATGTATTTTACAAGCATTTAGTTGACAACCTGAGGAAACTACCAGTAATACAATGATTTGTGTGTTCAACTAAAATAATATGTTCCAGCTGAACAGCAAGAAATTTTAAAGCTGCCTTCCATTTTTATGGTACTTTCCATCACACTGCTCAAAACACATTTTCCAAGCCTTCACAGCATTTATTAAGACAACAGCAATGACAGTTTCTAGAAAATTGTGTCTAATATTAGAAAGGCAAATTTCTGAATACCAGATCTGAAATCTTTTGGATCTGATATTTCATGAATTACAAGTACTTCCAAACTTAAACTGATAATAAATAATTATAGGGAACTAGATTCTGTGAAACAGAAATCTTAGGTAAGCTATCCACAAGAACTTCAGCATAATTTTGAACACCTTTCTAAGTCTCAGTTAAAAGACTAGCTAATACATTGTCAGTGGCACACTCTCAATGCCCTGTCCTATCCATCAGCCAACGCTGCCTGCAAGATCATTGAGCAAGATGCAACCCTTAACTAAAGTTGAAACAGCATGTTCAGAACTTATAGCTAGTCTAGCATTCCTTTCAACCCCTAATTTTTTGTGGCCTGACACAGAAACAATCCCCAATGCCCTTCTCTCCATTTGCAAGCAAGCTAAGCTGAACTGCAGTTGTTCATTCTAAACACAGGCATTTTTCCAACACAAGCAGACAAGAAATTAGACCACAGCAAGAATTACACAAAACCTGCAGGACTGTTAGCAAACCTGCCTGGCTTTCACCTGATGCATGCTCATTTCTGAAACGTGAACCGACACTCAACGAGCTTTCAGTTTCTTCTGTGATTTCAGAGCCTACTACTGGTGGCGTTTCTTTGGAGTATTTTGGGTCTCTGACTTCCACGATCAGCCTTCTCGGCACTTTTCCCCCCTCCTCTCATTCCTCGGTGAAGTCAGAGAGGCATGAGGCAGAATGCAGAACACATTCTCCTTTTAGCATTTGCAATGCAAAACTAGGTTTTGTTCGGTACAGAAATCTTGCACAATAGCCCGTGTATACGTATTCGCTCCAACAATGCTGTCCTATGCAATCACTCTGTAATTACACACAGTCATAAAGCTGCTGCTGTTGCTGCCTGGAACTGCAGTCTCGCCCTCTAAACAACCTAATATCAGTCTCCGCATTAGGACATTTCTTTTCCCTCTTCCCCTCCCTGAACTGCCTACTCCTTGCTCCGGTACAGAATGGCCTTTACACTGCACTCAAAACACGTCCTCGGGATGAAATCTACTGATTGTAGAGAAAGAAACTGTTTTAAAGAGGATGCCAAGTAAATATCTGCTGAGCAAAGAGAATATTTCTCTAATTCTGCAGGCTGCAACCACACAAGACTTTACAAGACGAAAATAAATCCTGCTTATGCCTGTTAAAAAAAAAAAACCCGTAAGTATTATATAAGACGCTCACATACGTGCGTGGGTGTATTGTCAGCTTTTACTGGTAAACTGCAAAGAATCAGTCCTTTGCAGCTGCTGCCAGAGAACTGTACATTTGAGAGCACGGGATTTTTAGAAATTATCTAATAAATCCTTCCCCACCCCCCACTCCACTGCGTAAATCCCGGCCGAGAAATCCAACCCCTGCAAGCCGAGACTCCCAGGGCGGGGAGTGAGAAGCGTCCGGGGCACGCCATGCTCCCCGCAGGCCCCGCACACGCGGAGCTGCGCCGGCTCCAGCAGGCAGCCAGCAAAACCCCCGCGAAAAACACCCCAGACCCCCCAACTCCAAACCAACACGCGCGCACCGCCCGCAGCCAGCTCACCCGGACACGGTCACCTCCTTAGCGCGCTGCTGCAGCCGGGTAGCAGCAACGTGACCCCTCCACAGCCCTCGGCAGGATCCGGGGGCAATCGGGAGGCAGCGGCTCAGCAGCCGAGCCCGGCTCCCCGCACGCAGCAGGCGGGAAGGCAGCGCTGCTGCCCCGGCGCCTGCCCCGCCAGGCTGCGCGGCCCCGGCGCGGAGCCAGCGCGCCCGAAACCCCCCCCCCGCGCCACCTCCACAGGTACTTTTCCTCCTCATCCGACACCCAAGACCCACAAACGAAGCGCATACACACTCCTCCAAAATAAAATAAATTCATAATTAAATAAATTTTTAAAAAAGCAACAGCAAAATGGCAGAAAAACGGAAGCAAATCGTGCGAAAAACAAAACATAAAATAAATAAAGAGACCCGCAGAAAACAGGAAAGGTTGGAAAAAAATAATCCGTGTTGCTCACCTGCGAAGCGAGGCAGGGCGAGGGGACGCGGAGCAGCAATGAGCAATGTAGGGGGAAGGAGAGAGAAGAAGGAGGGTGGGAAAAAAAAAAAAAACCCAAACTTTGTTTCTTTCTCTCCGGGACTCAGGGAAAGCGTCACTTCCTAGTGCGGTAAGCGGGGAGGCTCCCGGGCCCGGGCTCCTCAACAACTCCTCCTCCCGCCTTCCTCCTCCTCCGCCCTTCAGCCGCAGCCAGCAGCTCCCCGCCGATCCTCAGCCTCTCCTCCTGGCACCGGCCTGGGCCCCCCTGCCCTTTTTCGCAGATCTTGGCTTGACCTTCTGCGCTTGGACTCGGCTGCCGTTTGCAGGGAAGGAGGGGAAATCCCCAACGAGTAAGGGGCGGGGAGAAAGTTTGCAGCACTGATTTGGAAGCCAAGCCCTGCAAAATATTGGCCATGTTCAACACCTGGCAAAACTCGCCGGTTTGATGCCCCGAGTTCGGTACCAGCCTCCCAGTGCGATCAAGCTTTGTGGTCCTTCTCTCTTAAAAACAACAAACAAACTAAAAGCTTTTCCTTTTTCAAGGAACCACTTGTACCAGAGGAAAACATGGCTTTCTGTTTCCTCTATTTGGTCCCTTTTTTTCACAGCTTTTTCTGAAGAAAAACTAGGAAAACAGGGAAGGGCAAATTGTATTAGGTACAAATCCTCAGGTCATCTCTATGCTGTTGGATGTTTTACCCAACACCTGACATTTACTTTCACAAGAAAACTGAAATTTAATTTCACAAGAGCACGTCCTACTGAGGTTTCTAAAAACGTTCAGCTTGTCTACTGGAATATGGCTTCCTCTGTTGCTTTGGCCTGAGAATAAAAAACAGTGTGCTGGCAAATGCAGGCACGCTACTCCTCTTAAGGCAGGAAATACAGCAGCTGCTTCATCCTTGCTCCCCCTGTAGACTGCTCTGATAACTCGAGTTATAGTCACAAGCACAGAAACTTAGAGAATATAAAGCAACGTTGAGACGGCGTTCTCCGGTAAGGTTCTCATGCAGTGAAGCACGGCAAGCAACATGCAAACGCCAGATGTTCTCCCCCAGCGTGCACGTTGCCACACGTTTACCTTTGCCCAGGCTTCGATCGCTCCGTGCGCGCAGCAGCAGCGTTTGTTTTTTCCAGACCAGCAGGGCAGCCTCCTTCCTAGCATGTTTTGCTTCATAGAGTGAAATATCGAAGTAATTTTTGCACTGCTCACTCTAGGCTCCATTTGTTTCACAATAGTTCCTGGCTCCCGTGCAGAACTTTTTGCCAGGGAAGCTCAAGAAGCGTGGAAGCAGGAGCCCGGAGAAGTGACTTGCCCATGACTACAGAATGTATCCGATGCATAACCAGGTTTCTCTGATGAGTCTCAGGTCAGTAGTCTAATTACCACACCCAATCTTTTCCTGTCACGGTGCAGAGAATAACAGTGAGACACATGGAGCTAAAGAGCAAAATAGTAGCCACAGGTACTACCAGTAAAGTATTTTTTCTTTCACAACCAAAGGTACCATTTGATGCAACACTGTTTCAACAAGACATTCAAGGAAAACTTCTTCAGTACTACCATAAATACGTTTGATCTGCTGACTAGACAGAAGCAATAGGTCAGTAACTATTTAAATCCATACAGAAAGAATATTCAGAGGTGTTCACAAATTAGCTAATATGTAAAGCAAACTTCAATAATTGAACAGCTAATGACTAAAACTGAAGCCAAAGGCAGACAGACCACTAATTTAATTTGCCCAAATAATGACTGAAAAGACAGATTCCATAAACAGGAGTTGTCTCCTTCTCTGTTATAACATATTAGGCAACCAGTGCCTCCTATGAAGCACATCAGATATTAATAAGATTGAAATTGCTTTATCTCAGCTTTCATTGGGAAAAAACCAAAACATACACCACTCTTGTATGACTGTAAATCATGTTGTAACAGTCAAGTGTAGCTCTTCCAGCCAGCCGGAACAAACACATGTTGTACTTCACCTGCTTGGAGTTTAGGAAGCAAAATGCTGAGCAGTGCCTCATGTTTCACAACACATAATCACCTCACAGCAGCAGACAATGGCAGAAACGTCATCACCTGGCTAGAGAAGCTATACATTGCGCAGGCCGGGGAGGATGCTTTCTACCCCCATCTAGGAGACATTTTAACATTGTTGGGTTTTGATAGTCGCCTCCTAAATGATGTATAAGGCAGATAGGAAGCCTGTGCTAAGCCAAAGACAACACAGTAACCACAAGGCCAAAGCTGAAACACACAGTAAGATGCAAAATCTGTAGTAAAGAATAGTACTGCTTCCTCAACATACCAAATGGGACAAGAACAAAAAGGAGGAAGCCTGTAGGTACACCAGCCTTAGACCTGAAACAGAAGCAGCACATTTCAAAGGCACTGTGGCATGAGGAGTGTTTATAGAGCTGTACACCACTGTTTCTTACCGAGCAATAAACAGGTTTATGAAATGTTTTGTAAAGATTTTGCCATTATGCACTCCTCAGATGTTTCTCTGTTCCTCCTCTAATGCACTGTTTACATCTCCTCCAGAGCCAGCCATCATTATTTTCTTACTTGCAGTGACAGCTTTTGCTGTGGTTTTTCTCTTTTTTTTTTCTTTCTCGTTTACTCAGCACATGCTGAGCCTGCATGCAGGCTGCACTTGCATCAGTTTTACAGTGACAAAATTTAATACATGTACATTCCCTGTTACGTCATTATTTTATTACTACATCGAAGGAAGAGATTGGAAGATTTCCTAGTTATCACCATATAAAAATCTAAGGCTTCTTTGACTTGCACAGACACATCTTGCACTGTAACATCGACTTATATCATTAATAAACCGGATTGCACTGAGTCAGAATTTGGATTAAAGACTACTACGCTTTGCATACTTAGGTTGGCAAAACTGGGACATAGGCTCAGCAGGTGGCACTCTTTGCACCAAGTCAGACCAGAGACAATGCCCTGTCCTCTTTCTAGTTGTCACGAGTTGAATTAGTGCTCCAGCATTATGGGAAACAATATGGAGCTATTAGTTCTCCCTGAAATTAAGTATAAAACGAAGGCCTTAATCATTATAGCTTGTAAGAAATTAATTACACTCTTTGTAATAGAATTTCAAATTCCAAACACTTCCATCTCATAATCACACCAAAATGTCCCCTAAAATTTCCAATGGATGTGATATTTTTCTTAAAAATCACAAATGACAGCAGAAAGCAGTAATGACTAGCTGCAGTCGTTACCCTATAAATATAGTCAATGCTCGAGGGCAGGGCTGTCTCTTGACAAGCTGGAGAATGGACTGACAGGAGCCACATGAAGTTCAACACAGCCTGATGCAAAGCCCTGCACTTTGGCCGGACTAACCTTTTGCCATTGCACTGCTGGGACCAACAGGCCACTCAGCACCACCAAACAAAATCAGGGCGTCCTGATGGTCATCCCTGGTTGTATTAAGAAAAAAAAAAAAGCACAGCTAGGCCAAGGGAAATGACTATTGCTCTTTACTCATAATTTGTTAGTCTGCATCTGGAATCCTGTGTCCAGTTTTGGGCCCCCAAGTACAAGAAAGATGCTGATAGACAAGGAAATAGAAAACCAAGATGGTCAGGGTCTGGAACAGAAGGAGAGGCTGAGGGAATCTGTGCTTGTCTGTTGCAGAAAGTAGAACAGGTAGGAGAGACTTAATACCAGCCTTCCAGCAGCTACAAAGCTAGGTCTTCACCTAGAAGAGAAGGCAAAGACAGGCTCTTTATTGAGGTGCACAGTGAGGGAAAGACAACGGTCATAAATTGAAGCAGTGTCTGTTCCAACCAGGTATAGTGAGGATAATGAAGCACTGCAACAGGTTGCCACGAGAGGCTGTGGAATTTCCTTTCTTGGAAGTTTCCAATATCTGACTAAGAAAGCCCTGAGAAAGGTGGTCTGAATTCAGCATTGACCCAGCTTTGACCAGGAGAACGAACGGGTGACCTCCCAAAATGCCCTCCAACCTCAGTGATTCTATAATTCAAGAAGCAAATCCCCTTATCCCACCTAAGAGGAGGTTTAATTAAATGGCAGTAAAATAGTTTGAAGAAATCTTACAGGAAAAGCAAGCGATTGTATGTGTTTCAGGTTGGTTGGGGTTTAGTTTTGAGGTTGCAAATTTGGAAGACCATCAGCATAAATACAAAGAAACCCATTCCCATAGTTAGCATTTTTCAGCCATGTTATTACCGGAGAAAATGCTTATAAAGTTTGTTGTTGTTGTTGTTTGCTTCGGGGGTTTTGTTTGTTTGTTTGTTGGGGGGGTGTTTTGTTTTTCATATACAAGATTAATTACTTCCTACTACAGAGAAATTTGAATTTCCCCAATATCAGTGTCTGTCTCCCATTTTTGTCAGAATAAAAAAGAAACACTGAAGTTGTTACTTTTGAAATATTATTCTAGAGTACTTCTCTTGGGAAACTTGCTGCAGTCAGATAGAATGTTTGGAAGGAAGGAGGCTGCCTTTTTAAAAAGAGTTTGCAAAAAGAAAAAGATATTTTGTGTATTTATTTTACTCCGTATCTGAGTTTTAAATTAAAACACTGGGTCTGCTTTACTAACTTAAGCAACATTCAGCTTCTTTGATCAACTCAGGGAAAAACACATGTTTATTTTTAGAGCCTGTGTGTGTAAATACATGTGTGTACACATACGAAGTGTCATGAACTGGCTCCCTGAGAACCAGGATGAGACTTTGTTATATGAGGGAAAGGGAAGGTCACTGTGGTTGGGAGAAGAAACCACATGTGAAAGAACTTATTTGTCCTACTTGAACACCACTGAAAGAAGCTCAGACACCATGGTGAGAAAGACAGTGTAACAATCCATGAAGTACCGAATTATGTGGCATGATGAAAACCAGGACTACTGAAACATAAGTCCCAATTTTGCTAGGCTGTGTAGCCTTAAACAGACTTTGCAGTCCTTTCTGCATTAACTCTCCCTTTTTCCAGAATCCCACATTCTTTGTTTGTTTTACAAACAATAGTCTGGGGTAACATTATTCACTGTTTACAATCGAGGAAAAGAAAAAAAACAACCAACATTTGGGGAAGCTAAGTGGTGAGATGAAGGCCACACAGAGGTTCAATAGCTGAGCTCTGATTACCTCCAAATGCTCAAGCCCACATATAAATCAATCTGTCACACTCCAATTTTCCTACATTTTAGGAATCTACAGATTGTACTAAAAACTACATCATGCCCCCTTGTCTAAGTGTCACTAATCTACACATACAATTATAGGACACCAAATGTTTCATACTTCTCAGCAGACTAAGTGGTGGCACAAGTCCTTCTGAAAATTAGGCTCAAATTACCTCAAGCAGAATGATTAAGAAAAAAATTAAAAACCACCTAAAAATACAATTTTCAAAAAGCTATCTGTAAACTCCCTCTGATTATTTCTTAAACATTTAGAGATTTGATTTTCTTACCTAATGTATGAGAAGAACTGTTAGAAAAGGAACTAATGAGTATATGTAGCACTCTATTTTAGAACTCTAAAAATGTAAAGCACTGTAAATTCATTAGCTTAATTAATTATTATTATTATTGATATACATAGCTTGGAAAAAGTGCATAGACTAATGGCTCCCAAGAAGATCAAAAGAACTTCAGATCAGTATAGAAATACTCCTGAAAAACATGGTGGGCAAGAAGTATGAAGAAGTGGTGGGCATATGCATAATTTTAATTCTAATACTTATTTTTAAGACTGTAATAACTAACTGGTTGGATGGACATTATTATAACAGCACTATAATAAAGGTTCAACAAATCTTTCTGGAATTTATCTCTTATTATGTATTACAAGAGTGTAACATCTTCAATAGGAACACACACTACTACACTGAGTGCGTATATATGTCATTTCCAAAACCTTGAAGTTTTGAAAGTGTGTAGCCCTGCTTTCAGGAACACATCAGTTCCTGTATCACTTGGATTTCACTGTCAATGCTTTATAAAATATCAGAGTAGTTCTCCGGCTTCTGTAAAATCCCTATGTGAAACTGTCTAGAAAACAAATGGACGGATTTTCTTTCTTTGCAATAGATACTGTGATTAAGACTTAAGCAGATGACTGTCCGAGAGCACCAAGGGCTGCGGCTGCTCCCCAGGGGCCCAGGTCAAGGAGATTCCCAAGGCTGGCAGGACTGGCCCTTCAGCAGGAAAGGTAAGGAATCTGGGCAGGGCTGGGGGGCAGCCCCAAACCCAGGGCATCAGGCACTCCCATGGGGATAAGGCAGGGCTGAAGTTAAGCTGGGAAGACAAGTTCACAGGTCAGGGTCAGGATCAGTTGTTGGTCATGGGCAATGTAGCTCAGGCAGGGCCACTAGCAAGAGCCTCAGCCGAAAGCAGCTCCCAAATAAATATGGCAGAAGCCCCCACTGGGGCTTGTTTTTGCAGGCAACTTCCACTAAGGCTACTTCTATCTCTTTTTCCCCAAGACAACCAGCTATGCCTTCTTTAAACTGGCCTTGAGCCCAGGCAGAGGCACATCCTAGAAGCACTCAGAGTCCCAATGACAGCAAACCAACATGAAGTATTGAGAGCATATACTACAAAGTAATATTCACAGCTTGATTGAATTTAGTGTAGTAACAGAAAGAAAGACTTCCATTTCAAACATCAAGCTGGAATATTTTTCTGTCCTTATATAACGCTAATGCTACGTCCTAGGAATTATTTTTACGGATGACAATCTAGGCCATTCCTCTAACAGTCCAACCAGACCAATTTCTTATTGAAGCATGGAGTATTTAATGAATTTGATCATTAGTCTATTTAATACCCTAAGGTGATTTGGTTCAACTTATATTTCATCTTCACAGCCAAAATATTCCTCACAGGTACACCATTATGAAGGCAATGCTCTCTCTTTCTCCTTTGTATGACACATACAGTCAACATTCAGCTCTAACATTGTCTCTCTGGACTCAGGGATTCTCATTTACACAGGAAGTCACAGGCTGTAAACCACCTGAGTAGCTCCTACACGATCCAGCCCACTAACAGCAACTGTCACATCAGAAGAATGATTTAGTATTTCCTTATGTCCCACTGTTTGTCCCAGATACAGACTAGGACTAATGACAGCTGGAATAAACCAGCAATCCTGAAGTTTCTTGCTAGGAATATCTTTTCCCACGTGCCTTCCCAGCAGCACTGAGCAGAGAAAACAAATGCAACTGAGTTACAGGAGTCCTTAGTACTTCTGGTTTTTCAGATGTGTCATCTAAAATGTAATGCTTTTTCAAATTACACAGCTGCTAATGCATTTGGAAATTTACATTTTCAATGGTTTAAGGTGGAAAACCACTTTCATTTCCTTACCGAATTTTTTTAAAAAACCATTTCTGCTGTCAAGCATCACTAGAAATAGTATCCCTTGCTGGGAAAAAGAAAAATTGAAATCTATCCATTGCATGCAAAAAAAGTCCCCAAATAATGAAGGAACTTAGGCAGAGATTGTAATTTTCTAATAGATTTACATAAATATAACAGTTCATGACCACAAAAATTAGATTATTTGCTCTGTTAACATCAAGAAACTACTCATAACTAATGGTGCATGGTATATAAATATCTGCAGGATTTGGAGCCTTGCTAAATATTCCTATAATGTGTGGATGCTGAAAAGCTGCTATCAGAGGGATTTTCTCAGGTTCTCACAATATTTGGTGAGAATCCTGCCTTTCTCACACATGTTATGAGAAACAGTAGGATGGTTTTTGTAAGCTGGACCAACACCTGGTGTTTTGCTAAGTTCTGTTTATGGTACATTGGAAAAATATTTTGAAATGGGTGTTGTAGGACTTCAGCCCATCACCCTAGGAGATGGGTAATCACTGACCAATCGCCCTATGGGGCTAGGGTATATAACACAGGGTTGTAAATTAATAAATTTGCTTCTTTTGCCCGCTCTTGCTGAATTTGTGTGTTGCTGCATCTCTTCACTCCCGGTATAAACAGCGACAATGATGTATATTTTTATGTAATATTTTTATATATCTATGTATGTACATACATATATGCACATAGGTACATGGTTGGACTTGATGATCTTGAAGGTGTCTTTCAACCAGAACTATTTATATATATATATATGAGCTATAAGAACATCCTGAAGTAATTTCTTATGGAGAACATCAGCTGGGAACTCCTTCTGAACCTCAGTAGCTGACAGATTACAAATAGCAATCTCAAAGCCCATTTTAAATCATTTGACACTGACAAACATTGAAGGAGCTTTCAGCCAAAACAGGCTTTAGTGACAATGACTTTGTGATTGCATTGCAATTAGGCTGAAATACATGAAATATAAATGTGGGGGCAGGGGGGGAATCAAAAAGCAAGCATTCACTAACGTCAGGCTTCACAGGTAGCATATGGCATTCTGTCTCATGGGGACTCATTCCTATTTCATCCCATAAATGAATCATAGAAGGGGAGGGGGATGTAAATCAATCACAATAGGAGACACCAACATGTATAAATAAGGCATATATCACAGAGGATAATCTGGAATCACATAATTATGCACCTTGATGACCTTCCCTGCCCCTCTGCTCCTTAATCCTTCTTTACTGACTCCCTGGCTTGCCAGTGCTGGCAGTCTGCACTGGTGGAAACCAGGCTGCAGAGCTTTTTGTCATCACCATTACACTGCGGTGCAATTGGTGAATTGCTCTGCAGTTTTTGTTCTCAGATTCACGAGCAAGTTACATCCCCTTGATTTTCATGCCTGGACTCCAGAGGTATTTTGGCAGTCCTCCAAGCTGCTTTCCAATGCCAATTTGTGTCCTAGCCCAACCAGCTGGTCTATTTATCTCTCTGATCTCTCACCATTCCTTAATTCTGTTATAAAGTACATAGCATGTTTGATAATACAGGAAATTAACTCAGTCTCTCTCTGTATGTTTATCGGTACAAATCTCATTATGGAATTTCCCGTCTTTACCTCCCCTCCTTTTTTTTTTAATAGAAACTTTGTATTTTTTTTTTCTTGTCAATGGGAATGTTAAAAAGGCGTGCGCTCAAAGTACGATGTACAATTAGAGCTATTTTCCAATATCTACACAGGGAACAAAATGCAATTTCAAAGTCTAGACCTAGGTAGCGTTACAAATGAGACCAAGATTGTCTTTAAATAAAAAAGTAAAAAGATATTAGTGATGGGGAATGAGCAAGCAGCGCTGGGTGCGTGGGGAGTCTGCGCTCCACCAACACGCACCAAAGATGTCAAGCAAATCATGCATATCCAACAGCGTTAACTACATATTCATTATATGGGGTGGGATTGTTATAATCAGGTCCAGGAACTCATTATCATAGGTCTCCTCCCTTTGGCACTTGCGCACTGCTGTCTGGTGGTCGTGGGCTGGGGTCTTCAGGAGGAAGGCCCCCAGTCTTCCTCGCAGTGCACTTTTCACCTTTTGTCTCCAAATGCAGAGTTGTGATGAGTCAGAAATCACAGGGCTGGTGTGACCTGGCTTATCTGTGGGAGGCTCTCCTGTATTCCTCCCTGTCTTGGAGTTAGTTTCCCTTATCCACAAAGACCAAGACTACACAAGACAGGCTGCAGGATTTATGAGAACCTTGATAACTCTCAAGGCTATGTAAGACAGGCTACAGCTTACAATTATGTAAGGCAAAACACAGCTTATAACTATGTAAGACAAAGCACGTTTTACAACTATGTAAGACAAAACACAGTTTACGGCTACTAAACTAAGATTTATGATGACATTTACAACTCAGGCCTCAGCCAGGCCTGTATCCGGTGGGAGCAGGGATGATGTCCTGGAGGGCCGAGTCCCCAGCAGGGCAAAATACATTTGGTACCTTTCCATACCTGATCTGGTGCTTTTATTAGAGCAAACCAGCGCAAGCGATTGGTTTACCTGTTCCCCTTTAACAGCAACCCCCTGTTGCCACATCTTATTGACACGAATCATCCAATTTTCTTCATTACAGTAGATGTGGTATTCTAAAGCAAGAATACTTCCCAAATATGGATGTAGTTATATTATTATATTGCAATATATAATGTCTTTTATCAATGCGTCTCAGGCATTTTGCATGTACTCTTAAAACCTTTTCCTTCTTAGAAAGAAAGCAGGATCTTTCCTCCCTTGCAAATGCATGCTCCTGCCTCACCTCCTGCCCTACTCCTGCAAAGTCTTCTCTAGCTCCTTGAAGCCACAGTGGACTGAGAAAGCAAAGGAAATGAGCTGGAGGAGGCTAATGTAACTTGGACCTACAGCAGAACAGGTGCAGGAGTACACACGATCTATGAAGGCAACAACTGTAGAGCGATTCAAATACCAAACGAGACCACTTGCTCTAGCATTATCTATCTGTTGTGTTTACTATAGCCTCCATGTATCTGTACTTGTTAGTTTCTTTACTGTTTCCTTACATATATGAGAGAGGCATCCTCAGCTATCACTACTGCCTCAGGAAGCACAAAAGCAACCACTGTCTTGGCCTCAGCAAGATCTCCTTCCCACAAGAAAGGCTCTGAATGTGTTTGTTGTCTTCACAGTGCAACTAACAAGAAACAGCAGAAACACACCACGCTCAGGGCAGGGAGCAGCAAATCCACTGGCCTCTAGTAATCACTGTGGAATCATGACATTAGACTTTACAGATCAAAGTACGCTGAGAAAAGACGGAGAAAACTCACCACTAGAGTCTCTCTCAAATGGGAAGCGTTGCAGGAAATTTGCACCCGAAAACTGCAGAGGGAAAAGCAGCCCTATTAAAAAAACAACCAACCTCCCCCCCAAAAAAAACCTACAGACAACCTTCAAACCTCCTGTTATCATGAAATTTAACTGTGAAAGTAAGGAAAAAGTTAAGTTATAGGATCAAACTTCTTAACCTCTGCACTACTAAGAAAGCAAACGTTACTGCTGTTCAGTGTCAAGTGACTACAACAGCTAGGCGTTTTATTTTACCTTTTTGTGAAAGATTGGTGGAAGGATCTTGAAAGATGCAGATTGGCTAAGCAGCAGAAGACATTATTAGAAGTTCAAAGCAACACAGAGGACAAGAAAGAGGACTTCCAAACAACAAAACCCTGTCACAAATCACTATGAAAGGTGATTTCATAATTGCAGGGTGGAGCCTTGTTGTGCAGGAGGCACCCAGAGAAATCGTCAGGGACACACAAAAATAGATAATGGAGTTTAACAGGAGTGTATTTTTTAGAGAAAGGTGTTTGTGAAATACCACCAGCAGACCCTCAGACACAATTCTTCCAGTCTGTTCCACAGAACAGCATCCTGTGTTCATTTCTCTGACATCCAAGCTAAATTCTATCCTGCCATTTCAGCTTCCAAAAAGTAGTGGTGGGAACCCTGAGAAAAGACTAATTGTAGAAATGATGTAACAAGTTCACTTGGACAGCTCCTTGATTTGTAGACCTAATCTCTCATTCACATGTGGTTTACTAGCAATACATTAGTCATGTATTGCTAGTAAAATTTATTATTAAAATATACAATATGTTTGCCAGAACTATGATACAGTTTATTTATTCCTGTCATTTAGCATTCACCATTCTATTTTAAATAATAATAATAATATAATGCAATTTGCAGTGCTTGCATAGCCAATACCCACTAAGTGACCTAGAGGACTATCCCGTTCTCAGTATGTTGCATGGCAGAAAGCTGCACAAGAGAAAGGCATCCAAATAAATCTAGTTTCTTCAGTAGATGTACAAATGCACTCCCCAAAATGCCCTTAGAGACTATCATTTAGTCTCACATACTGCTTTCAATTGGCAGAAAGCCTCTTTCCCTCCTACCAGCTATGCTGGGCAAAACGCAGTATGCAATTACCATCTGAAGCAGGTTTTCACGCAATCACAGAATGTTAAGGGTTGGAAGGGACCTCAAAAGATCACCTAGTCCAACGCCCCTGCTAGAGCAGGACCACCTAGAGCAGGTCACACAGGAACACACCCAGGCAGGTTTTAAGTGTCTCCTAAGAAGGAGACTCCACAACCTCTCCAGGCAGCCTGTTCCAGAGTGACCCCCCCAGTGAAAAAGTTTTTCCTTGTGTTTTTGTGGAACCTCTTATGCTTCAGCTTATACATGCTGCCCCTTGTCCTATCATTGGACATAACGGAGAAGAGCCTGGCTCCATACTCCTGACACTTGCCCTTTATGTATTTATAAACATTAATGAGGTCACCCCTCAGTCTCCTCCAAGCTAAAGAGACCTAACTCCCTCATCTTTTCCTCATCAGGGAGATGCTCCACTCCCTTAATCATCTTTGTGGCTCTGTGCTGGACTCTCTCAAGCAGTTCCCTGTCCTTCTTGAACTGAGGGGCCCAGAACTGGACACAATATTCCAGATGCTGCCTCACCAGGGTAGAGTAGAGGGGGAGGAGAACCTCTCTCGACCTATGAACCACACCCCTTCTAATCCACCCCAGGATGCCATTGGCCTTCTTGGCCACAAGGGTGCATTGCTGGCTCATGGGCATCCTGCTGTCCACCAGGACCCCCAGGTCCCTTTCCCCTACGCTGCTCTCCAACAGGCCAGTCCCCAGCTTGTACTGGTACATGGGGTTGTTCTTGCTCAGATGCAAGACTCTACACTTGCTCTTGTTATATTTCATTAAATTTCTACCCACCCAGCTCTCCAGCCTGTCCAGGTCTCGCTGAATGGCAGCACAGCCTGCTGGTGTGTCAGCCACTCCCAGTTTTGCGTCGTTAGTTGCCTCAGACCTCTCAGTTACGGATTGTTGATCAGGCTCTAAAACACAATCCTCACTGTTACCCTGCAGTTGCTTATCTGAGAGTCAAAACAGTTGTCACGCAAGTTTCATATGTGCAATAAAATACTTCATCACTCATATTAAGGGCAAGCACAGCCTCCTAGAATACAGTCACTGACACCATTAATTCCCTCCAAGCCAGTTGTGCTTCTGGATCCCTCTTCTTTTCCTTAGAGGAAACAGGTGAAAGTCTTTGCAAATTGTCATTTCCAGGCCAGTGGAATACAACAGCTGATTTGCTGATATCAAAGTCAGAATCATAGAATCATTTTGGTTGGAAGAGATGTTTCAGATCAAGTCCAACCATTAACCCAGCACTGCCAGGTCACCACAAACCATGTGTCTCAGCACCATATTTACATGTCTTTTAAATCCCTCCAAGTGTTGGTGATTCTACCACATCCCTGGGCAGCCTGTTCACAGGCTTTACAACCTGTTCAGGGACAAAATTCTTCCTAAAGTTCAACCTAAACCTCCCCTGGCACAACGTGAGGCTGTTTCCTCTTGTCCTATTCACCTGTTACTTGAGAGAACAGATGGACCCCTACCTCACTACAACCTCCTCTCAGGCAGTTGTAGAGAGCAAGGACGTCTCCCCCAAGCCTCCTTTTCTCCAGACTAAACAACCCCAGTTCCCTCAGCTGCTCCTTTTAAGACTTGTTCTCCAGACCCTTCACCAGCTTCATTTCCCTTCTTTGGGCATGTTCCAGCACCTCGATGTCTTACTGGTAGTAGAGGGGCCCAAAACTGAAGCCAGGATTCAAGGAAAGGCCTCACCAGTTGTTAATAATTGACTGATAACAACCAAGTGCAGAAAAACTTTCCCACAAATATCTCCGCCTCCAGTTAATGCTCAGTTCATCAGTGAGACACTGTGGGGTTTGCTTCTTTTTACGAAACAGGACCTGCATGAATAAGAACTGCAAAAGCAGAGACAATTCCGGACTAGATGGCATATACTTGATTTGGTTGATAACTTGTTTTCCTCAGCTGTCTACCCTTTCCAACACTTTCAGCCAACGGGGAGCTGAGCTGCTGGCAAATCACCTTTAAACTGCTCTCTGCAGCACAGTCTCTGACATAAAGTCAGCTGGATAGCAGCTGTCTCAAGCTAAAATTTTTCACTTCATATATTGGATTACTTACACTTCAAACAGTCACTGCAAACGGCTGTAATGACCCAATGTGTTACACTGTCCTCTGCTGAAGTTACTGCATTCACAGCTTAGCCAACAGAATGAATCATCTGCAAGCTCTTAAAACATTTCACTCAAAAATAGGTGGATTAGCTCCAATTACACTCAGCAGCACTTCAGGCTGGTAGCTGATAATGCATGGAGTGAACAAGGCAGCTTTTTGCCTGTTCTCCTGGCTGGGCAATGAAGGAAAGAAACCTAACTGGAGACTAGTGAACAATTTAGAAAACCAGAAACATCACGTCTACCCACAGTGGATTTTGCAGTAATTTTTCCTGAAACACTGTTTTAGAATTTGTAGGACAAGTGAACTGGTTTTGTTACCCAAGAACATGGAGACATCACTCACCGAGTTTTTCCATAAGGCAGTTTTACCAGTGGAGAAGGCACACCTTTTCTCAAGATACCTTCAGCAATATTTCATCAATTCTCTGAAGAATAGCTTCAAAACTGTTTCTCTGATTTTCTGTAGCCTTAGAAAAATGCTTTCCCAGAGCAGAAAATGACATCTTACTGTTGGATTTGAGTAATTTGATTATTCCTACCTACAGAATCCATGAAGGATGTTTCTTGAGAGACCTCACAGACCACTTTGCTCCCTACATACACAGGCTAAAGAATCTGGTGTCATTCAGAGCTTATGCATACCCCGGAGGATTCTGATGGCCAAAACACAGCAGCACTTCAATTCTGTAAGCAACATCTGTATTATTCATCTATACAGATTTAAAAAGACTACTTATTAGAGTAACATTAATGAAAAATAACAAATTAAGGGCGTACATCTGCCAAGATTGAGTTACCTATGAACACGGAAACGTATAAAACATGAACTGTTATTACACACTTTCTCATCAACACGATCTGCAAGCTCAGAAAATCTTGGAAAATTAACTGGATTACACTGTACTTTAAAAACACTTAAGCCTCACATTACAGACATAATATGTAAGTTTTATTGTTTTCATATTAAGGGTAGGGAAACAGGAACAAAAAGATGGAGTCAGCTAAAAGGTCAATCGATCTTGAAGAAGAAAAGCCTGCAGACTTTGATTTTTTAGTTCTATTTTCACTATTGTGATTGACTTAAATTGACGGCAACATGATTTTAACCACTCTGAAGCAGACAGCTGTTTCACTTTTATACTCTGTCCCAGTTCACATGATACCAGGAGCTAATGCCTTTGTACCCACAAGTCTCTTCCCCCCCATTTGTTCTAAAAGGAACAAATCAGATGAAGTCTTTATAATCCCACCATGTAGACAAGAAATGTTTTTGCTTTCTCACATTTGCCTGAAGTTGGTCAGAGAAGACCTTGAACCGGAGGTAGCATCTGTTCAGTGAAGTAAGGTTCAGTTGAATGACATTCCCTATTTGGGTAGGCAGCAGTGGTTGACAAAGACCACAACCATCTCCCAGCATAAACACATTCTCTGCTTCACCTCTGCCCCATCTCTGATTGACTTTAAAATGATGACACCCAGGTTGATTTATCCTTGTTTATATGTGGCAACAACCCCTAATATCTGTTATGTAACAGCTATTCCACCAGGGCCTGCTTGCATGGACAGTTTTATTTCACAGGAAGGGTGACTTTGTGTGGTGTGGTTTAGTTTAGTCTGAGGAGGATTAAGCTAAACCACAAAAAGGCATTCTTTGAGTAGAACATGTATCCACAAGGTAAGTCAATACGGAATGGCTACTACATTTTAAATTCACACCTAAGGTATTTCACAATAGCATCACATAACAAGTACTTAAGAGACAGTGTGAGGGGTGCGTGATTATAAGGGTTAAAACAGTAAACTGCAGAGGGTTGTTGCAATCACCTTTAAGGATAATGTTATTTGTGAAGGAAACAAAGCCACCCTGTGCTAGGCAAGAGAAAGTGGGGTTCTACAGAGAGCTCGAAAGCACATTTAATGTGTTGGGGTGGTTTCTTTCGTACTTCTAGAAAACATCTGAAGTTTTACTGTCAACATATAATATATGAAAAAAAAATCCTGATGTGTTCATATATAGCATAGCTTTTCCCCACTTTTCTTTCATTTATTACTAGCCCTTGAAATAGGCTACTTCTAAACTAACAGGGAGTTCTCCCTTAATAGTCTTCAAAATCTTCCCCTGTTTATTCATAAAATGGCATGTAACATTGGTTTCTGAAATAATTATTTCTGTAGTAATTGTGATGCTCTTTTCTTGTACAAGTATGAGGCAAGTTATTAATTCATTTTAATGCAGGCCACGAACATGCAAGATACACCCATTTGAAACTTTGAGGACAACTTCATAGAATGGCTCGAATTGGAAGGGACCTTAAAGATCACCTGGTTTCAGTGCTCTGGCCATGGGCAGGGACACCTCCCATTAGACCAGGTTGCTCAATGCCTCATCCAGACTGGCCTTGAACACATCCAGGGATGAGGCATCCACAACTTCTCGGGCAACCCATTCCAGTGTCTCACCAGCCACAGAGTAAAGAACTTCTTCCTAAAGAACTTCAACCCTCAATACTTCCTTTCAGGGCATGACACTGGTAAAAAGCTCATGTGTCATTAGAGCAACTGATGTAAGTCAGGAAAAAAAAAGTAGAGAGTTACAAATCCTGTTATTAAAATACCTCATTTTTTTCAACTACTGTGAAATGCAAAGTTTTGTGTTATGGTGGCACAAATATAAATCGTTCACCTAAAGTGCTACAACAGAAAAACTCTGCCTGCCTTTTTTGAGAGAGGCAGAGTACAAGGTCACCAGGATCACAAGTGTGGGAGAGCTTTCCCAAACTTCAGCAGGCGCGGTAATTTCCAGCGAGTCAGTGGCCACTTCACAGACCTGTTCGCCTTTCCAGGGCGGTGAGTCACTGCCTCGCAGGGCGAGTACACGGAGCCATCAAGCCAGGCAGCACCGGGAGCTGAGCTCCGTGCCAAGGAAGGCTCTGGCTCTTCAGGTATTCACCCTCCCACAGCCTGTCCCGGACCTGAAGATGCCTCCCCACCCGTACCCGAGCACCGCAAAAGCAGCCTTACATCGCACGCAACAGCGACTGTACTGGAGCTTTACGAAGGGCCACAGGACGGCCTCAGAACGCATCGCAAACCAACACCACCCCAGCTGGAGGGCGCAAGGAGCCGGCATCTCTCCACGTCCCCTCCCTCTCGCAAGGAAAACTCCTCAGGAGCTGTGAGGGCCTGTTCCTGTCGCCTCAGGAGAGGCGCCGCCATCACGGAGCCCACACAAGAGGCAGGAGACCGCGGCCACTGCCCACCAAGGGAGAGGGAGGCGAGCAAAACCAGGCACCTGCTGCCGACGGGAGGCCGCTGAAGGGGCGGGACGCTGCCGGCTGCCCGTGTTTCCCTGCAGCCTTTTACACCGCGTCAACAGCGGCCTCCGGCCATCGCCGCTTTAAGCGATGAGGCTCCGCGTTTCCCCGTTTAAGCCGCGCGCGCATGCGCAGGGGCGGGGCCACGGGGAGGGGGCGCGGCCGCCGTCACCGCCTCTTCGCCCCGTGCGGAAGGTTCAAGGTGAGCGGGAGCGTCTCGCGGCGTGACGCTAGTGAGGGCCGCGTGCGCGCGGGAGTGGGCCTCTAGCCGTCCTCGCGCCGCCTCCCCTCAGCAGGGAGAAGGCGGGCAGGGGCCTCAGGCGCCGGGACGGGGGGCGGCCGCTGACCCGCACAGGTGAGCTGGCCCCAGTGCCAGGTGTAAAACTGGCGGGGCCCGCGGTCTCCTTCCACCCTGGAGTGGAGGTTGGCAGTGCCTGCCGAGCCTTCCTTGGGGTGGCGGGGCGGGGCAGGGCCCGTGCTCTCCTTCCCAAGAGTCTTCTCCTCAGGGGTTAGCACCTCCTCGTTGCGGGGTATGCGGGGAGGCCAGCTTGGAAGAGACTATTGGGATCGACAGATCTCTAGAACAGCAGCGTGCATCAAGGTTTACTGAGCCCCCAGGTCTAGCCGTGGCCCAGGTAAATGAAGGAATCTTTTACTCTGGGATTCTTCCTCAGCATCCATATTAGGGCTGCTCTGTAGCATGTCAACACCTGTTGTTACTTCTGACCTCTGGGT
Source organism: Todiramphus chloris collaris (assembly GCA_025345505.1). Classification (NCBI taxonomy): domain Eukaryota; kingdom Metazoa; phylum Chordata; class Aves; order Coraciiformes; family Alcedinidae; genus Todiramphus; species Todiramphus chloris. The sequence continues at coordinate 1,379,497 of JANVCC010000076.1, forward strand.
TTCTCTTTCCTGAATTATTCCATCTGCAGCTTCTGAAACTGCAAGACACTCCTCAGAGACTCTTCCACCCTTGACAGAAGTGATAGAATTCTAAGTTGGTCTTGGGTCACCCCTAGGAAAGTGGATAATCAGTACACTCTCTGGGATTGCTTTCGTGTGGGAGCCTGCATACTGCATCATAGGCTTCCCAGAAAAACATCAGGTTCTTCTTCTGCTGAAGTGATACCCCTCCCTTTCTGGGAGCAGTCTGCATTCTTGTGTTCATGTTCATTCTTGACGTGAAATTCTAAGAAAAAATAGGCCTTGTGGCTTGGTATTTTAAAGCAATTTTCAGCAACTCCAATACAATGCAGATTTAAAAAAAAAAAATGCCCCAGGGATGGTATATGAGAGCTTTCAGCTTTTTTGACACCTAGATCTGAAAAAGTAAAGTTTATACAATCCTATTGTGTGTAGATAATGAGTGTGTGTACTTAATGGAGCTTCTGCTCTGTATGTCAGTCAAATTTGATTTAAAAAAGCTCAAAGATACTAGGCTTCCTGGAATATTAAAAAAAAACCCAAGCAAAAAACCCCATCAAAAACAACAGCCAAAAAAAAAAAAACAAACAAAACCCCCAAACCAACCAACCAAAAAAATGAGGGGAAAAAAAAAAAAAGACATCTAGATCAAGATCCTACCACTATTGTCATTTCTCCTTTTTCACCTGTTTCTGTCTTGGGGGAAAGACTGCAGACTGCCTTCGACCCTTAGTGTGTGTCAAAGAATCCAAATGGAGAAAACACTGAGAAACTTCAGAGAATTCAGTTATGAGACATGAAACATCGGGAAGTGTGGATGTATTAGTTCAGTTTATGATAGTACTTCTCTTTTTATGTCATTTTTTTCCTCTGTTGATGACAGTCAGTATGAATTCTGGTTTCTCCTTTTTGAGAACTTGAGTTTGCAATTTATTAGCATTCTTCAGAAATAGAGAGCTCCTTAGGGGTGTCGTGGAGACTTTGGTGCTTTTCCATTTCCATTCACATCACCTTGCCAGTTTTTAGCCCAGCCATTCCCATCTCTGTTTGCTTTGTTCTGTCTCGCTCACCATTCCCTGTTTCTCCTTCTCTCTCCCCATTCTATTTGTTTTTTCTTTACTGGCCTGTGAGTTGCTATTTTTGCCATGTTTCTCTGTCCTCACTGATTCCTAGTGCCAGTCCTTCCCATCTCTCCTTCTTGCATGTTCCTCATTCAGAGTCATTCTTCCTTGAAATTTCTTTCTTTGAGTTTCCTCTGAGGATCCTTGTTCCAGACATTTTGACACTGCAGTTTCAGGAGACTTCAGTCTTACTTGTCCTCCATTTAGATTGACTGCTGTCTTCCTCCATGCTGCCTGGGTCTGATCCAGAATAAATGAAGTACCTACTCTTCCCTTTTTTAGTAGACTGCACCTGGCACGGGCTCAAACAACTTGGAGGCAGGTGAATCATTTTGGCAAAAGTACATGTAACTGAAAGCAGTGTTTTATGGGCAGTCTCAGAAACAAGAAGTTCTGGGAACCAAGCCCAGGACAAACAAACTGGAGCATTTTAACACTGAGGAATTTAGCATTTTTAAAAGGAGTTTTAATGTGTCCCTCTGCAAAAAAATGGGGAAAGAAAGGCAAGAAGAGAAAAGGATATGAAGAAAACTGGGCTAGAACCTACTTGAGATGCCCCTGAAGGTACTGCTCTTCTGCTGCTTAGTACTCCTGCTGTACTCCTGGGGTGAGTCAGGTGAATTTGGCATAGGATGATGATGTTAAGCCTTGCAATGAATTTTTACTCCCATTTTGTTTAAAGAGTTAAACCAACTCAGATTATTTTAGTTTGGAAAAGCTAAACAATAGTAATGCATGTTGCCTCCTGTTGGTCTTTATAAAAAAAAAACCCAACCCACGAAGGAATGAAAAGTGTCCCTCGCCTGCATTAATGCAGAATTTGCAAAGGATTGTGTATATGATACAAATCCTCTTTATTTCACTTTGAAAAATTCTTTTCTTTCTCCAAAAGCTTTCCTCGGTTTATGGTGTTAAGGGATGATGCCTCTATCAATTTTCTTCAATCACTTCTGTATTGTTTATCATGTGAGGCAAGTTTGATTGCTTCTTGCTGTGTTATGATATTAGTGTATATATGTTAGTTTATGTAATGATGTTGCGAACTTCCACTGCAGAGTGAGGCAGTCATATTTAGCATTTAAGCAAATGTCCATCTCCAATGTTATATTCTGCTGTGACAGCTGTCATAGAATGAGTGACAGTTCAGTTGCCAGCCTCGTTTTCTGTCCACCCACTCTCAGTACCTGGAAGATCTTCAAATTTAATTAGTACACAGGCTTCTCAACCAAAAGCTGTGAAAATGACCTGGGACAGCAACAGCATTTTTGTTCCCTCAGTATGTCAGGTATTCAAGGAAGTAATCTAAACTCACATTGTGTTCTTTTCCCGCTCTCATCTTTCTATGCTGCTCTATATTGCTTTTTTCTTTCTTTTAATATGTTAATAACTTAGGCTTTTTTTTTCTTTAGAGAACTCTGTTGTTTTTACTCTGTACTATCACAGGAAATAGATGTTTCAAGTATGTGTTAGGCACCATAAAAACACATCTTGTTCAGATTGGGTTTTTCTGTTTGCATAATGCAGGTATTTAGTTTCAGGATAGCAAATGCTGAGACAGCAGTTTTGACAGCAGGCCTTTCTGTAAGTCATGAGCTGTGCAGCCATTCTGCCTCATCGATGTAGTTTGTAAACAGTGTATAGGTTTGAACTGGATAGGAATAGTATATAGAGGAATGATTTGCCAGGTTTTGTGTGAGCTGTCAGATTGCTGCTGGTTTAGATTGCTGCTGGTTTACATTCACTGCATTGTTAACTCATTGTATCTGCACAGAGCTGTTTCCTTAGTGGTTATAAACTTCAGCCACATTCTGTACATGTGCAAATAGTTCACTAGAGTATATGGTTGTCCTTTTAAATTGCACTGGACACGTCTGACAGTTTATTAAAAAATTAGCACGACTTGCTAATTAGATTGAATTAGCACAAATTTTCAGACATGAAGGCAGTCGCTCTGGGAATAACCTGTACCACTTGAATGTAAATTTGTTAGGCAAAAGTTATCAGGAGGAATTGGGCATTTTGTTGTGAAAAATATTTTATAAAAGAAATACAATGTGACACGCCCACAATCATGTAAGAATTCTATAGCTGTGTATGATGCTGAACCCAAGATCTGCCAGTTTCTTAGACCATCCTTCCTGTGAGGGTTTGACATGATTATATTTATTCCAGAGATTGTATCAGCTATGGGGGTATAAAAATGGATTTTTATTTCTCTCTTTAACTGTTTCCTCTTGCATTTTCAATGCTTATTTTTTAATAGTGACTAGTAACTTCTTCAAAGTGTGAGGGTATTTTCCTGTTGTTGTAGACTGATGTTCTACATTTTTCTGTCCAAGGACCTGTGCAGGTTGCTTAATTTTCACTGATGTGGTGCTGTAAAGACACATTTGAGATGTTTTTCTTGTAGCACTTGTAGGTGTTGAAATACTGGAAAGAAGTTAAATCTTGATTACTTTTCACCTAATAGGAAGCTTTTCAAGTGCATATTTAATCAAATGTTAAACCTTTATCTGGTTTATGAAAAAGATACCTTTGGTTTGAGTCAGTTATGGCATTTATAGGAGAGGGAAGGGTCAGGAATGTGCCCATTTTCTTCTGATAACTTTTTAATTATGTTTTTCATCACTCCAGGCTGTAGTTCTTGGTGGTCTGTGAATGCTGTAATGTGAGCACTGTAACAGTACAGACAGAAGGTTCTGTATTTTGCAATGTTAAGAGAATAAAGATGTTGGATAAGTGGTGGTGATGTAACTTTTCTAGGCTCATCTGGTTTGCTTCACTCCAATTTGCTGTGCTTGTCAGCAAAATAAACATTGTAGCAAAGACATCAACTATCATGTTTCGTTCCTTAATGTCCTTAGTTCTGGTGAAGGTTGGATATTTACAGTACTCAGCTGAGAATAGTAGCAAGAATGTTTTTATTTTCTATTAGCTCTGAAGCATATAAGATCAGGATTTTTATCCTGTTAAATCCAGTTCATTCCCTGATAATCACTTTGGCATCTCACAGTTGCAAGAACACAAATTTACAGTCTTCTTCTATACTGTTGGAATTCAAGGAGAAATTTTTCATTGAAACAGATCAAATGGTGATCTAAGTCTTTCTCATCCTTGGGCCGTTTCTTAGGAGAAAATGCACTGCTAATAGAAAGGCTTGCTATTTCAGGTGAAAAATCTTCCACAACGATCGCCTTTTATTGTATACCTGTCTATTGCTGTTACTGATGTGTGTGCCTGCCTTTTAGTGAGCTGCACCTGACTTAGGCATGTAAAGCAGCATCCTTTAGGGGGGAACAGAAAATTCTCAGCACAGGAAAGCAAGCCAAATACATCTTCTACAACCTGGTAGGGGGTGGTGATGATCTTACAAGGAGCACGGTACATTATGATTTTCAGTCTTTCCAGGAGGTGCTACTGTCACATTGTATAAAATCACGGCTTTAACAAGATAAACAGAGAAACTATTCATAAGTTTGTTTATTTTACATTTGAGATTGTTTTATATGATTCTTGGGCATGGATGCTGAAGCTGGTGAGGCCCATATTTCATCCCCACTTTCCAAGTACTTTGCTCCATGTTCTTTTTCAAGAAAATTTATGTTTCTGTCCTTCAAACAATGTTTTCCTTTGTAGAAATCCAGTGTGAAATTGGTGCAAAAGCAAGGATGATTATACAGAGAGTAGTGCTGAGTTCACGCCCTGGTATGTATTTCTCTCCAGTGAAGGAGCAATGTGTTTGTTATAGTTGGTTAATCTTCCAAAATAATGAGGGTAGAAACAGACACTAACTTAAGATACTGTCATTTATGTACCATAATATTGCATGAAGAAATGAATAAAGTTTATTGTGAAATGTATTTATTTAGTCTGTACATACAGCTGTGTAAACACATGGGTGGGGAAAAAAAGCATTAATGCATAATATATGAGAAAACCCTATGTGCAGGGACTCAAAGTGAAGCAAGAATTGCAAGCATTGCGTTTTAGTTCTGACATTTGTTGCCTTTGCATATTAAGAGATGACCAAAATAAAATATTTTGTTACTGTTCATTTTTGTTTCCTTATAGTAAATATTACCTATTTTCTTCCCCCTGTGTTTCAGAGTGTTTGGTTTTTAGGTTTACATTCTGGAGAATTTGGTTACATTTGCCTTGTTATGGGTGCCAGCAGAGTGTTTTGAATCTGAGTTTATAAAGTGTATATTGTAGAAGACCCACATGCGTGCATCGAGGGGGGGAGTATTGTTTGGTGCCCCATGCCAAAATAGTCCTAAGAGTTAAGAACCGCTGTGTGACCTGCAAATAAATCTTTCCAAACGAAATCCAATGTTACAGCAGTAGCCTGCCATAGTCACCCAGTCACTTTCAGAACACAGGTGGCTGTCTGGCTTTCTCCTTTTAGGGCCAGTGGTTCCAGTTGTCAGTCTGATTCATCTGCTGTATGTGGTACAGACATGAGAATTAAGCTTCCAGTTCTGGGCTATCAGCATATGTTCTATAGGTATTTCTGGGAAGCTTTAATTTAAGGATGTCTGTCTGCAGTGGTGAAGGGATGCTCTTGCAGCACATGCATGTACAGCGGCAATGGTCGGTATTCCCCCAGTCTCACTAAGTCAAAAGAGACTGAAAGGTGAGAGTTTAAAACTTAGCTGGTTAAAATTTATGGTCATTTGCTACTAGCAAACTAGTTCATGATGGTTTTGTTAACTGAGAGAAGTCCCAGTGCACATCTTTGTTTTGAAAGTTAGGGTCTTTTCAGCACATAGGATATATAGAATCATTTTTTTGAGAATGGGAACAATTTTAATTTGCCCTCATTGTTCATAAAAGTAACGTGTAGCAAACAGCATGGAAACTGTCAGTTGAAGTGCCTGGTACTGACCCAGTAAGCTGACAGATCAGCAGGTCTTCAGTTTGGACGGGGGCAGTGCACCCATTTAAATCGTAGGCTGTGACACAAAATCTGGAAGTTGGTGAGTATTTTATACCCGAGTAAAGATGTAACCTAAATTATTTTCAAAAGGACTATCTTAAAAACGCCTTCCCATATTGATTAAGGGAAGCACTGTATTGACTCATTCGATTGATTTCAAAATAATTCTAGGTAAGAATGGAGTGCCAGTGGCTGAAAACTTCCGACTGGAACAAAGTACAATAGCAGATACGGTCCAAGTGGGACAAGCGCGTGTTAGAACCCTTTATCTCTCTGTGGACCCGTACATGGTATGTGATGAACTTAGAACTAAACCAGAATTCTTTTTCTTTTAAGTATCTTCAAATCTGTACTTGTCTTGATGTTTAGCACCAAAGTTACCAACTGTAGGACAACTGTATCTCTAGTATAGTAACTTAGTAATTCTATTTATTCTGATGGAGTTATATTGGGAAGGAATTTGGCATTAATGTGTCTGTGATATATATATAGGAATATGACTTCAGACGACAAGTAAGAGACTGTGAGCCCTGGGATACCATTACAGATTTGTTTATATCAGCTTTTTCTGAATTTTGCCTTTTTTATATACATTTTCAAATGGTTATTTTTCCGACATGGAGGGAAGTGTTGTTCAATTGAGGGGAGTGTGGCTCAAGCAGGAAGGATATTTCATGGTGGAGCAAGAGAGGAACATGACCAGGCAAAAAAATTCTAGGCACGTAGATGATTCAAGTTAAATGTTATTTAGCCAATACCAGTTTTGTTTACAACTTTTTTTCTCCTTAAGTGGGTGGAGGCAGGACAAAACCGTGTTAATACTTTGTAAACAGGGGAAACAGAGAGGATTAGTGAATGAAGCCATAACCAGCACTTGCCCCTAATTCTGCAAAACTGTAGAAACATGTTGGGAGAGTTGTGGGCTGGAATGGAAGTGAAGGCAGGAGGAGAACCAGACAGACCCACTCTGATAGTATGTAAAACTTGGTTATAAAGACGATTCTGACATTTGTTCCCTGCATGGATGGAGGTAGTAGGAAAAGAAACAGTCTTAATTTCAGGAAAGTAGGTTTAGCTTGTGAATTAAGGCAAAGTTTAAAAATCCTGAAGTGAAATAGAAAGAAATAAATAGAAAGAAAATACTTCATATTCCAAGATGTTTCATTAAACCATTCTCTGTCAGGAATGATCTACATATATTTTACTGTTCCTCAGTGTATAGGCATGGAGTAAATGATTTGTGGGTGATTTTTTTCCAATCCTGTGTTTCTGTGATTCATCCAGTTAAGGAATGGCATTTATAGGATTCTCACCAGAGGCAGCCAGTCCACTTCAGTTGCACAGTTGACTTTGACATCTATAGAATGTGTTCACTTTGGCAACGCTGCTGGAGGAAATCCAAACGGTCCTGAGTTGTCTGATTTCTTTGCAAATGGATTGACCTAATGAAAATTCTTTTCTTGTCCCTGTTACTATTGTTTATACTTTAGAACAATGGATACAAATACTAAAATACACCATGCACAGCAGAAGGCAGTGGTTAATTTAGTCAGTACGTTGCTACAGGTAATTATTTTTGTACTGAGCAAACAAGAGGGGAAAGAAGGATCTATGAAAAGATGATGAACAGTTGGGGCTTATCAAGAGATTTTTGAGTATTGCTTTTTGTTTAAAGTTTTAAACGTATCTGAACTTGATTTGAACCCATAAACAAACCACGTGTCCCATCGGAGCCTCTCATTAAAGCCTTGTCTTTCAGCGCTGCCGAATGAATGAGGATACTGGCTCAGATTACCTTGTGCCCTGGCAGCTCTCTGAAGTTGTTGATGGTGGGGGCATTGGGGTTGTGGAGGAGAGCAAGCACCAGAACCTGGCTAAAGGAGACTTTGTCACTTCCTTTAATTGGCCCTGGCAGACAGTGGCCATTCTAGATGGAAACTTGCTACAAAAGGTAATGTAAATACAAACCCCAGAATATCCCCATTTTCTTTTCCTAAAGCCTCTTTTTTTTCTTCTTTTTTTTTTTTTTACAAATAGCAGATAATGATGCTATTCCTTAGTCAAAAACAAACCAATGTTGTTGGAGCAACCACTTCTCAAAAGGCAGATCAACTCACAGGCGGCAAAATCTCTATCTATTTCTCTCCTAGCAAAGAAAAATGTAAATGCTTTTGTTGGTTACCAGACATGCCAATATTACTTCAATTGTTGATTTTTCTCATAAATTTCCCTGAAACTGCTTCTGTTAATTAATTCTGTTAATTATCCTAATTCTAGTAGAACCCCCGATCCATTGTAGCCATAAGACATAAGTCTTTAGATATATTTAATATATTTTAAAAGTCTTCAGATATATTTATTTTCATTCATTTCACTAACACATGTCAGTGAAAGCTTTTACTTGAGATTTTACACCCGCAGAAGAAAGTGTATTCCATATTAAGTTGAAAGTGGAGAGGTAATGGTGCATTAGGGATATTGTGTTGATCTTCCTCGTGTAACACAAAATAATTGTAGTTTAAGAACACATACTTTCCAAAAACCTCCTTCCTTTAGGACCCTTTGCCACTGATCTGCAATCACAGTATTTGTTAAAATGCTGCTGTTTTATCCTTTGTGCTAACATAGGGCTGGTTCACCATTGCTGGAAACTTATCTCCCAGCTGCTTTTGGATGCTCCATAATTTAAGTTCTTGTGAGTGAGTTTTTGTCTAAAAACTTTTTCTAAAACTATGGAAATACCATCTTTGTTTCATTTTGTATAAACTTCTTCAAATAGAGCTAGTTTATACATAGCTTGTTCCTACTGGTTGTACCTTGGCTGGTAAACATCCTGAGTTAGTCTTCTATCCTCCGACAGTCAAATAGCAAACAGCAAAACCTCACCTTAAAGAAATGAACACTGCTGCATGTTTCTGTTTCGTAGCTTGATCCACAACTTGTAAATGGACGCCTTTCCTACTTTCTTGGTGCTGCTGGCATCACAGGACTGACGGCCCTGTTGGGTATAAAGGAGAAGGGACACGTGGCTGTGGGTGCAAATCAGACAATGGTGGTAAGCGGAGCAGCTGGAGCCTGTGGCTCTTTGGCCGGCCAGGTAGGTAGGCTTAATTGGTACAAGCATAATTTGTTACCAAGTTTATCTTCTGAAACATGCTGGTTAGCAAATATATATAGCAAGTATGGATAAAATCATTGTAAATGTGAGCAGGTATAACGCCATGGGAAGGGCCAGTTTCACCAATTTGGCTCACACTGAGAAAGATTCTAGTTCTGAAACAAGTTTCATGAGACTGGGATAGGAGAAAACAGCCCAAGTTGTGTACTTGTCACTAGCATAAATAAGGTAGATGATATAAATACATGTATGTGCAATATATTTATGTAGTAGTCTGCCATTTGAACGCAGTCTTTGGGTTGATTGGTGACTCTCATTTGTTTCTAGATTAGAAAATAGTGAAAAATGTAATAACCCTTCTTTGTGTTGTATTCCACAACATCCTTTGTATTTTGAGATTTACTGCCCTTTTATCCTCAGCTTTGCAGAACCTGCTGCCTTGTGTTTGTGTGCGTGTGTGTGTATGTAAAAATATATATTATGCATACATATATATACAAATGATATTAAACAAGCTTAAAACTTACTGATAAAGAGGAGCTATGAAGAAACAATCCATAAGCAAATCTGTGAAAAATAGATTTAAATCAATTACTGTCTGTTTGACCTTTTATTAGCTCTATTACAGTACTCAGCAGATGTTGATTTTATAGTATATTTGGCTCTTCAGTACTGCAAATCATTGGTGCCTCCATAGACTGATTTCTTTGCAAATGGATTGATCTCTTCTAATGAAAATTCTTTTTTTGTCCCTGTTACTATTGTTTATATTTTAAAAACATGGATACAAATACTAAAATACACCATGCGTAGCAGAAGGCAGTGGAGAATTTAGTCAGTACATTGCTACAGGTAATTATTTTTTAATGATCATTTCAGTTTCTCTTGTATATTGTAGACAGCTGTGACAGAAGTATATGCAAAATTTTGGGGAGCTTGAAAGTTAATTTATACTCCTATTCACCATTTAGTTGCCGATCCATTAATTATTCTCCCTAACACACACATACACACATACACACAGAAGTTTAAAGGTAATTAGAATTTGCTCACATTTTGTAGTCATTTGCTTATTCTGGTGATACTACCTGATTTTTATTACTCTGAACAGAACAAAGTAACAAACTTCTCTTTATAATTCCCTTTCTTTGTTTGATTTGACTGTACATCTGCAGATTGGCCGTCTGGAGGGCTGCTCTAGAGTGGTGGGGATTGCTGGAACAGATGAGAAGTGCTCCATCCTGGTCCAAGAAATGGGGTTTGATGCTGCTATCAATTACAAGAAGGAGGATGTGGCAGGGCGGCTGCGTGAGCTCTGCCCAGGCGGGGTGGATGTTTACTTTGACAATGTTGGTGGAGACATCAGTGACACAGTTATAAGTCAGGTGATTATACCAGCTCTCGGGTTTATTCTAGCCATTCTCCAATGTCTGCATGCCCTGCTTTGGATTAATTCCTACAGGAGACCAGCCTGCAGTAAGGCAGAGCAGGCTTTCTGCTTCACTGGCCTAATCCAGGTGCTGATCCCGCTCTTGAGGAGAAAGCAGGTACTTGAAATCAGTGCCTGTTATTTAGACTAGCCCGACAGAATAGTAATGGAAACACAGTTTCTGCTTCTATTCTCTCAGTTCTTTGGCCAGGAGACTTGGTAGTATTCTTACAAACCTTGTCTGTCAGTATTGTAATCCTGTGTTTTGTCAGCTTTGGTCTTCTAGCTTCACAAAAGACCAACCCTCTTTATTGTTAATGTGAAATGGGTCTGTCTCACAGTTGGGAGGCTTTGGTGGCAATGTCATCCTTGGGAGCTCTAAATCACAGCTGTATCCAACAGCTCCATCGAACTGCTTTGTCTTCTTAGCCCTCTCTTCTTGAGCAAAAAGGGCACACAGTACTATAACAATTTCTTATATTCCTTGCGTTTTCAAATTACACATAGGCTGTGTAGCATTTATTTTTCCACTACATTTATCTATTTAAATGTTGTCACAAGTTAAATGGAATTGCCTGCAATTCTATTCTTTTTTATGAAACGTAATAAAGATGCTTATGTGAAAATTTTGCAATATAATCTCTTGCCTGTCTGGAAAATGTAGTTTCTGAGACCAAAGAATGCTATTTTTCTCACTTTTTGCTGTCCCAAACAGATGAATCAAAACAGCCATATCATCCTGTGTGGACAGATTTCTCAGTATAACAAAGATGTGCCTTATCCTCCTCCACTGCCTCCTGACATAGAAAAAATACAGAAAGAAAGGAATATCACAAGGTACATTTCTCCTACAGAACTTGTGACCATGTTCCAGGTAGATTGTGCTTGTGATGTTGCGACTCTAGTGTTCGGAAGGTGGTCTGTAGATCAGCAGTAGAGGTGTGTAATCGGAACAGAACATTGCCAGGGTAAAGAAGGAAACTATAATCACAACATCAGAAAATCCTTTCTCTTACATTTGTCTGTATCAGCATAAAAAATGGGAAAGGATGTTACACATTCACGTAGTTGTCTGTTGTTATGCTGTTTGTGATTGCTTGATTTAGTCCTGGAGTCTCTGTCAGGCTCTTCAGTACGAGGGAAGGTGTTGCCATGGTTCTGCTCTCAGATGTTTTGCAGACTGCCTTTTCTCCAAGTGTAGTAGTACAGGCAGAGAGAAAATCAGATACTTTTGAAGTAAGGATGCAGCTGATGCAGTGATTGGGTTGAAATTGCATTTTTAGTATTCGGGGTTTTGTTAAGTAATGGAACTGTAGGTGCTACGATGGTGGGAATTGCTGAATCTCCTCTCAGGATTCAGGTGGGGCTAAGACAGAGATTAAGAACAAAGTCTTAGGAGCTTTTTCATTTATTGCATTGCAGTAGGTGGGGAGACTTTTGATTTCTGTGCAAACAAATTGTCCTCTTCTAATGAAAATTCTTGTCCCTGTTACCGTTGTCTGCACTTTTAAAAAATGGATAAAAATGCTAAAATACACTGTGTGTGGTAGAAGGCAGTGGAGAATTTAGTCAGTACATTGCTAGAGGTAATCGTATTTTTTGCTAATCATTTCAGTTTCTCTTGAATGCTACAGACAGCTGTGACAGCAGAATATGCAGAATTTTGGGGAGCCTGAAAGTTAATTTATACTCATCACCTAGTTGCAGGTCCATTAATTATTCTCCCTGCCACAAAAGTGAAAAAGAATAGGAATTTGCTCACGTTTTATAGACATTTACTTGTTCTGGTGATGCTACCTGATTTTTATTACTCTTCTCTCTGATACTTGAACAGAATTACTTGTCTAAGACTGATGGTACTGTCAAGCTCCCACTGCAGGGAGCTGTCTCAGCAAGCTAGTGAAGCTCTGAGCTATGTTTCATTGTAATTAGTACTCAGAACCCTTCAGTTTCAATAATACTGTTTCCTGAAAAGATTTGTAACGATTTCAGAGTATGCTTACCAATGTTTCTTCAACCATTCTTTTCTTTCACAGGGAAAGATTCTTAGTGTTGAACTATATGGACAAACAGGAAGCTAGTGTATTACAACTTTGTCAGTGGATCCAAGAGGGTAAACTGAAAGTAAGAACTCTTACATTTAATCTATGTCCTTTGATGCTATCTCATCAGACCATGGTGTGGCTACAAGAAATCCAATTTCTTTGTCCCTGTCTCTTACCATGCCTCAGAATTGAACAGATTTACTTAAGAATATGCAAATTTAATTGAAAGGGTATTAGGTAGCAGAGTATGCCAGACCTTTCTTATTGCATGCTGCTGATGTCTGTATTCTTTCTTTCAGCATAGGGTGCAAGTGCTTTATTGCTTAAGGGTTCAGACCTTCAAAAATATGTCCTTTCAAATACCTGATCAGTTAGTGTCCTGATGCTTTTGAGGATCCTGGGGGAAATTTTGTTCCAAGCTTTGTCATCACCATTTATTATTTTGAGATGGGTAGATGCTTTATCCATCTCTTCCCTGTAAGGTCTGTCTAAATTAGGTTTTGATTCTTCAGGTGACCAGTAAATTTGCCTGGGAAAATCCTGAAATGGGAAATTTTGACAGGAGAAGGAATGTTTCTGTTCTGATTGAAGAGTTCACTTGTGTACACATTTATCAGAAAGTATTAACTCCTCTCTTGGTCAAAGAATCTGGCCCAAACAGAGCACTGTCCATTCTAGCAAGACAATTTTTTAGGTAGTTTCTGTGGCAGTTTCCTGGCATGTTTCTAAGAACGTTAATCTTATTTGAAGAAAGCTAAAAGAACTTGTTTGCGTTGACAGGTCAGAGAGACCGTGGTAGAAGGCTTAGCAAATATTGGTGGTAAGCTCTTTACACCATTTTCAAAGAATAATAATTCGATTAAATACAATGACAGTAGAGGTTAACTACCTCCTTTGTTCAATTTGTCAACTCAGATTTTTGTGTTTTATCTAAAACATTACTTTTATGTTATTACAGAATATATATTTTTCACAATAAATTGATGTTCTGTGAGAAATATTTAAAAATGATTGAATATATATTTTGAGCATTTTGAGATTTTGTTTGTTTGTTTTAGTGGAGGGGGAGCAGGGAGGGTGGTGGTAGAATTTAACTGCTACCTTAGCTGCTGATAGTCATCGTGACCTTCAGCAGTTCTAAAGTGCTGCCTGTTTCTTAGAACTTGTGTATAAGAAAATGGTATTTTGGAAACCATGAACTTACACTTTCAAAAAACCCCAGTATCTAACAGTGCTTGTTATTGTAACTTCTAGCAAAAAAAAATAATTGAAAACTACACACAAGAAAAGGGACAGTATGTTAGAGATTGCTAAGCAAAGTAAAAAATCATTTATTTTAAAGGAACAAAAGAGCCTATAGTCTGTTAAAAAAAATCTGTAACAAAGTAAATGTAAAAATGGAGTGTTGTGACCCCAGTGAGAAAAAGGTAGAGAGCCAGGTTATTCCAGATGTGCTGTCAGAGTGCTTCCCTTTCCAGTAACAGGGAAGAGTGTGATTTAGTCTATTTAGTCTTTAGTCTCACAAGACTGGAAACCAGTAGACTTAAGTGGTAGCCAAATATTAAAGGTTTAATTTTTTTCTAGTCATTGCTACTTACTGGTATACATCCATAATTTGAAGGAATTTGATCAAATCTACCAATCATATTTCATACTTTATTTACTCAAAGATTTATTGTTTTGCACCAGCTTCTCACATTTATGATACAACATAAGAGTATTTATAAACCTTTTTCTTTTCACAAAGGTTTGTGAAACCCAGGGCATTTGTGGGCTCTCCGGTCACGACTTGTCTTTCTGTTTGGTATTTTTATGACATATTGCAAAGGCAGCAAATGTAATTGTTAACTTGAACAGGGCCAACTAGTTGCTGACAATTTGGTTGTTTTAATTATTACACCACAAAACTGCCTTTAGCAGTTTATTACAGACTATCCTTCCCCCCCCCCGCTTAATTTAGCATGTCATTAAGGAAAATATGTTTAGGCCCAAAATGTGATCTCTTCTTTTTGGGGAGCTGTTTAATAAATTTACTTCTGACTTTTTTTTTTTTCTTTTTTTAAAAGTTGCTTGGCACTAACTTTTTTTTTTTTATTTCTCTTAAAGCTGCTTTCCAATCCATGATGAATGGAGGCAATATAGGAAAACAGATCGTCTCAGTTTCTAAGTAAAAGTCATTGCTTTGGGAAAAATAATTGGATTCTGTCCTCAACCGTGAGAAAGTTTTTACTTACGCTAATTTCCATTTTCTTAAATAAACCATTAAGTTGTTCTGTATGTACTGAAAGCAGAGATTCTGGGATACTAATAAACAAAATGGAACTGGAGACAGGAATGCAATCATTTTTGCTAGGAATGAGTAACATGTTTTAGAGATGATTTTGATAGTTGCCAGCAAGCACACTTGCAAATATTTCTTGGATACGGTTTGAAAGTTAGATCATCCCAGGAACTATTTCCAGTCATCAGCTTGTGTGCAGACACATAGTTTTAGGTCATTGGAAGAATTTCCTAGTGTAGATGTGCACCGTTCCCATGCTAGTTTGTCTCAGTGTCCAGGAACTTATCTAGGAATTTTTAATTTACTAGTGTTAAGTTTGCCCTGACAGTCCAATCAATCTGGCTAATCACTTTAGAATTTAACTGTTCTCATTTTTGCAGATAATTGTAATGAAAAATTCCATTTCTGGAATTCAAGGTCTCTAGCAACAAAGGTATTTCCACTTTGCCATCTGGAACAAATTTCCTCTTATCTGCCTTGTCCACGTCTCTGTATTGTGTCACTGTATCTCCTGCTTTCAGACCACTCGAAACCTAATTCAATAACAATTCCATCTGCCTGCAACCTGAGACTTGGATCAGAGATAGGCTCAGGTGTAGGGTGAGCCTTACTTACTCTCCTCAGTCTGCATTCCAGACTTAAGTGAAATTTTCTTTTTAGAATTCCTTTTCTAAAATCTACTGTATCTTATTGTTATGATAATCTCCCCGATTTCATTTTTCTTGGTTTTTACACCTCTTCAGGGTGACAGAGAATCTCAAAACATGCTGCCTGATGATGGAAGGTCACTTTGTAGACAATTGACCTTCTGTTCCTTCAGTAATTTACCTTTGTTTAGAAATTTTGGTCTAACAATGCTCTTTTACCATCTCAGTGGGGAAACTGTAAAAATTGAATCACCGTTTCCACGTTTGACTGGCATAACCACAATCCAAATGGGACAGATGAGACTGTGTCTTCAAAAGCAAGGAACGGAAAAGGGAGCAGATAATTATCTTAAAAACATTAGAATTCCACTGCTATGTACATTTAGAGGCATTAATACATATTTATTATAGAACAGGATTGCTCATCACATGTTTTGATTTACAGGCAATGGTTTTTGATTTTTGTCCTGGTTTACTGAGAAAAGAACTAATTGTGTTCAGTGATTTTGCTTTTCAACTTAGTTATTCTAACTGTCTGTACTGTCTGAAGTCAGCAGCCTGTTTCCACAGGCAGTGTCTGCTTCCAGCAGTGATAACACCCCATGGTTAGAGCTGGTACCAAGGGTTGGTGTGCAGACCAAGGCCACTGCTGGGGCTTGTGTACCACATTATGGGGTGCAGAAAGTAAAAGGCTGCATCTGCAGGGAGGAGCAGACAAGAGAGGTGACCCCAAACTGAGCAACAAGGGATTCCAGCCCATAGACATTTTATTCAGTAAAAAGCTGAGGGATCACAGGGGTCTCGCCCTGCTTTGCTGGCTTTACTTAGCTCAGCTCAGGTACTCTTCAGGTTTCTTCTTTGGCCAGCACCCAAGGAGGACTCCAGCTATTCTGCATGGAGGACTCCAGCTATTCTGCATTTGATCCCAGTCCATGTGTTCCTGAATCCAGTACCAGAATCCAGCTCCTGAACACAGATCCCATCTGCTGCTGGGCCCAGTCTGGGACTCTCCCAGTGCCTCCTCCACATCAGTGGTGACGGTGACATAATTGCCATCGGGGGATTGGGTTCGGTATTGTTCTTGTATATATTTGCGTATATGTAATTTTTAGTATTATTTTCATTCAAGCTGTTCTAGTTTCCTTTTCTAATTGCTAAGTCTCTCTCATTTCTTCCTTTTCTCTTCCCCTGTTGGGGAGGGAAGAGGGTTAACAGAGAGTATCCATTATAGGTCTAGCAGGCTGCCCTGACCCTAAACAGTGACAATTTTATTTGCCTTTAAGAGAAGTGCTTCCAAACAGCAGGGTCAGCTGAACTGTCCAGAGAATGGATTATCTACATCTGTGTGAGTCACTACCTAGGCTAAACTAAATGGAATTCAAGGACTAGGAAAGCAACACTAGGCAATAAATTTGGCATTATAAATCGTTTTTCATGCTGTGGAAAGTAAGACAACAAGTATCAAAATTGCCTAATATGGTTCTGAGCAATATGAAAACCAGTCCTTTAATTTCTTAGTGTTGAGGCTGACCCTGAAAAAAGGAAGCATGCGGTGACAGATGCTGTAAAGGTTAAGGAAGAGAAAGACACCTGCAGTGTAACATTAGATGGTCTAAAATCTTCCAGTACATATTTGTCAACTACAAAACTAGTGACTGGTTTACTTTCAGCTAGGTTGTGGATCCAGCATCAGCATATCTAACTCGAGCAGAGTCACTCTGGGATAGAAGCCAAAATTTCTATGCAGTAAAATCAGTATGATCCTAGCTGGCAGATGAATACAGAAAGCAACAGGTGAGGGAAATGCTACGAATCCCTGCATATGGACTGTTTATAGGTGGTAACTCCCTTGTGAAAGTTAAGCAGTGCAGGCTTGTAAGGCTTGATAATTTGTTTCTGTATTAAAACCAGAGGCAGGAGGAAATGCGGTGATCCTGAACACTGCCCCTGGACTTGCATTCCTGTTGTGTCAGCTGGAGCTGCCAGGAATACAGCCTTTCCCACAGCAGGTCTGATGAGTCTGACAATGTGACCAGTGTCCCCTTTTCTTTCTTTCTTCCCTCCCACGTGCTCCCACATGCACACGCCTGATAGGCATATGAAGATTGAAACAGCATCACCCTCACCCTATGGACCCTGTATTCTGGTATTCTCCATTCAACTTCTTCCAGGCAGCAGATTAGCCTTAGTGTACTTTGACATGGTTAATCTTTCTGACTAAACATCCTCATCCTTACAGTTCATTCCTAAAGCCAGTATCTCAATGAAAAAGAAAACAGCCCACTCCACATTAACACTCCAAACCCCTGCAGTGAAGTTGGTCTTAACCTGAGGCTCCATTGCTACTGCTCCTGAAAATTGTTATCGACGCAAAAGTGTTTTTACAGATAAGAGTATTAGTATTGCTGTTCCTGCTGGTTTGAAATAGTATCAGTTTTAATTAGGAACAGGAAGTCATCCATTGAATTTGTGCGGGTTTTTTGTGTGTCTATCTAATTGTACATAAATTTGTATGGTACTTTTCAGGGTATGGTGCCACCATGGTGTTTTCCTGTTCCACCCTCAAAGGCTAACCTCCTCCCACACACAAGTTTCAATGTACGATAACGTGCATTTCCACAATACTGGGCTTCATCCAATCTATCAATTTTATTTCAGTTTCAACAGCTTGTTTTGAGAAAAATGCCTTTTATTCTTAAAACTGAGGACCACTCTTCTGTTTTATTCCAGCCTGCTTGGAGGGAAGTGTATCATAGGGCAGCATCCAAAGCAGGCTAATTCAATACTTGTCTATTTCAAAAGAGACTTCAGCCATGAACTGTGGTGAGTTTGTGTTGGATGAGTGTAAGAAAGCAATCCTAACAATAGCCACTACTTGAAAAGGTGTTAAAATGTTGTTTTCCTTTCATGTGTTATGGGTGAAGGCCTCAGTCCGAGGTACTTATGTTTTCAGTGTTGCATTTGTTTGTCTCAAGTACAAGTTTTTTACTTTTGAACAGTATCTGCTGATGAGCTACTCCAGAGTGAGCTCATCACTGGCACAGTAAGTTGACTCACCTTCCAGGAATGACAATGCATAAGGAAGTGATTTTTCACAACTGAAACAAAACCTGGTAAAATTATAACATTCCCAGCACTGTTACTTTCACAGCAATTGCTCAGTACTCCACACAAGTCATAAGCCTATTAAGAGCTGATGATGTGAGGAGTGATCCAGAATGAGATCATGCTGAGATACTGATTCTTATAATGGCAGCTTGAGTGCAGCAGCATTCCTGGAGGTAGGTCAGCTGTGGAGGACAGTATAGCTTCTGTCAGCATTAGGCCTAAACCTAAATAGCTTTAGGGGAAGAAAAGCAAAAAAAAGGGACAGTCAAAGGTCAAAGTAAACCTCATCCTAGTACCCTTCATGTTTAGGATTCTCACAGAAGCATTTCTTTACTTCTAAATCCTGGCTCACATTACCTCTTAAGAATAAACAAAACTTGAAAGAAGAAAATGCTTTTAACCAAGTGCCTATGGTTCTAAAAAGCATGAATACATCTTTTTTTTCATCTTGTCTTAATTTCTTAATGATTGTAATAGTGTGCCTCTTCAACTTTCATATATTTTACACTATAGGGGAGGTCTTAATAAACAAAGGTAACTGGTAATTTTTTATCAATAACTGGTAACAAAACTCCCAAGACATTTTGTATGTATTAGATAGATAGTTACTGGTTGCAGAAGCACCAGCGTTTGCCCCATGAAGCTTTACCTTACAAAGATGGTGTGTGATAGTTTAGAAGATCTTAAGCAGACACAAGAATGAATTCAAGAATAGGAGTCTGTGACCACAGTATGGTACTAGAAGTTCAGATCTACAGTCATAAAAAAGCATTTCTTGTTGCAAAGGGTAATAAACAGTATTGGGCAGAGACACCTTTTTTCCTTCTTTTTCTGAGACAGTCTTCTGCTTGTTTGTATTTGATAGTTTTATATACTCCCATTTCCATCCCTTCTCCCTTTGCCCTTTGAAGAGTTGCTGTTCACTGTCCTATATTTAATGTTCTTTCCTTCTGCTTTCTTACCCTCCATTTCTCCCCCCTTTTCCTTAACTTTTAATTTTACTTTATATTTCTTGTCCTCCTTAATGGTTTCTTCCTTGATAATCAGAAAAACATGCTCTTTTTCATAGAAGCATTAGTGTTTTAGTGCTACGTCATGTAGTTTGGTGTCAGGATTTCAAGGAAAATGTCAGAAATACTATGAAAAGAGCTTGCCAGCCCAGACATCAGTGTCTCCTACTGCAGTTTGTAGTAGCTGCTGTCAATGAAAGTGAAGAGAGTGAAGGCAGATGCCTTTCAAACAGCTTCATCTCTTCATTCTATATTTTAATGGATTGATCATGGAAGAAGCAGATGCAGGATTACTTAGTCCTGTAGTTTGTAACATTGCTCTCCTCTATTGCTATGCTGCCTTTCTCTTTTTACTAGGTTCTCTTAGCAGTTGGAAATGTTTATATGATCCACAGACTGCCAGGGGATAAAAGAAGACCACAGGCAGATGGCATTATCCTGCAATAAAAGAAGGGTAACAGCAGCTGGACTAAGCTCCAAACTGAAGAAATACTTTGTGAGACACAACTGGGAACTCTTTAGGAAGAGCATAGAAAGAAGTAGCAATGAGTCAAGGATCTTTAGCCCCAGAATTTTGCAGCCAGAAAGCTATGTTGGATAGCAAATTTCAGTTTTGTTACAGCACTCTGTGCTGAGGGCAGTGGTGGTAAGAGGGTCACCAGTAGTACTGAAAGAAAACAAAGTATGAAGCAGCAAAGCAGTGTTTATCCAAGAACAGGGAGCTGCAATTTATTGTTACAGGAGACTGAAGAACAAGTCTTAGCAGGAGTGGCTGAGGAAAACTGGGGCTATTGGCTGAGGGGAGACCTTATCACTCTCTACAGCTACCTGAAAGGACATTGTAGAGAGGTAGACACTGGCCTCTTCTCACAGGTAACCAGTGGCAGAACAAGAAGCAATGGCCTCGGGCTGTACCAGGGGAGGTTTAGACTGGAAATTAGGAAAAATTTTTCAGTGAAAGTGTTGTCAGGCAGTGGAACAGGCTGCCCGGGGAGGTGGTTGAGTCACCATTCCTGGATGTGTGTTTAAAAGCCACAGAGATGTGGTGCTGGGGGATATGGCTTAGTGGTGAACTTGGTAGAGCAGGGTTAATGGTTGGACTTGATGTTACAGGTCTTTTCTAACCTTGATGATTCTACGAGACTGTCTCAGGAGCCAGCACAGTTGGACTTTCTCCTTGTTCTTGGGGAGGGCAGGACACTGTCTGCTGGTGCTTTTCTTGCTCCCTTTTGTCCCACTCTTCCAAGGTAATACCTACATATGGCTGTTGGTAGTAACACTCCCATTAGAGAGCTGCATTGGCAGCAACCAGCATTTTAAACTGGAATGGCCTGTTCTGTGTCCTGGGACCAGGCAGCCCAAGGGACCCTTCAGTGCCCTGTGGACAGCAGTCTCACTGCTGCCTCTGCCTAGGCCAGCTCCAGAAAGGGGTTCTTCCTCTTTGAACTTTTGGAACTGTTTTAGTGGTTGGCTTGTTTTAAAAAAGTACTTTTCTTTTTTTAGTATGTAATAGAGATAGTGGGAAAAGTACACGGAAAAAGCCTCTCGCCTCTCCATCCTTGCATTTTCCACGTTGCTTAATGCCAAGCTCTCTTTATGGGGATCACGGGATTGGACAGGCCTTCCCTGATGACAGTTATTGGAAATTATGCATGGCAATGGCATTCCCCTGGGAACTTCCCTCTGCAAGCTTCACTCAGCCCTCCAAGCACTGAGCGTAACACACATAAAAGAATTTTCTCTCTTTTTCTTAGTTAGTTACACATTTTGGGTATAATTTTGGTTTGTTACATATCTTGGGTATAATTCATAGAATTCCTTCATAAACAAACAGCAGCATTAACAATTGCTCTTCCTTTTTCTAAGAGACTTAAAAAAAAAAAGAAAAAAGAAAAAAGTAGTAATATGTGTTCAAAAGACATCGTCAGAATTTTTTTTTCTTTCCAAGTAATCATTTCAAGTGTCTTTTTAGATTAGTTTCAAATAGGAATTAGGTGCTTGAGAGGAGCTCCTCCATGCAGATTAAAAAAACCCCAAACCTAGAAATCCAGCAGAGTATTGCAATAGAAGCTTTTATACTATGAAAGACTAGCTTGTCACTGATCATACTAATGGCCACCAGCAGTGTGTAATGTATTTCAGCATTCTGCTTCCACTATCTGCCAGTGGCTTTGCTCACTTCATCTGGTTCTGATTTGTCCTCCTAATGAACAGCTGGGAAAGGATGCTTGTGATTTCAGAAGACCTCTGTATTCTCACGCTTGCCCTGGAACAGCCATGTGGTGCTGTTCTGAAAGACGGAGAACTGTATGCCAGCAGTAAAGAATGCCAAAGCCATTTGCTTCTGTTCAAGTAAAAGAGTTAATAAATAAAATATTTTCATCCTTCAATCATCCATAAACTGGAAGAACAGGACATAAGCCATGTGACACTACAAGAGCTCTTACCCTGAGGCTGATTGATGCAAATGCTAAAATCCATCACAGCACAATACTGTGTTATCTTCTCAGTAGAAAAGCAGCCTTTCAGTGAGCATAATTTTGAAAGAGGCTCAAATCCAGGCAACTCATCAGGACAAAACAGGGCCCGTTATCACCAGAATGTCTCTCTTCAGTCCACTATGTGGATTTGTAGCGCCGGGGTACCACAGGCCAACAGAAGAGCAAATGCAGTTTTCCTTCTAGGATGACTCAACGATTTATTGAAATACCTGCATCGCTGACAGAGCTCTGTGCAGTTATCACTGGTTCATTTAAGTGACTGCTGATGCATTCTGAGAGATGGGCTGTGTTTTATGAAACCAATTTTTTTTATCTTTAAGGGAAAACATACTGTAGTGGGATTTGTTTGTTTGTTTTATTGGGTTTTTTTTTTTTTTGTTACTCATAGCTAACTTGGGCAACCATTTGCTTATGGGAGAAGGGCAACTACATTAGAGGCTGGCTCCTACTCTGTGCTTCTGAGAATTTTTCAGCCTGCTGAGATACAAAGAATTAAAAAACTTTTAAGAAGGTGTTGATAAGTAAAGTCTTCCTGTGTTGAAGGGTGCAGCTTGTGTGGGAAATATTTTCCTGCTAAGGTTTTAGAATATTGGAAAACTGTTTAAGAAGGAGAAAATCTGAATGAATATGATACAAGTGTCTTATGTTTGTTAGGCAAGAAAAAGGCTGTACTAGCTCTGTCTGCAGATCACGATCTAAGAGGTGCTTCCTATGCAGGGTAGAGCTCTTAAGTTTCTAGTGTACTCTCTACAGTGATACCAGGGCATCAGCATTGTCCCTTCCTCTCAAAACTTATTACATCACTGTGTATGTAATTCACACAGCAGCCACATTTCACTGCATGTGATTCTTATTTAGGTACTTGGAGCCAGGGATAACACATCTACAAATAAAATGTCTCCACTCGCCCCACTAAGAGTTGCTTTGAGAGATTCTTAACAGAACTCCGTGCATCTACCAAACAATCCCCTGGAGCCAAAAAGTAAGCATTTGACAGACTGTAAGATTTTTAAATCTGTAGACATTTGGTTACCTTAACATTTGATTATGTTGCAATCAATGCTACCACCACAACAGAAAAAGTCTAATTTCAGAACAGGGTCTTGGTATAAATATCAAGTATTTTATTGCCACATCTTATGGTCTCTGATCACAGAGAAGTAATTTAATCGCAAAATGTCAGTTTTATTATTAGTTTTTCAGTAGCATTTCTTACAAAGAAAATCAGAGGCAGGGCACAAAATTTACAACTTTGCAAAACAGACGTATACAACAACAAATGACATTCTGTATTCTCTTAACAGTGTATTTAACTTGGGCAAAATGAGAGCCGTTTCTCTTTCCTATTATATCATCAATCACTGAGCAACAGGAAAACCGTCACCTTTTAGAAATAAATCTTAGTTGTAGTTAATATTTTTCTTGCAATTTAATTTTTTTTTCCCTGTATGTTCTACTACACTTACTGCTATTTTTTTCTAAGGCACCATAAATAAGTTACCCCCTCCTTTTTCTTGAGAAGCTGTAAATAACTACTGTAAAATTACCTAAATGTAATATGTTTTAAATGTTCCACTCACAGCAGTTTTGTGCAGCAGACCAGTGTTCTCCTTTACAGACAAAGACACCTCAGCTGTCTCAGCTCTGACCACTGCATTCTTCATAAATGTAACTGCTTCTGTCATTTTTAAACTTAGAAAAACTGAAAACAAAGAAATGCATTTTCCTAAGGTCACTCTTTGGTGCATTTGTCTGAGACACAGAAATGCAGCCCTGACCCCCTTGCTTACAGATATTATCAGCATCAGACCACGATTCCTTCAGGCTCTCCCATCCTGGGGATGCTGTGTCCATTCTTCACTTCCAAGCTGAACTCTTGACTACAGCTGGGAATCCCAGCAACATTGATTGTTCACTGTCCTTTCACTGGTCAAGGGTGGGAAAATTGGCAACCTTGTCACTGGAAAACATAACTACTTCCTCCCACAGAGAGTATGTTCATTAGCCAGCACTACCAGGACCCGAGCAATAGGCCACAGCTCAGGTGAACATAAACACAAATAAACAGACCCTAACAGCATATAAACTACTCGTCTATAGCATTATCAACTGAAAAAGCATATAAGCATAGGAAGGCCACCACAACACCTTTGTAATAACCATTACTTCATAAAGACATCCAGTCTAGTCTTGTTAGCCTTGTAAAAATATATGTAAATCTTGAAATACAAAGCAAAGTTAAGCACAAATCCTGGAGCTTATTACCAAGATCTATGCTCACTTTTCCCAGCAGTATTAAAAAATCAATAACTTAATGAATGAAAAATATTTTTCCATTGACAGTAGTAATGAGCAAACATTTCCATTTGTGATTGTCCGGGTTTGGCTGGGCCAGAATCACAGGCCAGCCATGGTCTGCAGGCCCTTAGCAGTTTGGAGTCAGCTGGTCCAAGTGAGCTCACTGGTGTATCCCAGACCATAAATGTCATGCTCAGTGCAAAGTGGGAAGTTTGCTGAGGATGGGGATTTTACTCCTCAAGTGTCACCATCCCTCATTCTGCTCCCAAGGACAGCTTTCCCATTTATTGTGACTGCTATACATTCACTGGGTTCAGTATAACTTTGTATCCTTTATGTCAGCATTTGTTTTCATCAAATCTGTTTTCATTTCATCTCAAGTCTCCTCTCCTTTTCCTGATCCCCCTTCTCAGATGGGGAGGGGTCATCAGGTGATAGAGCAACTGCTATAGTTTAGGCTCAGATACAGGCTAAATGTAGAAAGTGATCCATGCAGACATGTCTGTCTATCTTCTGCATCACAAACCCCCCTATTATAGAGATGATATGAGGCTTGACACTTTTCTTCAGTGTTTGGTGTCCAAGGAGGACTCCATCCATTCTGCCTTCAATCCTGATCTGTGTGTTCCTGAATCCAGTACCAGAATCCAGCTCCTGAATCTGGTTCCTGTCTGCTGCTGAGACCAGCACCAGACTGGGACTTCCCCAGTGCCTGCTCCACATCATCAGTGATGACAGTGACGTAACTGCCATCATGGGGGTTGGGTTCAATACTGATTTTGTATGTATTTATTTTTATTACTGTCATTTTAATTAAAGCTATTGTAGGGTTTATTTGTTTTTTTTTTTAATCTGCGAGTCTCTCTCCCTTATTCCTTTTCTCTTTCCCTTTGGGAAGGGAGAAGGGTCAATAGAGAGTAACCGGTCACTCATCTAGTGGACGGCCCAAGCTCCTGGCTGGGTCTAAACCACAATTATACAATATATTTTTTTATATTTAATACAACAAAAGTATATATTCCATGTTGTTATACATTTATTATTTAATACAGATCTGTAGCAATGCAGGTGCAGTTTCAGATTTTACTACCTCATGGTTGGACTGTATGGAATTCTTGCATCACAGAGTTACAGGTTGTACCCTGACAGTTTTTAAGCAAAGAACTTTGAATACTTACAACTGTACCTCAGGAGCTCTGACAGTTTTTAACTTCTGCTATGTAAGTTCTGAGCTCAGATGATTTCAGTGTCCAGGTTTTATAAATAAGAGCTGAGGTCAGCACCACCAGCCACGTTCTCATTGGGGAGAGGAAGAAAGCCACGGTCCCATAGGTTCGCTGGAGGAAATAGCAGGAGTAGACCTGCCAGGCCAGCAGCAGTGCCATGGCCAGGTGAACAAGCACAGCTGGGAGGCGGCGGACGTGACGGAAGTGAGAGCGGAAGCTGTGACCGTGGCATCGCAGCAACAGGCACCAGCACAGATAGGCCATTAATGGCAGGTTGAAAAACAACATCTGAAAAGAAGAGCAGAGCAAATTAAGATGAAGAACAAGCTACGTGTTCTGGGGTAACACATAGGAAAGCATAGAAAGATAAGAGCACATGAAACTGTCCTGTTCTAAGAGCTGAGAACAATTCCCAGAGCTGGAATCTCGGGATGCACTTCCAAGACCCTGCAGCTGTGGATGCCTGTGCCTCAGTCCCCGGCCAAGCATTCCTGCCCGCTCCCTGGCAGGAGGAGGCACTGACATGCATCTGACCTCCCCTGGAACTGCTTCAGGGAGCTCGACTTGGGAAATACTAGCGCGGTAAAAAAGGAAGGTCCTCATGTAAGTTTAGCTCTGACCCGGCTCACTGTGGTGTCAGACAAGTGTTAGCATAAGGGAGGGACTCTGGAGGAGGCAGCACGAGCTTGGTCTGGCTTAAATACCCAGAACTACACCCTCTCTTTCAGACTCATGGCAGGGGAGAAAAACAGAGGGCAGGAAGGTCAGATGGCTGGGAAAACTGGACTCTTGTGTACTCGGAGAGTGACCCCTGCTGATCTGAAGGGTTATTCAGTCTGCAAGGGCTGCCCTGGCCAGTCAGTTTCTTTTGCTTCATCACTGCAAACTGTGCGAGAGCCAATGACAGGGGGGAAGTAAAAAGAAAAAAAGAAAAAAAAAAAGTTTATCTATAGAGGTGGCTTCTAATCCAGATATCCAGAAAATCCAAAGCAACATCAAATACAGGGAAAGAGAAGTCTGAGAAAATAATGCACAACCTCCTTCCTTTCTGCCCTTTAAATCTGCAGAGAGGTGAGAAAGCTGTTGTAGGCAGGCATGTCCCCTACTCTTCTCTATCCTGACACATCTCCTTTCTTAATATAGCTATTAAAACCGAAACAAAATAAGCAAGCAAGCAAACAAACAAAAAAACCCAAATAAAACACAACATAAAAAAAAAAAAAAAAAAAAAGCAGAAAAACAACCCAAAAACATGCAAAACCCCCCAACCAAATGAAAAAGAACAAACAACAACAACAAAACAGGAAAAAAAAAAATTCCAGGAGAAAGCAGTTTGTCAGCATTATTTTTTATAAATATGTACCTGTAAAATCCCAACCAAAAACGTCAGACTGCCCTGGAAGAAGGAACCACCAACGAACACCCCAAAAGAAAAGCAGGCCCCCACTTGGCCATCTATCAGCTCACCTACAAACCATGGTCCTGAAAGAGAGGAAACCAAGCATACAGCGCCGTCAGATAACACAGTATAGCCACAGCCCTTCCTCAGCACCAAGTGGTTTACTGGGAAAAATGACTTCTCTATTGCTTGTCTAGAGTAATAAGCCTAATGTTTGCATCTTCAACAAACAGCAACCTGATGAATGGTCCTGATGTGAAAATATCATAGAAGACCAAGGAGTTGTGTCAAGCGATGAAAATACTTTTGGTTTCATCTCTGTGACAGTTTTCAACACCACACATAAAACTTTCCTTATGAGAGAAGTGATAAGATAGAGCCTTTCAAATGCTGCCCTTTGCCCAGAATTACTGTAAGACACGTGAAAGACATGGTCATAAACACCGCCAGCTCGGCCCAGCTTAGAAGTCACAATGGGCAGGCTGCACTATGTTATGCCTACTACACTGACTGCCAGGGAAGCAGCTGTTTTAGTAACACATTATCAGAGGAGAAATAAGCTCAAACTGTTAGCATCAGAGCAGAGATGTCTTAGTGACGTGTCATGTGAAAGGTACATTCCATATACTCATTTTACACCAAGATACAAACAGATCTTTAAGTTAAAACCAAACAAAGTTTAAAAATACTAACTTTGCTGTCAGAGTAATGTAATAATTTAAGGGTTGAATTAATTCTAGGGATTCTAAGCTAGGCTCCTGCAACCAAACCTTTAGTTTCTTTGGACATTAACTTTTCATGTTCCACATCAGATTTTGTCACTAAAGTAGATTTTCCCCATTCAAGATGTTAGATCTGATATGTAATTTAAAAATCCTAATTTATGTCCTCCAGTATTGTGGGTTACTTACCAAGAATGGTGTATAAATTCAGAACTAGAACTGAGTAATAGAAGATGTCTGTTTTACTGAAGACATGAAGGGAATACGAGGTCAGTGTAAGTAATCCTGGCTTTTCTAAACACAGACAACATTGAAGAAAAAGGCACTTGATTCAGGTTGCAGCACATTTTATATGTGTGTGTGTGTATATATATATATAAATATCAGTCTTTCTGAAATAGATCTGCACATTATTTAGTCATGCTATTAAATAAGAAATAAAAATATTTGGTATGTCTATAGAACAAACACAAGGGAATGCATTTCTACTACTACCCTGATAACTGAAAGTAAGGACTCAATAACTACAACAATCTGCCATTCTAAACGAGTGCACTTACTGTATGTAAATAAAATTGAATGATCATTCTATACCCAGAAAATGAAGTTAGCTAGAATGAAAAATTCTAGCTAAAAGAAAAATTCTAGCTAAACAGAGGAAGTTCATGTTAAATGAAAAGTAAGAGACTCAAAATGGTAAATGTGCAAACCCAAAAAGGCAGGTCAGCAAGGACTAGATTAACTCAATTTTCTTTGATGAAATCTGCTTAGTGAGATCTGAGAGCAACTCATAAAATGAAGGCTAAGCGTTAAAATGGCAGCATTCTGACAAGTGTGTGAGGTCAGAAAAAAAAAAGAAAGGCGCAATATTCATTTTCTAACTGAAGCAGATGATTCATAGATTGAGTTCAAGAGAGCCTTGCTATAAAAGTTAGAGTTTCGCCTATTACACGACTGCCCTTTTCACAAAGTGTTAACTCCCTGAGGGCAAGCTTGGCCTTTGGAAATCAACAGCTCTAACAAATTTGTTCACTAACTTGTAAAACATTGATCATGGTCTACAGGGACCTAGACGATCACAGAGTGCTAGAGCTTTCAGGTCTTTTCATTCTTCGCTGCCGAGATCCATAAGGCAGCTGAAAATCTGTTTTTTTCCTATGTAAGCAGTTGCTGTAGTTACCTCAGGATGCTACGTGATTATGGCAATAAAGGAAGGGACACACACTGACATGAATAGGAAGGGAGGTGACTTCCAGAAGAGTCTCATTAGTAAGGTGTGGTTCAAACAATTGTTTAAAGGATAAACACCACAAGCTTAACAGTATTAATGTTCATTTTCCAGATTTATCACAAACAAAATGTCAAGTTATGACAGAACTCGTCCATATTATTTTGAGAGAGACCCAAGCCTGTTCGAGTTCTTTGCAAAGATTAACAACAATTATTTTTGTAGAAGGAAATCTGTTTCTCCACTGGGGTGACAGAATATTCTGTACCAAGCAGACATACAGAACTAATATAAAAGAAATCATTCCTTCCCCTATGCATTGAGTCCTTCAGTGAGAAAATGAAGCCTTTAGGCTTCAGTTAATTGAATTTTTGTTTAAACAAAAGATACCGGATCAAGTTTTTGGATTTTAATTTACTTTATTTGTTATACTGGAGGTTTTCTAGGTCCCCTTAAAATCAAAACAGCAGCTTCTAAGAACCCAATCAAACCTCACGGTACTAGAAGCAAAATGCATATGGTGATTAACAGAGCAATTACTTGTCAGCATACAGGTAAACAGTAAAAAAAGTTTATGGAAAATTGTATCTTCTAAAAACAACAGGCAAACATTGGTTCATACCTTTGAGTGCTGGCTTTTGGAGGTATCTGAAAACAACGAGCAAGGCGATTTGAATCAGCACAATCAGTGCAAAGAGCACACGAACCTAAAAAGACAGTTTTAACTCGTAAGCCAGATCTGGAGTGGTAGCTGCCCTTGAGCGTGGCTTGTGCACACAGATAGCTGATACCAAGATTTCTACCTGAAACATATATTCAAAGCTTGATGGTGTTATTGATCTGAAGAGTGAAATGGAACATAGGAGTTTTTAAGTTATTGGACTTGCATCTTACTGACTTGAATGCAGTTGGGTGGCTGAAAGTTGAAAAAGTATAAATACACTTCCTGTGCAAAATGGTTTCTGAGTGCTGCGCTGAACAGAACTGCAGTTCAAGACATTGTGGAGAGTATTGGTTACTGATTAACAAAGCAAACATACTCATTTTGAGCCAATTATGATACTATCTGCAGTTCATGTGGACTTCCCAGCATTGTTCTAGAAGTGTCTTTCTTTTGCGTGTACTGAGCTGTAATACCTCTGGATCTGACCGGGATCTTTGCCTCCCTCTTTGCTAGAGCTGGCTATAGTGTCAGCAGCTGATGCGAGACTTTTTCCGGCATTCTTGCCAGAACACATATTGCAACAGATCACAGTGAAATTTTCTTTGATTTCATGTTGCCTTTTTCTACTGTCTCCAGTGGCTTCTTTTCCATTCTTTCTTGCACAAAATGTGCGTACACTTATGACCAAAAATGGAGAAGCGCGACTAGCTCCAGGCAGGCAACTTTCTGCATGAACCATTGATGCACATTCATGTTTGAAACCTGCAGCTCAAGAAAGGAAACTTGA
Organism: Todiramphus chloris collaris; assembly: GCA_025345505.1. Taxonomy (NCBI): domain Eukaryota; kingdom Metazoa; phylum Chordata; class Aves; order Coraciiformes; family Alcedinidae; genus Todiramphus; species Todiramphus chloris. The sequence continues at coordinate 1,410,038 of JANVCC010000076.1, forward strand.
AATATTTGTGAAATTACAAATTAGGAAAAGGCCTCCGGCAGTCTCTGGGGATATGAACACGGAGTGACAGCTGCTTTGCTGAAAGTACTCACTAAGATGTAGTGGTCAGTGAGAAGGATAACAGACGGCCAGAAGCCAAATCTGAGAGAGAGGTTTTCCTCCATAGCAAATATATGACCCCGCGTGCTAATTCTTCCTGAAGCATCCTAGGTTGACAGAAAATAAGACAGCAATTAGATACCAGTAGCACATGCACAAAAAATCTAGTTAAAGTTGCTAAATTAGCATTGCAGCTTTTCTGGAAAGATCCAATGGATGCATGCAAGTCCGGCATACTGCTGTATTAAATACTTCTACCTACAAAGGATTACTTACTGACAGTGTTGTAGTTTCAAGTAAATTGTTGATTATAAGTTCATAATCTGAAAGTGCTACATATGAAGGAGATCCTGTCAGATATTTGTAAACTTACAGATGAGTGTGACTACTTATTGGCCACCACCTCCACTTGTTTTTTGAAAGCTCAATTCTAGGTAATATCTCATCTTAAAATGTTCTGACATTCTGTTGTGTTTCTTTTCTGGCATATTTGCTAGAAACTGATACTGATAAACAGGAACAGTGCTACATTTATTCAATAGCTTGCTATTTCTGCATGGGTAACTCTGGCACCTTATCTTCCAGTACATAATCAATGGTTTCCTTACAGTAAAGGATTCAGTATGTTTAGTGTGCTTGTAGCTGAGACAGTATTTGGATAACCCCAGAAATAATGTACAGCAATCGAGTATTTGTATTTTCTCCAGGTACCTAACTCAAGTCATAATCCTCATTATTAATACAGGCTGGGGGATGAGGCGATAGAAGGCAGCCCCATCGATAGGATTTAAATTGGATGTTTGGAAGAAGTTCTTTACTATGAGGGTAGTGAAACACTGGAACAGGTTGCCCAGGGAGGCGGTGGAGGCCCCATACCTGAAGACATTCAAGGTCTGTCTGGATGAGGCTCTGAGCAACCTGAGCTAGTTAAAGATGTCCCTGCTCACTGCCGAGGGGCTGGACTAGATGACCATTAGAGGTCCCTTCCAACCCAGGGCATTCTATGATTAATGCTTCATCCTCCTCACTTCCATTAAACTATTCAGTTTATAATGGTGATCTATGATTGGAAGGGAAAGGAAATTACTATTTTTAAAACCCCACCCAGTTACTTGATAACAAGCATGTATTTACAAGTCACCTATTGCTATGCAAGCTTGGACAAACCTTGTCAAATGTTATTCAGTTTTGTGCATATGTTTTCATCATCATTAAAAAAAACAAAATAAGAGACTTATAAAATGCAGTTTTCCTAAGCAAAGCATCACAGAAATTGGTAACAAGCTGGGAGGCAGAACACTGGCAGTACAGAAAAGCCATTAGGGAAAAAAAAAAAAGCAGTATCGCTCTTGTCCTGTGAGAAATAACACCTTGCTGGCTTCCACCAGGCAGGACAAAACTGACTTTCCCAGTACTATTGTGCAAATGTGCAGAGTGTTAGAACAGTCTGGCTGAGTTCTTCAAAGACCACTTGAAGGTACAAAAATAAAATATAGTACCAAGAAGAAAGGCATTCACTGAAAAACATCTTTTATAACCAGTAATCTAATATCTGTTAAGTCTGATGTCCTGGGAAACAGAAACCATATTCACTGTCAGCCTGTGAGAGATCATGAAAAGAACTTCAACCAGATAATCAAAGAAAGCATTCCAGCCCTCCAGATCCAGTTCCTTTGCCTTCTGAACTAACATGATGGTACCTCCTATTTTCCTTGATCAAACCCAATTAATTTTTTTTCCAAGAAACCCTTCAAAGTTAAGTGTTTCCTGTTACTCAAAATATTTTTTTTTGACCAATTACTTGCTCTTCCATCATATCTTACTATATTTCTTATGAAAAATAAAAATGCTTTCTTTTATCCAGATGCTTTATGAATGTTTTAGTGCTCAGCAGTCAGTATTTTTTCCATTTAAGAAACCCTTTGTTTTTGGTAATCAGAAAGCTGTGTAAGGAAGTCTGTTGTCGTGTATTTTGTCCCTAGTTATGTAATGCAGAAGGGTGACGAGGCAGACACGGCAACATAAAAATGCAGTACAAAGAACTGCCAACAGGTACCTTACCTGGACGGTCACATCTATGTGATGAAACCCTTTACTGTAGTTTTGTGGGCTCCACTTCAATACATAGAGCGGGCCAGACGCCCGATGAGCATTCCCCAAGTGAACTCCATCGATATAGACTTCGACGGAGGTAATGACAGAAGGAGAGAAGGCCAGAATTCTAAGTAGTGAATAAACAGCAAAATAAACAGATTTGTCACAGGACTTGCAGATTTGTCATTACTTCTTGAAGAGAAGTCCCTAAAGATTATGCTACCTTGTACTTAAGAGTTCAAAAGAGTCACAAGTTAAAACAGTGAAGTATCTGTAGGCTCATGGTAACACGGTAGCTCGTTCCTGCAGTTAAAAAAAAGAAGTTCTGTATGGTACTGTGCAAAAGAATAGGATAGAAAACTGTGCTGTGGGATGGAAGAAAAAGGGGTAGAGATCCTCAGGTCCAGGCAGAAATAATCTTAGAACTCTTGCTGTCAAAACATTTGCTAACACACGTGGGATGCATCCTCCTGCACACATACAGACACAAGAGCAAATACTTGTAGGTGTCTTCATTAAAACTTGCCAATCTCTCTCTTTCTCTAAAGTCCTTTGTTGTTGGGAGTGGTGTGGTTTGTGTAGGGTTTTTGTTTGGTTGGTTGGTTTGGGTTTTTGTTTGGGTTTTTTTACTTTTTGCTTGTCAGAATATAACCTCTCAGTCTTTGTAACTGAATCGATGAGAAATGGAGTGGAACACAAGACTGATATTACAGAGCTGAGATACCAACAAATGTAATATCACTTGGCAGTGTTAATATTTGGAGAAACAGTGATACTGATATAGGTTCAATACCTTGCACGCACAATTTCTTTCATTTCTGGTAATATAAAAGGCATTCCAGATTGTGTTTGAGTCAAATGAAGGAGTGTTATATTCTTATAGTGAATGATTCTACCAGTTCATATATTTAATAAAACCACATCAGAATCATAGGAAACTGCTTCCTAACTGAAAAGCATGACAAGTTTCTTTTGACTGTAATTCTGTGTACGCAATATACCCTTATATATTAGACTAACAGAAAATAAAAGATGTTGGAAAGTGCGTAGAAATTTGAAATACAAATGAAAAAAATAAATAGAAAAGGTAGAAATGGAAAGATGGAGAGATTTAAAACAAATATGAAAATTGGCAGAGGCTTAAGACAGTTTAATATAAGGGATGTAAAACTGAAAACAGAAGAGCCTAAGAAATCTGAAATGAATAAAGAAAATACTTAGAAAAATAGACAAAGCCCTGAAATCAGCAGAGGCAATGTGAACACGTGAGATTAATAACACAGATTATGTGTTAATCTAACACCACCAGCTTTGATTACATAAAAAAGTTCAATTGACTTTAGGGGAAGTAAATGCATAAATAAACCAAACATGAGCTACTACCATGGAATTTCCTTTTGTATCATTTATGATACAAAGGGAGCTCTCAGGAACAATCTTCCAGAGAAAAGTGAATTCTGAGAGCAGTGGACACGTGCACCTAAAAACCCCCTGGTTTTGTGTATATACGTATAAATATAGATGTACATTATGACCAAGAAAGACCCCAACTATTAAAATGTAGTTAGAATGTAGAAATCAAGAGATTACAGAATACCTGATATGAGTGGAATAAAGAATTTTGACTAGTGGTTCATGAGCAGAACTGCTGTAAAGGAAGGATTTGGGATTGGTGATGAGAACTACAGGCCATTCTTCAAAGTTAAGATCTGCGAAGCTAAAGAGATCGTGGTCAAACGCAAGGATCCGGTACCTAAAATGAACAGAAAAAGATTTTGTTGATGCAAACTACTGCATGCACTGCTCGTTCCCATGCTTCCCAAGTTCCTTAACAGAATTTGTTAGGTTTACTTTCCATTTATTCTCTTCTGTAGTTGATCCAGCTCTGCAGCTGGCTACCTCTGATCAGGTTTATTTTATTATAAACCACTGAAGTGCTAGTCTATGTTCTGAATGTTAAGATCAAGTCAGTTTTGCACATAAATCACACAGATGAACATTATGGTAAAGGATTCAAATATAATGTACATCACTACAGTGCTGGGTAGGTACTCTAGTTATGGACAAAAACCCTAGCATGCTCTCTTCTTATACACATGCAAGTATCTAGGATTACTGCAGAAAAAACCCACTAATATACTACTACACATGCCATGTAGCATTGGACATGATGATTTTGATATGCTGCTCAATGGCATATGATTTTGATATGGTGCTCAAATAACATTTGTCAGGTAGAATTTTTTTGATTCTAAAATTCTAACAGCTGGTGCAGAGCATGGATATTTTGAAGTCACGAGGCCAAATTCCATTATAATTTATTTGTCTACTTTGACTACTACACATGTACTAAATGGACATTTATATGTCCTCTTTTTAATTTCTAAATATCAAGAATCAATAAAAAAATTACTTAATTTAGTACCACACTTTTGGTATAGGGGGAAAAAAAAAAAATCCCAAACTTACACAGAGACATTTTTCAAAAGCATTAATAGTAATAACCAGTTAGGCATACCCAGTGCTTCTCCAAATTCCCCAACCAGCATAAAAGGGAATCACAGTATAACCAGGGAGGCTCCATGTAACTGTGTACTCACACAGGCTTTACTTACTTCCTGTTACTCTTCCAGTCCCCCAGTTCGAGTTCCAGAGTGCCACCGTGGTGCTGAGTGTGCAAGGCTGGCATCAGCCCACCCATTGTATGAAGATGGCCACATAAATAGGCTGTGGCAGAACTAATCAAAGAGCATAAGAATTGAATTATTTGGGTGGGAAGGCAGTACCACTGCAGAAAACTTGAGAAGGGACAGAAAAACATGTCAATAGAAGCAAGAAGTGTACTTAAGACTGAAAAAAAAACACAGGGGGGAAAAAAAAAACCAAAAAGAAAAAGAAAGAAAGATTCTTACCTCATTAATGTTCGTATTCCTGGGGCTGGGGAGATGATTGTTGAGGTGGGAAAATGGCCAAACCAGATAGTATGATTGCTGTGCAGACTTTCTGTTGCCATCAAAGATAGCTCTTCCATTTGATTCTGAAATGGACATGTGTTTGAAAGATGACCAACCAAATAAATAAACCTGTTTAACATTCAGGCTATTTGGAAAGAATAGCAAAAGGAAAGCAGAAAGAAACTATGGAAGACTGCAATTCATCGGGTTTTTTTGTTTTTGTTTTTTTTTTTTTTTACAGAGAATACTCTCAGTGGCTTTAGGGACTTGTGCATGAAGAACCTGTACTGCCAGCTGTATCCCTAAAATCCGATGTTGTAAAAAAGCAAGTAAAACAAGACACTCGACACATTGCTTGCAACTGAACACAGGAAAAGTGCAACATAAAGAAGGATTCTGGTAAGCGATATTTCTATCCTTTCTACTGCTTATTTACAGAGACAAATCAATATGCCTGAGTTGATTTTACAAAGATTTTTACCTTACAATTGTCATCCCTACCATCTGCTGCTAGATGGCCTTTCACAGGCGTGACAGACCACAGAAACTGTGCTTTGGTCACTTAACTGGATCAACTATGTTGCTGAGTCTTGAAAATATCCCTCAGCTGTTGCTGCTCAAGTTAAGCAAAAGTAACACTTTAGACAGCAGATAAAATTTCTCTCTGTTACTTGTTTGACTTCTAATATTGAATCAACCACTCACTATCCAGAGAGACTCCCAATATCAAAAAGATCTCAAAATCTAACAGAGGAGGCATAAAAACAAAAACAGAAAAGAACGCAAATTCACTCTTATGCCATTTTGTGGATCATGTTTTACGGTAACCCAGAGAACTACCAACTTATTCTTCCCTCCTACCTCAAAAGAAATGCTGAAAGGCATGAATAAAGGAAATAGAAACAAAGCTATATTAAAAAAGCTCGGATTTGGTACATCGTTCTGTGTTAACCTAACAGTGAAATTGTATTTCCTTTGCTTTTATGAATTTGGTCTTCAAGAACATTTTTACCTAAGCTATGCAATCAACTCACTGACACAAAACTAATTTATTTTTCAAATTCTTGGCAGAGGTTTAATTTTAGAAGTTACAGGTCTACCTTTACTTTCAATTTTGTGCAAAAATCTGCAAACGATGCTCTCTGGACTCCTGCTGCTGGGCAATTAGCAAGCAAATTCAGGTTACAGTAAACAATGAGAACAGCACTTGGCACTCCTACATCACCTTTCATCTAAGTAACACCAAGCGCTTTACAATTGAATGTCAAGCCTCCTTTAGACAAGATTGGAGGGAGAACATTTTACTTTTCATTAAGGTCATTATCAGTGGCAAAATATGACACCTGTTCACTCTGACAGTAACTCTGCCAACACTTCAGAACAGTATCTCAAAGACAACAGTGTATCAAGAACTACAGAGGGGAACAAAAAAATAAAATCAGAGGGAAGCAAAATGTTACCTATGATGAGGTGTGATTTAAACATTGGAATTAATGTCAATCTTCCAAAACAAATAGTAGACCAATTTTTATGGTCTCAGAAGATCAGAACTTTCTTTCATAAATGATAGATTTCTTTATAGCATCATCTTTCACATTATTCCATTGGTAAGTGCACCTATCTCATCTGTAATATTCATTAAAAAAAACCCCAAACATCTAACAAAGCGAAAACAAGTGAAAATAGAAAGTTTGGTGTTTGTTTTTTTTAAACTTTACAGCGTATAAGGAAATGATCACTCAAGTCTAGCTAAATGCTACGAAACTACCAAGTTAAAATGTGGCATTTTTACACTGGATTATTTTGTAAAAGACAAAACACAGATACTCTATATGTTAAGTGACACGTTAATTTGCCTAAATACATATCCCACATGCATAATAACTTAAGAACGTAAAGACTCTTCTATAGGAACACAAATCTTTCTGACAATTCTTCTTCACAAAAACAAACAAAAATCCCAAATCAACTACTAGAGAAATAAAACAGCCAGCACAATGGAATGTCAGGACATAGAAAATACCATGTTTAAAATCCCAAAGAAATTATAGGGTCTCTTAGGGCCTGGGGTGAGAGTGGCATCCACGCAGATGAATGAATAGTTCCCAAAGGAGGTGGTGTGGATGTAATGGAAAGAGCCATCTTTACGCCAGGCAGAGTATTTCCTGCCAAAAGACAAGGGAAATATTCCCGTTAGGAAAACTCGCAGCAGTGATAACCATGACCTGCATAGTATCAACGCAAGGTTTCTTCCATGAGATTTAGCTTCATCTTGTTACTGCAGTGAAGCCTCTCCTTAAAAATCAACGACATTGAAAAGTCTGTACTTCAAAGAAGACACATTACATGGGTTGTGTGAGAACACACACAGAAGAAGCAGCAGGTTAAGAAAAAAAAAAAAAAAAAAAAAAAAAAAGCATAAATGCACTTTCCCTGAGCAACATGGTATTTTTTATGGATAAAGGACAGGCCAGCAGCATAAATGGCACAAAAGAAGTAGTCAGGATGACAGGAGAGCAGAATCCCACACCACTCTTAAAGGAGAATGGAAAAGAAAAAAAAATACCTTGGGTTTATTGTTACCTAACAGAATTTGTCAAAAATAATTTTTCCTTGCTTACCTAGAAATATCAAGTCTTGTCTCCACTATTTTGTTAGAGTTCTCTTAAGTTACTCTGATGTAGAATGATAAGTTGTTTGCTAATGGAATATGATTTTGAGCCAAAGAACTATTGAGCCTTTTCAGTTATTTTCCAAAAGATCCAAAACAGAGACACTACACTACACCGAATCATACAAATAACAAAGAAGGCAGCATTTCTTCTTCCTTATTATTCTTTTTTTGTTTCTTGACATAGCAAATCTTACCACTTCTTACCAGATTTCTTTACTGAAAGACTACAAGGAGAGTGCAAAAAGGGTTGCTACTCTTTTGCACATTACCTGGTGTTAACTGAGCTCTTGAATCTTAATCTTTAAATATGCTATTTACAAATAGGGAGAGACTTAAAAGACATGTCAACCAATTCCATCTCTCCCCCCCCATGATTTTATGCTACTGTTTTCTACAATGAATACCAGTAATAATGAATATATGTATTGCTTTCCATTGACAACAGATATTTTCAGTTTTTCTAACTTCTAAAATTGATGCATTTCTGATACTTCATGCTAGATGGGAATTGCACATATTCTTCACTGGCCAAGACAGAGAACATTCCAACTAAAAGTACATACTGAATTGATGAATTAAGAATTAAATTCTCTAACTAAAACTATTCCGAGTGAAAAAAAACCCCAAAACAACAGAACCAAACCCTGAACCAGGAGAAAGTTACCACTGTTTCAGACAGCAAAAATAGTGATTATGCCAATTTCTACCAAGGTTTGTGGGACTACGCAGGAGATGTACCTGATGAATTAGCGTTTAAATGTAGTGACTTAATCTAGCAGAGAGTACAACAGATTTGGATAATAAGTAGGAGAAGAGAAGGGAAACATCAGCTTGGTGCCTAAAGCCTACATAATGGAGACGTATGATATTTGAAAAGCCTGGGAAAAATCTGTACTTGAAATCAAGAATGGTGTGCTGCTGCATTTCAGAGACCTAGCCTCTGAAAGAAGAAAATTCTGCCATACACGTGTTGTGGTTTCAGTGAATGTAGCCAGAGAATTACTGTGTGTAGATTAAACACTAAAAACTGCAATTGATCGTGATTCTGTAGAAATGTTCTTCTCAGACACTTCTTCCTGAACTGTAATGCTAGGGAATTAAATGGATGGTAGTTAACATATGGGACACAAGCAGCCAAATAGTCCCTGTTGCTCTTTTCTTAAATGTTTTAGCAGCACTCTGTACAGCACTCCTAAGATTTTTGCCTTTAGTCCCACTTAGGGTATGTGCATCATGCTGTAGACATAAAATAGGAACCTCCGTTTTTGTGTAAAAATATTATTTTATCTCAATACAACTGCTGCCTCCTTTGATTTTAATACATATCGAATACCAGAACACAGTGCTAAATACTTGTTTTCCCTAGTCTCTGTTTTTATATCTGCAAGCTACAGTGCTCTATGGTGTACAGAAAAGAATGAATTATTTGATAAGGAATCACATAAAGGCAAGCAGACAGTGCCTTACTGTCACTCAAACAAAACAAAACCAAAACAAACTAAAACACGCAAAAAATACCCTGCAGACCACATCGTCCTTTTGATTGTTTAACTTTACAGAGATGGGGCTGAAGAAAAGACTGCATTTCACCCTGTCATCTCCTTTCTCTCTTCCCTAGAATGTGGCACATTTACTAAAAACTTCCTTAATCTTTATATTTTATTAATGCATTAGATTAATAAAATTGCCCCTGTTCTGCCTTTATTGATGCTTAACAGCTTTTGAAGACTCTTAGTGCCTTTCTCCAGTATCAGAAAGTACGATAAATCTCACTAAAGTTTATTTTGCGATGATGACAGACTAGAAAGAAGCAAAAAACCATTACGAGAGACATTTGCTTAGCAAGAGACTGTTAATTAATAAGCAAAGGCTTTTTCAACTGACTCAGAATTTCACTTTTTAGGTTGGCTAAATTGCTTTGAAGTTTCACCTCAATCCTTTCCAATCCCTTTTGCTATCAGTGCATCTTCAGTGCGAATTAGAGGCAGGTGATTCATACATCTTTCCAAATAGTGACCTGTCCAGGCCAAACAATGATTTAGGGATGATCCAGTAAATTCACTGGTGCTACATCTTTCCACGTGTGCCAATAGGACTTCTGATAGGGGCCTTAAACTAGAGTGGAAGATGGATATGTAATTGTCATGTAGCCACAACTGCGGCAAAAGATTTAAGAATACGCTCTGCACTAATGCACCTAAAAGCCTTGTTAGTACCATACATTCATCCCTTTATGGTAAATTCACATGTGAATTCCATATTCTCCTCCAAATGCAGCTGCTATCTCACAGAATTTATGGGAAATCGTATCTGCTCCTGCTGGCCTACTGGAAACTCAAGCAAACTGAACTATCAGATCTTTAATCTGTGTTCTTATTGCAAAGTGGATGGCTTAAGAGCCCCAATTAAAGTAGAATTTAGACTTCCAAGTCCTCCTCCAGTTCCAAAGAGTCAAAGCAGAAAGCACCACCAAAATGATGAGACAAGATTTTGTGTTCAGATGTGAAGGGTGGGAGAAACCAAGAAGTTAAACAAGAGTTACAACTAAGGTTACCTTTACAATGGACAAGCAAAAGAGACAGCTGAAGAGGGGAGAAGTTCCTCAAATATCCTCACATTTAAATCTCAAGTGTGTTCCTCAAGAACATTTGTCCACCCATCATCATCATCATCTGCCTTCTTGTTTCTCTACTTTCATTTTTCTAAAATGACTCAGATGTGAAGAAAGGGCTCATATAAAATTTAGACCCATGTGACATGAAAAGCCCTTCTGGGCATGCAGAAAGGACATTGAAAAAGTGATGTTTTTTCTTGGTTTCTTTTTCTTTGTTCATCTGTTTTAAGGAGGAAAAGCATTCTTTGGGAACACTGGTTTTGCAGAAATGTATCACACAACTGTTCTGTGGAAATGGAACACATAATGCACAGATCATTTCCTAGATATGGGCAGATTTACAATAGATTCAATTACAAAACACAAAGGGATACAGAGACAAGAAATCTGCACAAAGCATCTGCTCTTTTCTCCATCTATTCTGCTCTACTAACTGGCAACGGAATAAAGAAAGGGAAGAGTAAATAAGATCCTGGACTACAGGGAAGTCAGTGAAAAGCATGTATGTGATAAATGAAAACAGAATATTGTTTTGTGAGATTGACCTTGACTAAAACATCATTTGTATGGTAAATAAAATACCTGTAATAATTCTGAATGCTATTCAGGTGTGGAATGTTGAATGAATCTGTAAGGGAGAGAAAAAGCAAATTAGAGAAACATTCAGATCAAATTGATCATTGACTTCTGTGGTTTATTTCCCAATATTGAGACAGAGCCATCTCAGCAGGCACTGAAGAGCTATTTTTTTTAAAACACGTGCGTGACAAGCAGACTGCCTGACTGTGCAGAGAACATTCTACACTTGATGCAGTTGACCTAAAAGTGGGAACAGTTTTCTCATTTAAGTTTTAATTCAAAGGTAAAGTTGTTGTGGGAATGTAAACTGTCATTTAGTAGTGAAAAGCTAACCACTACGTGTCCCCACTTTGGCCATAAAGCTTTTGAGAAGCTTCTCAGATTGGGTGTGTTCTCTCTCAGACCTGAGTCATCCAAGGAAAAGAAAGTAGCAATAGCATCAAAGAATTGCTTGTGTAAAACAGACGGCAACTTGACCAGGTGTGTACTGCAACTGGGGTTCACCTCTCCATTATGGCTGGTAACAGAAGCCTGACAGGGGAATGGGACTAAAAATGTCACCTATGGGCTGTATGTGACAAAGCATGCACTTCCCCTCCCAGCCCCATCCCAGTGCTGGGCTGGTTTTCCAGCCTGTAACAGCTGCCTTAGAGAACCTACAAAGCTGTGAAGATCGCGTTTGAATCCTTAGAATGTAGCAACAACTGAGAGGTGTACAAACCGCCACAAGTTCTTTCTATTCAAAAGAAACCAAATAGCCTTTAATTGCTGAACATGTGATACTTTTTAACTTAAACTTACCAGGGGAAGGCTATGAAAAGTCAACTGAAAGCATTTCAACCATTACTTCTGTAGGGTAAGGTTACAGCTTGCCCATTCATTTAAAGATGGGGTATATAAACTAATGACCTGGAAACTTAACACTGAAGCTGTGTTCCACTACTTGGCAGGTGAAAAACAACAAATGAAGACTACTTCCCTGGTACTAAAACTCCAGGAAGTGTCTGTTAGCCAAGAGTGCTCTCAGTGGATGGCGAGCTCTTCTGATGACTCAGAACCACCACTAACATGCCAGTAAAACTAACACTTCTATATTCTAACTTGGCTAAATCAGCTCTGCAGGAGCAGAGAAAAGAAAGAAAGAGACGTTTCATTTCCTCCTCACCATGATTCCCTTTGATGTCTATCCACTTGGTTTTTTCCAAGACCCTTGATCTCTTCAGGACTGAGTGGTATGTTTTCCATTCTTCTTCTATCTGCTCAGATCCCAGTTTATCTTTTGTCTTGGCATCTGTCAGATCACCTGGAAGTTACAAAGGTGAGATATCATTAGAGGCCTACACAGTTTACACAACTACTGTCACTAGAGAAAGATGCAATCCAAGCCTCCTCTTAGTGCAAGTGGCCGGAGGCCTCCTGCGTGCAATCTGGATGTTCCTCTCATCTGGTCTGAGATGTTGCTAGAAGGGCAAATGCCTTTGAATGTAGATATGGCAGCCTGTTCAAACATCTATCAACCACGTTACTGCGGTGTTTTCACTAATGACATGCCAAAGCAAAGCAAATTGTTATGCATTTATTATACCTGGAGATTCTAGTCATAGCTTTGCTTAACTTCACACATTCTGTATCCCCTCAAGCTCCAATTAAAGTTCAAACCATTCTCATTTCTATTCATATAGCAATGCCTCCCTGCATTGCTAGTTAAAAGATGAATGTTATTTCTGAACTCTTTAACTTCAAAAGCAAGCAGTATATGAGTAACTCTTTACAGAAACAAATGCCCAGGTCTAGCATTAAGGTTCTAAAGTCTTGAGTATAGGAATGGCTCAAAGTCTTTTTGACTTGCTTGCCAAAACTTAATCCATTTCAATAGTAATAGCAAGCTACCAGAGCAAATGGCAAGGTTTATTTCACCTGTCTTGGTGACTGACAATTCTTATGAGTTCAAAAGTTATTCTCTTCTGCTTCTAGCAGTTTATCTTCAGTTGCAATTCCATTTCCATTGCTTAAGATCTCTTAAGTTCTCTCTTGAGATACTAGAATTTTGCTTATTTGCTATTCCTTTGACAACGCATCCCACACGTCATTCACACTTTGGAATTGCTTACCTGTTGCTAGAACAAGTGCTGGCTGAATTATATTGATTGTTTCGGTGCAGAATTTTTCTAAGTCAGGACCTCGTGTGGGACCCTGAAATCTACTGATATGAATATCTGACACCTGCAAGAGAGAAAAATGAAACGTTGTCCCAAGCAGAGGCTTTTTGCTGCTCAGGTTGTTCTGCAAAGCCAGTTACATAAAAATCCAACAGAAGAGCAGTTACTGATTCGTATCAGTATAAAGGATACAGTGAGAAACAGAAGTGGATGACTGGGGAGTGGGACAAAATCTGAGCAAGCACATGATATTGCATCTCTAACCCCTAAAATCACATTTATATCAAGAAAATTTCCTTAAATCTAAAGGTATACAAGAATATGGGGAAATACTTAGCTATCTACAGTAAGTTTTGATGTCTCTAAGCACCCTGTTGACTTTCTGTGAGCTTCTGGTGCAACACAGTGAACTTGCTGCAAGAGAGAATACGAAGTAGCTCTGCAAAGCAAGAACAGGTTACAGTTACAGAGGACTTGAAGCACACTGGTATCTCATTTCCTACCTGGTGTGACATTTCCCATAGCTGGGAAATGGGAGGATTTCTAACAGTTCTAACATTCTACCCGTGCAGTTTATTAGAGCCAATGAGTGTGTTTAGATGCCATTCCATGTGCCTTCATGAAGGCAAAGACTGATCAAGAAATGATGATGCCACTTGTATGTAATTGGAAAAGCTGCTGTTCATTTCTGAGCCAACCAGCCAAAGCCCTCACATCAGAACAGCCTTACAGGGCAGGATGGGGAGAATAAGAAAAGGAAGATTTTAAAAAATTTCAATATTGTGTCTTTTCAGGTCCATCCAAAATAAAACTTGGGTGAATGCTTTCAGTTTTCCGTGCCGCTTCAGTCAATGAATTAATAAATTATCCTCCTCAGTTTAGAAAAATGGTATTTGATGCTCAAAAAACAGTGAGTACACGATCATGGCCATCTGATGATATAACTAACTGAGAAAGAAAAACATTAACTTTTACAGTCAATTTAAGAAACCTGGCTATTGTAAAGCTTTTTCCTTATTGAAAAATCCAGATAAAATACCTTGGAGACAAAATGCCTTCGCTTCTACTTATGCAGTCATCTGAATATGCAGAAAACATTGCCTGAACACGGTGCTTTGATTCTACTCTGCAAAACTCCCCATTTGCTTATGTGGTCCTTTTGCCTAAATAAGATAAACACTTTTAGGCATAACCTTAACTTCATTTTTATTGATACATTCAAGCTAGTGCGCATCAGAGAGCACAGTAAAACCACCTCAATACATCAAAACTAATTTAATCATTGACAAGGATGTAACATCATATTTTGCTTCTCCTCAGCCTGTGGATTTAGAATTCATCTATCCCAGCAAGCAAAAAGAGAAAATAAAAACTTCTATTGTTGCTGTCTCCAGATTCTTGAGCAAAATGTCTTACAAGAAACTTTACTCCCGTTCTACTGATAACTGCAGAGAATTTTAGTTTCCAGCCTTTTAGCAGACCATGGTTGGGAAGCCTGATCTTCTACAAAGATCTTCCCACTTTTTTCCCCTACTGTGATACAAGTTTCGGATCTACAAAAGGCTTTGCTTGTAAGTTGCAAGAGTTACAGTATCCTGGGACTAAGTTTCTGCCATTGTTAAAAGCCATGAAATATGAAGATCTTAGGAACATAGCTTCTTCCAATTTTTTTTTTTTTTAAGTTCAAAAGATGTCCCAATAAAAGGGAAGTCAGTGGGCAAGGGAGAAAAAAAAAAAGCTTGCAATGCTCTTATTTAATTTCCTCAAATGTAGGTGAAAGTCCACTTGCTGCATTTCTTCTCTCTTTCCCCACACTCTGATGCCTCTCGGTGCGTTATAGGCAGTAATCTTAATCAGAATGGGTTGGAAAAGACTTAAGGGTGAAGAGAAATCACCACACACATTGCTTTTCTAGAGATGACATGGCTCAGGAAAGCCAGGAATTAAGAATGGAGACTTACAAGGCCTACAGCAACAGCAGAATGCATCCAGATGATAGAAACAGGAGAAAAATCAACTGTAAGCTTATCAAATACTGAACTGGAGTGACTAGGAGGTTCTGTGATAAGAAAGGAAGTTCTGTGGTAAGAAAGGTGAAAGAGCTGTTAACACAAAATCATAGTACAAAGATTGCAATTGAGTTCAGTTTAAGAAGAGATAGTCCTGTGGATGAAAGGAAAAACAAGGCAGGAACTGCTGGGGATGGAACCGATCATCCCGAACTCTATCCAGTGGCCTAGGCTAGACCTATGGAACATCAGGGAGCCTGAAGCCTGTTTCCCACATCATCAGGCAAAACCCTGGATTTAGTGCTCAATTAATTTCCAAGTTAGGTCAATGATAAAGCATCTGTTAAAGGGTAGGTCCGAAAGAGAACATAACAACTTGAAAGCAAAGCCAAGTCTAAAATTAGCTGAGCTGTGACCTGTCCTTGGGAAAACTCCACTTGAAGTAACACAACCAGAAAGAATATGGTGAGAACATAGCAAGGGAAGTACAGAGCTGTGCATACTGCTTGTCAGCAGAGCCCTGCAGCTGCTGTAGTTGATTCTCTTCAAGACAGCAACTCAAGATAAGGGCTTTATCTGCATTAATTCAAGGACATCTCTCATCTTGAAACCTGTACTGCAGTAAAGATAAGCCTTAAGTCACTTCAGGAAAAAAATAAATGGAAAAAAAAAAAGACCTTGAAAATACATGGCAGTTGGAGAGAACAAAAGGACAGTAGCTAACACATTTTGGCAAAGTGCCCTTGAGTTTGAGAATAAAAGAAAAATAAGTAAAACCAGCCTATTTGTTAGAAGGAAGAGCACAGCAACCCTAGGACACCGCAGCCATCGATCACCTGCAAAGATGTAAACAGCTTGTGGTTAGTTATACACCAAGTGCTTCCGGAATGCTGAGGCGGGGGGGAAAGAGTTGGGAAAGAAGACACAGAAGCACCCGGAACTAACAGTTTACTTCCAAGACTATGCCAGGTTAATTTGGATTTTACGTACAACCTAGAAAGCAAGCTGTGTACGCTTAGCCTAACTGCATCTATCACCCTTATCCTGGCCAGGTACCTTCTGCTGCTAAAACTCTGTGTAACTCTTCTCAGCCACACAACTTTTCTGAGCTTTGGAAAGGGGAAGGGACAGGCAGAGCCTGCATTTCTCTCTAGGATATCAGAGAACACCGTATAGGGTACAGAATCGTGTAATCATTAGGTGAGTTTTAATTCCCCGCTTCTCCCACGCACATCCTATCTGTCAGGTGGCCTGGCAAACTGGCCGGACACCTGTGCCTCGGGCTTGACTCCGGGACAGCCGAGGCGGGGGCCGGTTACTGGGAGACGGCGCCACAGCTCCCCAGTGAGGGCGGGAGCCCTCGCTCGTCCCCCGTGCCCCGGCGGGCTCGCACAGCCCCCTCCGCCGCCACCGAGCCCCGAAAAGCGGGGGGGTGGCCGCACCACCGCGCCGGGCCTCCGCCCGGCCCCCCCCCGCCCCGGCCCCCCTCACCTGCACCGCCCACAGCAGGTTGGTGGCCTCCGCGCCGGGGGCGGGCTGAGGGGCCCTTGGGCCGCGGCGCTGTCCCAGCGGCGGGAGCACCCCGGAAGGCACGCAGCAGTCCAGCAGCAGCGCCACGGCGACGGCCGCCAGCAGCCCCAAGGCCAGCTTCAGCATGCCGCGCCTCCCACGCCCGGTCACGGGCGGCCCCTCCTGCCCCCCGCCGGGCAGCGCCGCCGGCTGCAGCACTTCCGGGTCGCCACCCAGCTCCGCGGCTCGCCGGGGCTCGGCTCGGAGGAGCGATGCCAGCGGCGGTAGGCGTGGACGCTTCCCCGCTGTGGCGGTTTCATGTGGCGGGGCTGCGGCATCCGCCTGAGGCGAGGCGGACCGGCCGGGCAGCTGCCTGCGGCCCCGGTCGCCCCCGTGACCTGGGTACCCGCCGCCAGCTGCTTCTGCTGGCGCCTGGCAGCGCCTCGGCTACAACGAAACGGGCAGAAGCGCTACCGGAGGCCACGATCGTGACCTGCGGGGAAGCCCCGAGGCCTCGGGACGTTTCTTCGGCCGGGACAAAAGCCAGGCGTGCGAAGAGATCAGCGTCTCACCCTGCGTTCTGCCATGTGCAGCATAAATGTGCGCTTCTTATTTTTCCTGTCAGCATTTATAATTCTACCTGCTCATAAATCTAGGCAATCGACCTTTTTTTATTATTTTTAACCTGACATACTTAAAAAGTCTCTTAATGCTCTTTTTAACGTTTTCTAATATATGCCATTTTAAACCTTACTATAGCAACTGTACAGTTATATTTCAGTAACTTACTCTTTGCTGTCAAATCGTTTCCCAGCTGCTGACAACATTTACTGTCAAGGTTTGTTTCTTACCATTCCCAGCATGAGTTTAGCTGGAAAAGCTTCTGTCCCTTTTCATCGCTTTTTTTTCTTTGATATTTAAGGTATTCTTAAACAACAACTCAGTTCAATTCAATATAGCTTAATTTTTGCTATCTTTTCTCATACAGTGTTGTAGGATGAAGATTTAAGTTTTAGCATTGAACAAGAAAACCACTTCAGATCAGTTACACTTTATTAATATAGTTCACCCTTTTTCAGGTATTCTTGATAATGTAGCTGCTATTTTGTGGGACTTCATGTACATTTGCTTTGTTTTGGTTTTTTTTTTTTTTACAGCTGCCTTCCATCCTGCTTGTCAGATTCCTACTTGCCCCCCAAAAAACACCCCACACATCTATTTTTAAACCAACAGCTAGCAATCAGTAATCCCAGTAACCTTGTCGAGTACTCTTGAAAACCAGGGTTTGCTCAATTCCTTTCAGGAGCTCTACCGTGTTATTTGGCTCTAGCAGGACTGCCGGGCTTCAGCATTTTGTCTCTATTGAAATTTTGCTGAATTCCTGTTTAGTTCCTCTCATTTCCTCTATTACTTGAGTATCCATGGAGATCTTGGTGTTTTGTGCCATTTCTGCCTGACTAGCAGCACCAACTTCTTTTCAGAGGTTCGCTGCCACTTATTTTGCTATATCCCAGCACACATCCAAATCTTTCTCTTTGTTTTTTTTTGTATTATTTTGCTTAGTGCATCTATCCTCTTGTTCAACTGAAGCAGTTGGGTTACATTAGTATAACTTCTTCTCAAAGTCCCACAGCGAAGCCATACAGATAGTTCACCTAAAAGCTACGTCCGCCCAAGATGCCCGTCTCACAGCGAAGGGGACCGCAGGCAGCACTCCCCCTGCTTCAGCGCATCTGAGACTGCCCAGGAATCAGCCTCGCTCCTATTGCTCGACTGCATCAGCAGCTGGAGTAAACAAGTGCCGCTGCGGATGCTAAAATGTAAGGAGGACTCGCAGTAATTGCAGCCTGAACTTGGCCGTTGCACAAACCCCGCTGCTGGGTAGCGGTCGGCCATGCTGTCAGAAAGGATTGAGCAACAGGCACGGGCAGAACCACGTGAAGCTTTGAACAGATTGTCAGGTGGCTCAGTGGCAAAATTCACTTTGTCTTTTTTTTTAAGCCGCCTGCCTAAACCTGTCTCAGTGGCAATGGCTACACGATAACTTTAAGTGACAGAGTTCAAGAAGGTAACAAAGTGTGCTGTTAACTTCTTAAAATTACAGAATTACGGTTTGGGTTGGAAGGGACAATACAGATTATTTAGTTCCAACCCCCTGCCGTAGGCAGGGACACTTCCCACTACACCAGGTTGCTCAAAGCCCCATCCAGCCTGGCCTTGAACACATTTAGTGATGGAGCATCCGCAGCTTCCCTGGACAATTTGTTCCAATGTCTCACTGCCTCATAGTGAAGACATTCTTCCTAATTTCTAATCTAAAGCTACCCTCTTCCAGTTTGGAGCCATTACCCCGCATCCTATCACTTCAAGCCCTTTTTAAAGAGTCCCTCCCTCGGTAAGCCCCTTTCAGATAATGAAAGGCATAAGAAGGTCTCCCCAGAGCCTTCTTTTCTCCAGGCTGCATAACTCCAACTGTCTCAGTCTGCCCTTGTAGGAGAGGTGTTCCAGCCCCCTGATCATTTTTGGATGAGCGGCAGCCACTATGGAAGAGCTGCAGTCAGATGTTCTGAAAACGTAAGAGAAGACCTTTGAGAGTACCTGTGGCCAGGTGCAGTGAGAAAAATCTGTTGAATACACCCGAAAAGGCCATCTGCACACTTGAGCCCATCCACACTGATAACTGAGGAACATGGAAGAGTTGCATGGAGGCCTGAAGCGGTAAGACTACCACGGAAGGAGGCAATCTGCTTCAAACTAGACATTAGACATTCAAGAGGCAGTTAGTATGTACACCTGCAAGGCCAAAAGCTATGGTTATCTGCCCATTTCCTCAGTACTAGAAAGGTACAAACACAGCGAACCGTGCAACCAGACTGGTTTACAACAGTCTGGAAACCCTCCAGCAGGATTTAGGCCAAGTCTGTCACAGACCGGCCAAGTTCCTAAATGCCCAATCTTCTGCCAGAGCAGCAAGCACAGAGTGCCCACAACAGTTCTATCACGCTGTTGCAAGGAGGTGTAAAAGAAAACTTTTGACCTTGGAGACAGGCATATCCCTAAAGCTACTTCTGCCTCCCACACTTGTAGGAGGTTCATAAGATTTTGCCTTCACTTAGCCCAAAAGGGAGACATAAGCTATGGCTGAAGCTGTAGGAACCTGCATCAAAAACTACTTGGGCTGTGATCTTACTATTAACGCAGGGCCCGAGTGAACACCCACACTCTGCAGTTTCAGTGACCGCAGAGGCGCTTCACCCAACGTAACTCCGCGGGCAGAACGAACGCGAGCTTCACCTGCCCACCGCCCTGACACATCCTCACAGGCACTTTGCTTCGGCCTCCCACGGGAGGCAGGAGGCGCTGCCGGACGGCTCCGGGCCTCCCCAAGCCCTCACAGCGCCCCTGAGCGGGCCGGGCCGGGCCGGGCCGAGCTAAAGCGACCGCGCTCGCTCCGCCTCCAGCTGCCGCACGCCTCCCGCCCTCGGTCGCCAGCCTCCTCCGCCCCCCCAGGACAGGGCGCACTCATGAGTCCCGTACCGTCAGCCTCCCCTCACCGCCCCTCAGCCCGCAGCGCCTGGGCACCGCGGAGCATGCGCGCAGGACGAGCGGCGCCTGCGCGGTACGGCCTGGGCCGCGGCGGGGGGCGGGCTGTGGACGCGGCGAGACGCGGAGCGGCGGCCGGGTGGCGGCGGCGGCTCCTTCCGGGCGGTGACGGCGTAGCCGGCCGCGTCCCTCGCTCTCAAAATGGCGGACGGAGCCGACGGAGGGCCCAGAGCGGGTGCGGCGGGAGCAGCGGGCGGCCGGGTCCCCGTGTGGCCCCAGGAGCGAGCCATGGTGAGGCTGCAGCCCGGCGGGGAGGCGCGGTTCCCTTGCTCCCGCCCCGGGGCAGTCTGTGACCTGCCCGTGCTGCCATCCCGCCGCTCGGTCGAGCTTCTCTGTCCGCGGGGCACCCCGCTGCCGGCCGCGGAGGGCGCCGGCGCCCACCGCCTGAGGGGTGGTGCTGCGGTGGCCGCATCCTGTGTGGCGGCTGCCTCTTCCGTGCGGGGCTACCGTGCGGGGCCGCGGAGGGGCGGGACGCGCCATTGTGCGTCCGCTCTTTGCCGGCGGGAGGCGGCGGCGGCACCTGCCGGGGCGCTACCGCGCCGCGGGCTGCGGGGCTGGAGGGCGGGGTGGGCTGGGAGGAGAGCGGGGGGCCCGCGGCTCGGTCCTGGCGGTCTGGGGTGGCTGTGGCGGCCGCTTCTGCCGTGTGGAGTCTGCCCTGTGGCCCTGCCCCGGGGCCGGAGAGCCACCGTCAGGCGGCCCCGAGGGGAGCGGTTTGTCGCCAGTTCCCCGCAGCATCGCCCAACCCCTGTCCTGTGTCTTCATTTGGCCTCTACGTAATTAAACGAGATCGAACTGTAGAAAGCATCAAAGCCTATCCTGCGTGCTTAAAACATCGTAATGTATACACGCATCTCTCGCCCTTTTCCTGGCTTTACCTTTCTTAATTAAAGGTGACTTCACTGTGGAACAAAGAGGCTGAGTAACAGATGATTGTTCTGCAGAGTGTGAAGTTTAGGAAGGATGTAAACTGTTGCTTATTGGCCAAACAGAATTATCCTCTCTGATTCTTTCGTTTTTTCTTTTCCTGTGAATTACTTTAATCACCTATGGATTTAGTGTTCCTTTACTGAACACAGCTGGATGTTGAATCCACCTATCAGTAGTAGGTAAGGGCCTTCTGTGCTTTCCTTCACAACCTTGTGAAGCGACTGCTGTGTTAGAAACGCTTTTGCTAGAGTTTAAAACTCGAAGGCGGTCAATTTAAGACGGAGACTCTGGGTCTGTTACTAGAAACCTTGCATTTCACGTTATGTTTTCCTGTAACAACCTCAATACATAGTATGGTTTTGACACTCTCGACTAGAAATGTTTAAAATGCAGATATTGCCAAGCATGTAGGATAGCTTACTTTTTACATGACGCTACACACCACTAATAAAATCAGGGAAATATAAACAGGGAGATGTTTACCCATGGAACTTCTCATGCAGATAGCCAACTATGTTCTAAGCCAACAACCGTTAGTCACTGTACGTTTCCTTTTGGAGTTGTAAGGGTACCTGCAAATTGTAAGGATGCAGCCTGTGCCTGTAGAGCCATTTCTAAAGTGAAGTGTATTTCTGTGGCCATGACGGGGCTATGTGTGAATTTTTTTTTTCTTAACTAGAAACAATTTGAATTTAAAGTAGTAAAAATCTAATTTGATTGCATTATAGGGTCAAAAAAATAGTCAGGCAACTTCTGAAGCTTGAGAGCCTTGTATAATACAGCCAGAGAGGTACTGAGGGGGATAGTTGCAATCAGCAGCAAATCAGTGCAATCAACCTTTCATTGTTTGGGGATGTAAGAGGCTGAGTTAGCCCAGGCAATATGTAAAGAACATGTTAGTGGTATTGTGAAAAACAGGGAAGCATGTTGGAGATCCTCAGCTGCTCAAAGTTGACACTCGTCCACTAAGTTTTCTTAATTTTTATGTGTTTTCAGCCAGTTGAGAGTCTCTGTGCCTGAATTCCTGTTACTCCAAGAGAGGTGGGTGGCCTCCCAGGCTGTGTGGTCTGCCCATCTATTCAAGCAAACTGCAGGAATTTTGACAGGGAGTGTGGGGTGAGGGTATTATATTAAGGGAGAAGGAGAGCTAGGGATATAGACTTGTGTTGGATCTGACAGCGTTCATGAAGTTAGATTGCAAACCTGGTTATACTGATGCCAGAGAGCTGCATTCTGGAAGCAGTGTGCCCGGTTTACTGCTGCACTAGTAGTACTGGTACTAGTTAGGTTGAACTAACATATCCTGACTGACTTGTGTTTTCACTGTGCACAAGCTGGTCTGAATCTCCTGTCACTGTGGTGCTAGAATTGGGAAGTTCTGGGAGTGTGGAGCAGAAACAGCTGTCTGAATGGAGTGAGCTTTGGCCATGCTGAGCTTGTCACCGCTGTCTTAGTGTCAGCCTGTTCAGACTGGCACTTGCTGTCCTTTTTGATCTCTGGCTTTGGGTGCCGTTGGTTGGAGTGCAGCACAGCACCTGCTTGCATGGTTTGTAAACCTTCCCAGAGCGCTGGGTCTATGATGCAGGATTACACGAGGGATTCTGCAGGAGCCAGCCTGATTTTTGGAATGGATGGTGACAATTTGAGTAGTAAACCCTTCTGCACCCTGCCCCACTTGGTGGTTGCTTCTGTGCACTTAACTCCAGCTCTTTGGGTTGGACAGCTGGAGATGTAAATACCTGAGCTGGTGTCTCGCTGCATTTAGTCAAAATCAGGTTCTGTCTCTGCCCTCTGCTTCTTTGTAGTAGTGGCCTGCATTGCTTCCTGAGCTGAGCTGCCCTGAGAGAGAGGCCTGAATTTGGGCTGCACTGACCTAGCAGTAAACCCTGTCTACCAAACTTCAGTTTCTTTTCTTTCCCATAGGCATCTGCACATTGCTCGGCTGACGGATGGGCTGGGCTTGGCTTGGCCAGTAGCTGGCTAGCAGGCATTGCTGGGAGCCTAGTAAAAGCCTGTTTTGCAGGCTGGATCAAGCCCTTTGGTTGTTTGTCCATCTGTATTCTAAACAAATTCCAGTTTGACTCCCGTCTGCTTTGGTGGCTGCTATCTGGAATATACGAGCAGGGTTTAGATATTAAAATATGTCAAAGATGTTAACGTGTCAAAATTTGAAGATTTATTGTATGTGTACATTCTGAATATTGGCTGTGAAGAAGAGGGATTTTTTTTTTTCATCAGACCCATCTTTTTTCATCAGTCAGTACTCCTATAAAAGTAGATATAAGTGGGTACTGCCATGCAAGAAGAGAAAAGCTTTATTACTAGGATATTTCTCTTAGAGGCAGGAAAATAATTTGATTTTGAATTTTAATCTCAGAAAGCAAAACATGATAGAGGTGCTCGTGCATTCTCAGGTGTTTCACATCTTGTTTTGTGTCATTCAGTGCTGTTATAGTGGAGAAAATGTGTATGAGGAGCCTTGCTTCTGTAGCTGTGTTGTGATCTAGTAGTAATACGAAGGGGATATTCAGATTCATATGTAGGTTATTTCCTGAGATTAATGAAATCTCCGTCAGGCATCTCATTTTGGAGTTGCAATGACTTCTTCCATTTTTAAGTCTAACCTCTCCTAAACTGAATTAACCTGTTTAGACCAGATAAGGTGGCCGTATAATTTTATACCAGTTTATGTTATGCTAAATTAGCTTAAAATTTCATCTTTAGGTAAACCAGCATATCCTTTTGTGTAAATAAGCCCTGAATTACACCTAGTCAAAGGTGGTGTTTTTAGAGCAGCGGGGTGTATTACCAGGACATCAGTGGCCAAGGCCTGGGTCTGTGCATTGTTTACCCTGAAGATGACATTGTTTTTAGCTGTCCAGCATCTGAAACAGTAACTGCTGCTGGTGGTTGTTGCTATTGCTTCTCTGGTTGTCAGTGGTTCAGCTAAACTGGCAGTTGTTGGAGATTACTGGAATCAAGGTAGGTTCTACTATAGTCAAAGCTTTAATAGCCTGTACTGTTGTTCTAAGTCTCGTTCCCAGTGGGCAAACACCTGCATCATTAAAGCATCTTTTAACATTAATTGGCACCCTGCTTTGGCTTAGGGGCCAGAGTTTAAATGAATTTAGACATCAAAGAGTTCTTTCATGTCTTCGGGTCAGAGTTGATGTTTTGTTAGGACCATGTTAGGCAGTCTTGATTGTTACCCGTGTTGTGCCAATAGAAAATAACTTTTGAAACCAAACGTGCTTCTTTCAGTGTAATTACCAATACCTAGAGCAGACCAAAGTTTGGTCCATGGCTGGTTCCCAGGTATGTTATGTAAAGGAGCCATGTGACTGATGTGTCAGAAACAGATATTTTGTAATTGAGTTCTAAACTAATTTTTTAAGCTCAGATTCTCTACGAAAACACTGGCTATACTTTTTCAAGAGAATGTGAAATGTAGTGCTTATGTGACAAAAAATTAGAGTGAGCTTCCATTTCACCTCCATGAGCTGTGTCGTTCATGAGACAGTAGAATTTATGCTCCTAAAAAATTCAGTTTAAGGCAGGGAAGAACAAATATGCTAATTAGTTTGTAGTACTTATTTTTGAAGCCTCTACTTTGGGGAATATATGGGTTTCAGTTTGAAATAGATGGCCTTGTCTCCTTGTTATTTTTACTAAAAATAAAATAATACTAAGCATTCTGTTCTGCAGTTGGATCTTATTTTCAGTGCATTAGAAAACTGATAATTTTAAACCAAAATAAACAGGAAGAAAACTTGAAGTAAACATCTAGAGGCAGAACCTAATGCTAAAATGTTCATTTAAGAACCTTTTGAAGTTTGCTTTCTAAAGAAATTCTAAGTATTCTGCATACTTATCAAAGAACTTCTGCATGTTTATCCTTTTAAAATGTCCTCCATGATTGCTCAATTGGATAGACAATATCAGAATAAAAGTTTTCTGGGATCTGTTGTCCTGCTAATCTCTGTTTAACTACTAACAACTGCTCTGTGGATTAAAGTAAAGCCGCCTTTTACATTTGATATTTATGCTGAATGGCACTTGCTTGAAATGGGTATCTTCCCAGCATTTTATATATTTGCTTCAAAAATCCTGCTTCTGTGGGCTGTTTTGACAGACAGCTGGTATTGCCATCTCGTGCTTGGCAGATTTATGTCATGCACAAACTAAGTTGTTGGTTTTTTTTTTACTACTGCTTTAAACTGGACTCGGTACAGGTTTTAGTTTGAGGCACTGGCAGCATCTATTCCTTCGTAATTTGTTATTTAATGTTTATAAATATTAATATTCCTCCTTTTCACTGATTGCATTAATGTGTACAACTAAAATTATAGTCTTGAAATTTATGCAGTCACTTCTGCACGGAAAGATCACCGTGTCAATCAGTGCAGTTGACGTAGAGCTGCTTTTTATAGTATTGCCTGCTGCAAACTGTTAGTTTGAAAAGACTTTAGAATTCAGAGCTGTGCTTAGAATATAAATCAAAAACTCTATTGGAATGAATGGCTACTGAATTAACGTATGTAATAAACCTGTTGCAGTGGTAAAGAAATTCTGTTAAAGCGGTAGGAAATCTCATTTGATGATCTGCAGGTGAAAAGTGAACTGAGAGCTTGTTACCTTTTTTCTTTTCTGTTTTTCCTTATATACTTAGCTATCATTCCTGGTTTTATTTGCAGTATTCACAAAGTAATGCATTTGTGAATGACAAAATTGGATACGGCTATACTGGCTGTATCAATGACAGATATTTTTCTGTTTTTATAGTAGTATTTCTAGGCAAATATAATTCTTCATCCTCTGACCTTTTCTGACATGATGCTTATTTAAAAGGTTTGGAAAAAGACTACAAACTGGTCTTTCAGATATAGGAGAAACCTTCGTGCTGGGTTGGAATTGATTTTTGGGAAGATGTCTTAATGCTTCCACATGGGAAGAAATATTATCAGTCTAATCTGAGTGAGTAGGATGTGTTTCCATGCGAGACAAGAGATTATCTCCTAATGATTCTTTCTCAAGTGGTATTGTGAGGTACCATTTCTGTAGTCATACTCTTCTGAAGAGCCATTAAAGATCACAGATTGCTGCTTTTCTTACACAGAATAAATCAAACGTCTGGTACAAAATGGTTGCTGTCTCTGCTCTTCTGACAAAACTGCTCATGCTTGAGAAACAGCTTTGCAGCTCCTCCTGGTCTCCTCCTTCTCCCTTTCTCACACAGTTTGACAATTATTGTCATCTTAAGAAAGGGCGGTGTGACAGGTATGCATGATTAAAGGAGGAAGAGAGATGGGGCTGGAGAAGGTTAGAGAAGGAAATGGTAAGAGATAGGAGACAATGCATGTCTGTGATGCACACTCTTCACCTGTGTCAGGTTCCCAAGTGTCCCCTTTGCCTGCTGGGAATGCCCACAGGCGTGGTGTGGGTGTCCCTGTCCAGGAGAGGGGGTGGTGTGCTGCTGCCATAACCACTCCCTTTAGCTCATGCTGGTCCTTGTGGTGGTGGTGGTTTTATTTCTGGGCCAGGCGTATGTCTGCATGGTCCATGTTTCTTCAGCTAACTTTTAATAGAAAAGAAAATGACCGAAGAACCCATTGAAATATCTTTGCTAAGAGAGCTGATACAGATATTTAAAAGCTGAGAAAGTTCAGAATTCAGGTTTGAGGTGAAGCCTTCATTAACTGCAAATATAAGTGGAGGTGATTCTGTTTTTATGAATCTTTTTTTTTTTTTTCTTCCTAAGTTCAGTAACTTTCAGTTTGCAGCCCCAAAATATTTTGCAGTGGAATAGTGTCAGTTGAATAGAGTGTATTCAGGCTTGCTTCCTCTGGGTTTCCTACTTACAACAGTCTGCGGGCCCCCGTGGGTAGGCTGTGGGTGCTGGGGGACTGTGGAGAGCCAACAGACAGTAGTATTTTAGTTACACAATCCTGGTTTTATCTTAATTGTGTTATCTTCACTATATCAGAGCTGTTCTTCAGTGGAATCAAATTTGGAAAATGACTTTTCTGTAGGGCTTACTTGTAGCAGAAATTGGAGGATTAATGAAGGCTGGGAAAGATTTCTCCTGGTAAAGGCGTTTGAATCACAGAATGGTTGTGGCTGGAAGGGACCTCTGGAGATCATCCTGTCCAAATCCTCTGCTCAAGCAGGGCCACCTAGAATAAGTCGCCCAGGACCATGTCCAGTCAGCTTTAGAATGTGTCCAAGGATGCCAATTCCACAACCTTTGAGGGCAGCCCGTGCCAGTGCGGGGCAGAAAGCTGCAGTGCAAGCCCCACCGCTGCCTGCAGCTGTCTTATGCTGCTCTTAGGCTTTTCTAGCCTCCTGGCTCATCCTGTGCATTGGATGGTTAGAATTTAATTGATGGTGATACAATATTTTATTTCCTCTTCACCTGTCATTATATGCTCAGTAAAGGAAAACTAAAAATTTATTCATTTATATGGTTTTTATATCTGTAGCAACTGAGCACTTGACGAGTATGTGCTCAGGCAAAAAGGAGTGAGCGAGCAAAGGGGAAGGTGAGGCTACTCAAAGGGTTAATCAAAGTATCCACACCTGAATTTCAGTATGTGTGTGCAAGGGGACCAAGCTACCATTGGACAGTCAATCTTAACCTAGGGATGCGCTTTATTTGGCAGCTTTTGTGTTTTTGTGAGTTTTGTGTGTAATTTTATGCAGTGGAATATTGTATACTAAACAGTTTTTGACGCAAGGAATAAATTACATCTCCTAGGAGATGCAGAGGGTATGGGATGGGTCTGAAGTTTAGCCTGGTGCAGCTTTTAGAAATAAGAAAAAGAATACTTTTCTGTTGTGAGTATAATGGATATTTTCTGTGTGGTGTATAGGTTGAGGATATAATTTAGTGTGTTTACCAGAATGCAGCCAGCTTGCTTGAGAGGTATTTCTCTCTTCCCTCTCATTCCCTGCTTCCTGTCCTCCCCTCTCTGGACAATGTTTAAATAGAGTTAAAAGCTTTGCAGTGGAATGCTTGAAATCCTTGTGAGTTAGATAGTGTGAGAACCCTTCTATGCTTCTGGCAGATTTTCAGGAAATCTTAGCCCTGTGTTTCTTGAAGCTATGATGTGCTCTCCTGCAGCAATGCAGGAGCTAAACTTAGACCATCTCTTGGGAGCATGACTTCTTAAGATAGAAGAGCCTACAGACTGGGATTCTCCTGTGTTTTGGGAAGAGAACATGAGAAGGGGTCACATCCCACACCTCTCCATTTGTACAAATACAGTAGCCAAATTGGGAAGGTGACTTGCTGAAGCCATAGTGCAGTATAGGTAAAACAAAAACTAAAAACAAGTTACAGGAAGAAACATGTTTTAGGAGGAATGCTGAATGAAGGAGTTTAATTATGGTAAGAATTATTTACTTCCATTCATCTTAAATCAGACATGGAAAAAATAGACATACCATCAAGGAATTAATTTTTCAGCTACCTTTTTACAATTTGATGTCTTTCTGGGAACTCCCAGCTAAGTGTGATATTTTTCTTTATCAAATAATTGCATAACAACACTTTAAAAAGTTGGATCTAGTTTTGTTTCTTTCTATAATTTGGTGTCTTTATACCCTATGTAAACATTTTTGTATAAAAAAAAATGTTGCTAGGTAGTTGAAAAATGTGGACAATTTAAATAAAAAGGCAGTCAGCTATTTTGTTTCCTTTCCTTTTTGTTCCTTATCACTGTGAATATGTGAAAATAAATATCATAGAATCATAGAATGGTAGTGGTTGAAAGGGATCTCTGGAGATCGAGTCCAACTCCCCCTGCCAAAGCAGGATCACCTAGGGCAGGCCACACAAGAACAGATCCAGGTGGGTCTTGCAAGTCTCTAAAGGAGACTCCACAGCCTCTCTGGGCAGCCTGTTCCAGTGCTCTGTCACCCTCACAGTAAAGAAATTTTTCCTCATGTTGAGGTGGACCTTCCTGTGTTTCACCTTGATAGCATCACCTCTCATCCTGTCACTGGGCACCACTGAAAAGTCTGGACCCTTCTACTTGACACCCACCCTTCAGATATTTGTAAACATGAATAAGATCCCCTCTCAGTCTTCTCTTCTCCAGGCTAAACAACCCCAGGGCTCTCAGCCTTTCCTCATAAGAGAGATGTTCCAGTCCCTTAATCATCCTCATAGCTCTCCGCCGGACTCTCTCTAGTATTTCCCTGTCTTTCTTGAACTGGGGAGACCAAAACTGAACACAACACTGCAAATGTGGACTCACTAGTGTAGCATAGAGAGGGAGGAGAACCTCCCTGACCTGCTGGCCACACTCTTCTTTATGCACCCCAGGATACCACTGGCCTTCCTGGCCACAAGGGCACATTGCTGTTCCATGGATAACTTAACTGTCCACCGGGACTCCAAGGTCCCTCTCCATGGGGCTGCTTTCTAGCAGGTCTACCCCTAACCTGTACTGGTGTATGGTGGTGTTCCTCCCCAGGTGTAGGACTCTGCACTTATCCTTGTTGAACTTCATTAGGTTTGCATTTGCCCAGCTCTCCAGTCTGTCCACGTTTCACTGCGTGGCCCATATGTACCTATATATTTCAATGTATGCCTGTATAGGTACACAGAATGCATATTTATTATATGCATGTATATGCTAAAGTTTTTATGACTGATACGGTTATCACAATGGTGCTTACTGCACACGTGATGAATCTGTTCTTGATCTAGAATTTTTTGTTAGGATTGTAATTTAAATAAGTGTCTCCTTTCACTTCATAGATGAATCTTCTTTTTCAGACATTTACGGGTGGCTTGAATGTTTTATGATTCAGGAAATCTGATTAGACTGGTCAACCTGCACTTATAAAATGAGGGTATTCTTGGATGAGTTGAGGACAAATTTACTCTCCTGCTTGAGCACATTGTCCATGGCTTCTCTTTTCTATCAGTGTCTTCCATGCATTTTCTCCCATAACTTTGAGTTCATGGATCATTTATTCTGTGGAACCTGCTCTAGGTGATCCTGCTTTGGCAGGGCAGTTGGCCTAGATGGTCTCCAGAGGTCCCTTCTAACCCCTACCAACCATTCTGTTATCACCATGACAAATGAAGTAATGGACCACCAAAGGGTAACACTAAGGAAGGTCGATGCTGAAGTATCCCTAGAAGCCTCAGGCTAAGCCTAAGTATGCAAGTGTAGTGTAGCTTATTAAAGTCATAAAATGTTTAGAATTGACTGTAATGTGAAATAAATATCCTTTAACAGATCAGTTTTAAGTAGTGGATGTTACTGTTAATCTAGGCTGTTTCAACATGGTATCTCATTTCTGTTCCTTCTGTTAAGGTTTTCTGTGTAGACAGTTTTTTGTACTTGTCTATATTGGGTAGGCACACAGTTTTTTGGAAAACAACTGTTCAGTTTTTGTGTGATGTTTGCAGATCTGGCTTTCAGAGTACTGCAATTGCAGCTCTTGGGACCCCGGATGTTCTAGATTAATTTTTTTTTTTTTTTTAAGAACTGTTCTAATCCAGGTATTAAATGAGGGAGCTGTAGCCTTAGAGATCTCTTACTTAATCATTTATCTCTGTCAGTTTGGGGGGAGGGAAATTCATTGATTCAATTGATGTAGGTTTCATTTTAAGTTGGAAATCAGGATTTTTTGCCTGTCACATAAGCTGGTGTGCATTTTCATTCTTTAAAAATGTTGAATAGTCTACTTCTTTGAGCCCTCTCAATCTGAACTGTTTGGTGGTTGCTTTGCTCATTCTCTGCTTGCTGGCCTAGAATAAATTCCCTGTAGAGCTATTTCTGAAGTTACCTTTTTTTTTTCCTTGCAAAAATAAATTTTTGGGCATAAATCAAGGTTGTGTATGAAAGGAGATTTTCTTTAGGACACTGGATGGGTAAACTTGTTGGTGATTTGCAATGAGCAAATACAAAAGGTATTTCTAAATAATGGGAATAACATGAAAGAAAGAATATTCAGACTTGAAGGACAGAAATAGACTAATTGGAGAGAACTGTTTAGAGAACTAGAGTAGTTGCAAGTAAAATTAGGGACTTAATTTAGGAAAACTAAGAACCTCAAGTCAAAACACAAATACTTTTATTAATTGTCTTATAAAGATCAAATTGCATTTTAGTCTGGTTTCCCAAGGACATGAAGCTTATATAATCAGTTGGCCTGCTTTCTCCCTTGGTGTCAGGGTTTAGGGTCAGGGCAGCTGCTAGACCTCTAACATGCTCTCTGTTAGCCCCTCTCCCTCCCCAAGGGGGAAGAGAAAGGGAAGAAGGGAGAGAGACTTAGTGATTAGAAAAGGAAACCAGAACAGCTTGAGTGAAAATAATAATAATAAAAATGACAGATATACATATATACACAAAACCAGTATTGAACCCAGCCCCCCCGATGGCAATTACATCACTGTCACCACTGATGCTGTGGAGCAGGCACTGTGAAGTGCCCAACTGGGCCCTGTAGCAGATGGAGGCTGTGTTCAGGAACTGGAATCTGGTACCAGACTCGAGAATGCAGTTCGGGATTGAAGGCAGAACGGACAGAGTCCCCCTTGTGTGCTGGCTAAGTGAGCAAGAAATGGGAAGAGGACTTGAGCCAAGTTGTGCAGAGCAGGGCGAGACCCTTGTGATCCCTCAGCTTTATGCCAAATATGATGTCTATGGGCTGGAATCCCTTACTGGTCAGTTTGGGGTCACCTGTCCTGTCCACTCCTCCCTGCAGGTGCAGCCTTTTACTTTCTGCACCCCGTAATGTGGTACACAAGGCCCAGCAGTAGCCTTGGTCTGCACACCAGTCCTTGGTACCAACTCTAACCATGGGGTGTTATCACTGCTGGAAGCAGACACTGCCTGTGGAAACAGGCTGCTGACTTCAGACAGTGCAGTTAGTTACAGGAACTGAGCTGAAAAATAAATTCCCTGAACAGAATTAGTTCTGTTCTCACTCGAACCAGGATGCGCAGGAACTATTGAACCCCAATGACCAGTTTCAACAAGGTTTTCCTGAAGGGTAACAATTTCAAAGACCATTGAGTTGCTGCTGGCTAAGGGATGAATCCCAGACTTATTTCCTAGCTAAGACAGGGAAACTCGCTGCTGCTGCTCTTTCTATTTGTCAGCAGTTGAACAGACATCAGGATTTGTGTATTGGCTGGCCTGTTGGCAAGCATGTAGTTGAAAATTAATTAGTGCATGAGTTGCCTACAGTAGCATGGCACTTGCCAACTCTTGCCTTGGAGTGTTTTAGTCGAAGACTTCAAGGGAACAGAGGTTATTGTGGTTGGTACTGAAAGCAAAATAATAGAGAAATTCTTGGGAAACCATGGATTCTTGGGTTTTATTGCTTGCAGAACTGACTTTTGATGCAGAAACTTCTGGATTCCCAGTAGAAGTGCTTAATCTTACTTTCTTTATGTTTATTTTTAATTTGTATTTATCCTTTTCTTGCAGTGGTGTGATGAAAGATTCAACTTCCAAGCTACGTTTTTACAGTGCTTGGCAAAACACGTGCCAAATATTTACTCAGCTGAAATGGACCCCTTGCTGGAGAAACAGGAAGAAATGGTCCAGGCAGCAATATTATACCCCCTCGAATGTTACTTGTTTGGGGAAGACCCAGATATATTCCTAGAGAAATTACAACAGAGTGGAACCTCCCAGCTCTGTGGGAAGGTGTTCAAAGGAGGGGAGACAACGTACTCTTGCAGGTAAGAATGGAGGGATGTTATCATGAATGTCCTCGTATGAGATAATGCAGCAAAGTGGTGTAATAAAATCAGTTGTGCTGCTAGCTAGCCATTGCTTGTGTCATGGTGGGTCTTTGCTGAACTGACAGTACCATTTGCTTCAGTTTTCAAACCACTTTTTGAGTGAGAATTGCATATGAGTGAAAAGCAATTCTCTGGCAAAGAAATGGGGAAGGGAATGGAAAGGCTGCTAAAGGTACTGGAAGCCATGGGCTAGAAAGATAGGATGGTAGGGTGTGAGTATGAGGTCTGTACCTGAACTGAGGGAGAACAGGCATAAAAATCTGTGTGCTGTACACTCACCCTTCCAAAGTCTGAGGCAGATCCCAGCATTTCTGAACATCGTCGGTCCTCTGCTTAAGCAATACCTATGTGACCAATGGTCACGTTACCACCTTCTTTCTCATCCTGAAGTGTATTAAAAGTGGCAGTCCACAGATTTGATATAATTTAATTTATTAATTCATATTAACGCAAATATATTAATATTAAAAATAATACTAAAAAGCAAGAGGTTTTTGGGGTAGATGTAATGATTGCAACTGTGTGGGCAATTCATCAGTATTAATGTGGTGCTGTTTATTGTAGTTTTCAGTAGGTTGTTGGGTTTTTTTAAAGCCTAGAAAACTTCATCAGAAATACCCAAGAATATTATTAAGGTTGAAGAATATTGCTATGATGAAAAAAATCCAGCCCTTAGAATTTGTGAAGTGTCAGAATTGCAACTGTGTAAACTTTGTTTATGAAATACACTGTAAGGCTTTCATCAACTGCTCTTCAGCTTTTTCTGGGAATAAGTGTTGTGTATGAAAGGAGGATGGTCTTTGAAGAAGTCCTTGCATGTTTGCTAGAAAGTATAGTGAATGTGACATTGGATGGTACAAAGAAAAATGATGTTGAAGGCAGTTTAGTGCTGCTGTACCAGGAATAATTCCGCTCTTACCTCTGCAGAGTTCTTGCATGATAGCAGACAAAGACAAAGCTGTATTTCTCACGGGAGGTCTCTTTTCCTTATTCTGTTGCATTCCTGTCTTGCAAAACAATTTGGTAGTATTTATACAAAATATTGTACTTCCTATTGCAACTGAAGCTAAATGTACATTTGCTTTAGGCTTCTAAAATGCTAAAGGTAATAGGTACTCTGAAATATTAAAATCTGAACGTCTTGAATTGGGCATTCAAATCTAGCAGGCACTTCTGGCTTAATTTTTAACTCATCTTGCAGTAGATTTATGGTAATACATGAATGTTAGTGAAGTATTAAATTATTGTAATGATGATTATCATCTAAAGGTTGGAAAGGAAATTAATTCTGTCATCAGAATTACCATACTGTTTTAGTTGCATTGTAAAGGAGGCTGGAACTAGATGTTGAACAATTTGCATAAAACAAAAAACGTGCTGTGTTGTCATTAAGCACCCATCAACCACATTTTGCATAGAATGGAAAAACACTTAAAGAAAAAAAGTCACCATGTTTTACTGAAAAAAAAGGTGATATTAAAAAAAGCATGTGCATGTGGAGCACAGGAAAAAATGGAATTAGATTGCCCAAGAGTGTAATTCTGGATTTTCAGGTATTTGCGCACATGACTGAAGTTGTTGAAGTGAAGTTTCTAAGTGTGTATTCTTTAGCTAATTTCGTAAAGGTATTCTCTTTAGATTTTTAACTTCTGACTGTTTTAAAAGTTAGAAACATAACCTAGCAGAAGTAGCAAAGTTTCTTTAGCAAACTGTCTACAGTTCTTGGGAACCATAATGAAGGTTACTTCAGAGTCGCCATGGTTTTCAATAGCTGCTTGTTCCTGGCAAAACCAAATATGTTTGCACCAAGTTTTGGAAGAGGAAATGGAGCATGTTTGTGATAGAATCCGATATAACAGGTTAGAGTACAAACCTAACAAGTTTGACTTTATCATTCTTTCTGCAATGCAAAGTAGCCAGTGTTTTTATAATTTGAATGTGTTGTTAATCTCAATTCCCCCCCCAGCAGCATTTTCTTTTCTGCATGAAAATTTCATGTGTTTGTTTTAGAAAGGTTTTCAGTTCCCATTTTTATTACAGAGACTGTGCAGTTGATCCAACCTGTGTACTCTGTATGGACTGCTTCCAGAACAGCATTCACAAGAACCACCGGTACAAGGTAGAAAAACCTTATATTAAGAAATTGTACTTGTAGCTTTGGAGAAGACTTTTTGAGGATATAATAAACTGCATATAAACAATTAGTAATGTTTATTATAAAAACACCAAACAATCAAGTGGAATCTACTAGTGACTTAATTATCTCTCTCTCATGTTTCTAACTATATAACCCTCTTAAGAACAGTAACTTTCTAATTCAAGAGCCAGAGGGTAAGGGGGTGTTTACAGATGCATACACTGACAATGTCACAGAAATGTATGTCAGAGCAAAAACTGGTGGTGGAAAACGACAGTCCTGTCCTGAGTGCCAGCAGGTACTGTTTGGAAGCATAGAATGAGTGTGCATATATGGGGGCTACTCTGCCAGCACTTATGTCACTGATGCAATCTCTGCATTTCCACTCTGTTCCTTCATCTAGATTTGCATAAACTACTTTGTGCTAAGTGTGGACTATGACGAAGTTCAAAAAAATATTAAGCATCAATTTTTTTTTTTCTATTGAGAAAGTGGGATCATCTCTTTCTGATACCCTTCTGATTGTCTTTGAGCCAAGTTTGTTATCTTTTAGAGATTCCCATGATTTAATTAGCTCACTCGCTGCCTAAGCTGTCAGCTCCTGTTTCCTTTCCAGGACCCCTCTTTTGCTTGCTCTCTTTGCTGAGAACTCTGTAAATTCTGCAACCTTCAAAGCAGAAATGGAAAATAATATATTAAGCATCACTCTTAAAGCTGGTCTAACTGCTGCAAGAGGCAAGAAAATGTACAGAAACATAACGTTTTTGATTTAATTCTTTCATGACCAAAAAGTGGGCTAGATTTTTTTTTTTTTTTAAACTATTCCTTCTATTCATTGTCAGGACATTAGTTGAAGAGATTTGTCTTACTTGTACTATCAATTCAGGGTCTATAAATGGGTATGTTTCAGTGAGAGACAGTCTGGAAGAAAGTCTAAACAATCTAAAAATTAACTGGGACTAAGATGTAATATTCTGCCCCTCTATATAAGTCTTTGCATACTGATCTGAAAATGTGCTGTAAATATCAATTCAAAGACATAAAAAAACCTACTTGGATAATGCAAATGTAACTTTGATATGCATGCCCACAGTTTACAAAGCGGTAAGATGAGAACCAATAATGATTACAGAGCAATTTGGATTCACAGCTGGGCTCAGAAGCTGTTGTGCTTTCCCTGTTTTTCAGTAACTTCTTCAGGCAGAACATTGGCCATGGAAATAGGTAGTCAGGTGGGAGTAGATTTGCTGCATTTCCATTTTAAAGATGCAATCTAAAGAACACAGATTATGCCCTTTATAGATTCATAGAATAATTTAGGTTGGAAGGGACCTAAGGGGGTCACCTAGTCCGACCTGCTTGAAGCACATCTAATTAGATCAGGTTATTTAAAAATGTTTCACAAATAATAGAGTTTTGAATGTCTTTTTATTGGGTCACCTAGTGTTTTCATAATTTTTTTAGGATTGGGGATTTAGAGTAAGCTAAGGATAATTATTTTTGCCTAAATTTTGTTTGAATTTTTGTCCAAAATGAAGGGTCAGAATTTGTAGTTTTCTGAAAGTGTAACGCAAAGTTGAAGGTGCAAGAATGTATTTAGATGTTGATTATATCTTAGTTTCTATTGGTTAAAGTGGAGGTACTACTAAATGTCTGTTTAATATACATATAAATTTGGTTAGATGATTTTAAAAAACTTTACCAAGTAATTTGTAAAGAGGGCATTAAGGAGCTTTGCTGTAAATTTGATAATATAACCAGAAATTATTACCTTTCCATTTATGAAGGGCTTATTCATCAGGCATAGGATTTTTCACTTTCTATTTAAGTTTAACTCTTGCATACTTTTTTTTGCAGTGACAACTCTATTTCCTCCTTTATTTTCTGCTCAAAATGTTTACATTTCCACCCCTCCTGATAAGTATACTTTCATCTAAAAGAAGACAGAAATACAGGTGCGTATTTCCTGACTGAAATCTGTGTTTTTTACAGATGCATAGCTCCACTGGAGGTGGCTTTTGTGACTGTGGGGATACAGAGGCATGGAAGGCTGGACCACTGTGTACTAAACATGAGCCTGGAGCAACAGGTTCTGCAAAAGAAGTAAGAATATTGCTTGAAGTGAAAGAATATTAAATACTGCCTTAAAAAAAGTGTTTGAAAGTGTGTATATTGTATAATTCACGTAGCAAGTCCAATTAAATTGAATCAGGATTTCCTTGGTCGAGGTGTTCGTCGGAATCAAACCCATATAGATAGCCTTTGTCTCCATGAAAGCAAAAACTAGAACAATTCCATCTACCTGTCTCGTGTATTTCTGTCTTGGTTTCAGAGTTAAAATGACAGTGTCTTGCTCTCTTCCTTGCTATGTGTATTACTCAGTTCTTCTTCGCAAATAATTGGTTTCCCTGTGGTTAGTAAATGTTTAGGTGTAGTACTGGATTTTAATAATATCTTTTCTGCATTACTGAGCAATTTTTATTTTTGTTCGTTTTGTCAATTACTTCTGGTGTGTGATCTGTCACTATGACTAAAGTATGTTCCTGTGCTTTAGAATTAACATCACATACTAGGATGTCTCATGCTTATTGTACCTTGTAAACCAGCACCTCCTGAGTCCTACTTTCTGAGATAATCAGGACAAAAACCCCTTAGCGTTCATCATTTCAAATAGACCCCTAATTCCTCCTGGTTTTGTTGTAAAAGTACTGTTCTTTATGATCTGGCAAAAAAAAATCAAATGGAAAAGAATTAAAGAGCACTGGTCTTAGAGAAAAATATGACAAAGTTTTCCTTCAAAAAACCCATTAATCTTGATGGATTTCAAATATAAAAATAGCTGAAGCTCCAAGAAAGGGGTCATCTGATTGCCACTTGGACCTTTCAGTGTAAAATTCACCTGCTTCTACTTCAGTGAAGTCTTTTCTGCTGGGCAGGACTTATCCCTGAGTACTGAGCCATCTGATTTACGTGTGCCTGATATCTACATATTACTTGGGAAAACTTAAAAGAGCCAAGTTGTTTCCTCAGTGTTAGAATACCCAAAAAGAGCTATGGTATGGTTAATTTTACTGCTGTCACCATTACTATATATGTGTTTAATACTTTTCCCAGCACATTCTAGTGGTGTTTCCAGAATAAGAAACTAGCACAGTTTCTCTTTCGAAGTGTTCATTTTCGTACTTGCGTTCTGAAGGAAAACAGGATTTTGCAATACTGGATTTCTGGTACTGCTGGTAAAGACATAGGGGAAAGTAGAGAATGCATGTGCCTACCAGCTTCAAAGCCACCTTTGGATACTATGGAAAATATATCTTACAAGATGCTCAGTATCAGATTTCCAACTGATTACTGAGAGGTCCTTATCATATCATGAAAAGAATTTAGCAATGGATTTAAGAAAAAAATGTTCAGGTCTCAGTTGAGAGTGAAGTGTTCTTCCACTTCTAAATTAAGTGTTTCCAGCCAAAGTGTTTCCATTACTTCTAGATAACAGGTATTACTTATGTGTCAGCTGACTGGTTTGTCCAGTTTGTCTTACAGGCAGCAGCTAGCATACATTATAAATTTCACCTGTGATGGCTCACCAAAAAAATCACACCAGTAACTGGATGCATGAGGACCTAGGAGGCATATTAAGAATTTTAACAAAGAAATTCTGTAAAACTGGATTATATTTCCCAGCTTTAAAATTTTGGTCTCTGTATGAGATCTAACAGTTGTTTCAGCACTTTGTGTGAGAATAATAGCATTTTTTGGTTCATAGAATGGTTTGGGTTGGAAGGGATGTTAAAGTCTAGTTCCAAGCCTCCTGCCGTGGCAGGGACACCTTCGACTAGACCAGGTTGCTGAATGCCCCTTCCAACCTGGATGTGAACGCATCCAGTGATGGAGCTTCCCTGGGCAATGTGTCTCACCACCCTCAGAATGAAGAATTTCTTTCTTATTTCCAATCTAAAGCTACCCTATTCTATTTTCAAATCATTACTCCTTGTCCTATCACTACAGGCCTTTGTACAAAGTCCCGGTCTGTGTAGACTCTAGTAAAAGGGCAGAAGTACAACCACTACAATAATAAAAGGCATCAGAATATTAATATATACTATATGTAATTATTTGATAGACTGCATTGCATGACCACCATTCTTTTTTAATAAAAGACTTGTCTGGACAAGGATTTTTTGTGGGGAAGAGGCTTGTGGATATTTGAATTACATCCTAGTTCTGTTTTGAAAATCAAGGACTTTCATTATGTGGGAATTTTCTTAGTGTATAGTGTTTATTAAAAGAAATGAGTTACAAAGCAGAGTTGGAACAGACATCTTGCATGATTCTTTTCCAGCATGTTTTCTGATTATATAGAAGTCTGTCATATGCTTGTCAAACAAAAAGCACTCTTTTCTGGATGATCCTGACCAGTATTCTTTGAATTCCTCTTAAGTTTAGAGGCCCTCTTGGAATGAACTCTGGCAAAGGAAGTAAAAGAAAACAAGAAGGGCTTCTTCAAGTACATCAGTGGTAAAACTAGGGGAAGTGTGTGCTGATTGAGGTGGGAGCCCTGGTGACAGACATGCAGAGAAGGCAGAACTACTGAATGCGTTCTTGGCTTCGGTATTCACTGCTATGACCAGCCCTCAGGAATCCTGGACCCTGGAAGTAAGAGGAAGCTTGGCGGGAGGAAGACTCTCCACTGGTTGATGAGGATTGGGTTAGAGATCACTTGGGTAAACTGAACACGCACAAATCCATGGGCCCCAATCGGATGTACCCACAAGATCTGAGGGAGCTGGCTGTTGTTGTTCTACCACTCTCCATCATTTTTGAAGGATCATGGAGAATGGGAGAGGTTTCTGAGAGGTAGAGGAAAGTCAGTGTCACTCCAGTCTTCAGAAAGGGCAAGAAATAAGACCCTGGTAATTGCAGACCAGTCAGCCTCACCTCCAGCCCTGGAAAACTGAGCTCATTCTGGAGATCATATCTCAGCACATGGAAGAAAAGAAGAGTAGCCAGCATGCATTTACTCAAGGGAAGTCATGTCTGACTAATCTGGTATCCTTCTACAAAGGTGTGACTGAATGGGTGGATGCAGGGAGAGCAGTGTTTACCTTGATTTCAGCAAGGCATTTGGCACTGTCTCCCCTAACATCCTTGTGGGTATTCTCAGGAAGTGTAGGTTAGAAGAGAGGGTTGGGAGATGGGTTGAGAACTGGGTAAACAGTAGAGCTCAGAGGGTGGTGATCAGTGTCATAAATCCCAGTTGGTCTGTATAGCTAGTAGTGCTCCCCAGGGATAGTACTGAGTCCAGTCTTATTCCATATCTTCTTCAGTGACCTGGATGAAGGGATGGAGTGTACCCTCAGTAAGTTTGTTGATGGTATGAAACTGTGAGGAGTGGGTGATACACTAGAAGGCTGTGCTGCCATTCAGCAAGATCTGGACAGGCTGGAGAGCTGGGCAATGGGGGACCTAGTGAAGTTCAACAGGGACAAGTGTAGAGTCCTACACCTGGGGAGGAATGATGCCATGAACCAGTACAGGTTAGGGGTAGACCTGGTGGAAAACAGCAGCATGGAGAAGGACCTTGGGAGTCCTGGTGGACAGTAAGTTATCCATGGAACAGCAATGTGCCTTGTGGCCAAGAAGGCCAGTGGTATCCTGGGGTGCATAAAGAAGAGTGTGGCCAGCAGGTCGAGGTCGGTTCTCCTCCCCCTCTACTCTGCACTAGTGAGACCACATCTGGAGTATTGTGTCCAGTTTGGTTTCCCCAGTTCAGGAGGGACAGGGAAATACTAGGAAGAGTCAGAGAGCTGTGACATTGGTTAAGGGACTAGAACATCTCAGTTATGAGGAAAGGCTGAGACCTGGGTCTGCTTAGTCTGGAAAAGAGAAGACTGAGAGGGGATCTTATTCATGTTTACAAATATCTGAAGGGTGGGTGTTAAGTAGAAGGGGCCAGTCTCTTTTCATTTGTGCCCTGTGAAAGGACGAGGAGCAGTGGTCACAAACTGGAACACAGTGAGTTCCACCTCAGCATGAGGAGAAACTTCTTTACTGTGAGGCCGGCGATGCCCTGGAACAGGCTGCCCAGAGAGGTTGTGGAGTCTCCTTCCCTGGAGACTTTCAAGACCCACCTGGATCTGTTCCTGTGTGGCCTGCCCTAGGTGGTCCTGCTTTGGCAGAGGGGTTGAACTTGATGGTCTCCAGAGGTCCCTTCCAACCCCTACCATTCTATGATGCATCATGCTAGAGTGTTTATAAACTTACTCTGATCAGGTAGGAGCAAATAAGAAGTGCATGTTTGCAGCATGTTTGTCTGCTATGCAGAATGTGGTAAAAATGTGCTTAGGAACTGGCTGCTATTTTTAAAAGGTACATTAAGTTTAGAGTTTGATCTACAGCGTGACCTCCTTTTAAAAATGAGCCCTACTAGAGGACAGGTTTCAATCTCCAACATTAAAGATAAGCACCAGTTTTTAGCATTTCTGAGATTCTGAGGTGAGAATTGGTAAAATACAGTATCCTTACAAAAATCCTAATTAAACATTAATTTGGAGGGAGGGGGGGAAGTTGTTTTTTTTATAATGAGATATTTACAAAACTTGTTGTTCTGTATGTAAGATGAGGCTCAGAAAAGCAGGCCTTTGTGTTAGTATCCACACTCCAGACTTTTAGGAGTCATCCGTTCCCTATTGATTCCTAATTAGTACCTTCAGTATGCCAGATATCTGGAAACCTTTTTGCCACCCTTTCATCATTAAAACCAGATAACTTCAAGAATTCACATTTGAGATAAACTAAAAATAATTTCCAGACACATTTGCTTAAAAAAAAAAATTAGAAAAATGATCTGTTAGTTATTTTTAAATTTCAATATCCAAACATAATTTCTTCATTCTTCCACAATTTTATTTTCAAGCTTTACCTGAAGCTTAAATAGCTACACATTTTTGGCATTTATCATTCAATTTTATTATTACCCTTTCATTTTACATTAAATGTTATATTAATTTAATTTTACTGTGAGTTCTATTAATGTGGATAGCATTGGAGGTGTCATTGCATCGTTTAAATTCTCACAGTTTTTATGGGTGCAATCCCAACTTTTAATAGTTTATAAACCTTTTGGTGTGGTTTTGAGTTCTTCTACAGATTGAAGGAGAGCAGCATGTCTTATTACGAGGTTCTTGTTTGGAGTGTTTCTGTGCACAGCTCTGTGTTTTCCTCCAACTGTTATAATTTTTGAGTAACATACTTTAATGCTTAAAAAGCCAAATAAATACTGGGGGAAAAAATAGTGTATTTACAACTCAATTCAATTACAGTATTCTTATCACTATAGGTTTGTTTGGGTTTTTTTCATTCTGCTGCAGATTTTAAGATGATGATAGCTTTGTCAGTCTGGGGAAAAAAATAATTACCCCAGACATTTACATTCTTAATTACTAAGATCTACCCCAAGGTTATCCAAAATTAAGTACATACACACATTGATATTTATAGACCATTAGTTCATTGGCAGGCATTTTAGATTGTATGTTTGACTCCAAATTATTCTTCCAACGCTTATCAGGTCAGAAAACTGTTATTCAGAGCTTTGGAAAGAATGGACCATGTGAACACATTTTTACTACTCTCACACTGCTTGCTTTTTTTATCTTCAGCTTGTTCTTGCAGAGGTGAATGCCCTTACTGCTTTTGGATTAAAAGCGTTATTTGTGGAAAGAACCTTTGCTTCTCATCTTTTCTCAGTTTGGCAAGCACATACATATTCAGATTTTGAGGGCGGTTTTGGTGATCCTAAAATTATAGGAAACTTTGTGTAAATACTCTAGAAAATATCAGCCTCTGTTTCTGTCTCATATTTGTATATCAAATTACTGAATTTCACTGTTTTAACATTAGTAACTTTATATACCATTTCCATGTGCTGAAAGGAAGGTGGTGAGTGGAAAAGGTCATCAGGGCCTTTGGATTAAAGGCCTCTTTTCACACCAGGTCATTGCAATGTATCTATGTCTTGTACCTGAACATTGATTGCTTCATGAAGTGAAGATTTGGTAATGATTTTCTTTGTTTATAACCTTAATTTTTTTCTCCTGCTTAAATGCTTATGGAAAGAATTAATACTCTTCTATGGTGTAGACAGCTCACTTCATGAGCTTTGTCTGGGTGGATGGGAAATATGTTGGTTCACAGGGCTATTTTGAATGATTTCCACATCTGGGATGGGATGTCTGAAAAGAATGGAGCTTGGTTTCCTTGCATGATTCTGTTCAAGAGGTGTCATAAATATTTGTCAGAATACAACAGAGCAAGAGATGCAGGGCAAAAATTTTGGTCTGGACTACAAATTTTTAATATTTGCAGGTGTACAGAAAGCTGTTAATCAGATTTTTTTGACCTAAAGTTTAAAAAAATGAAGTGGACTCTCCTAACACATTTGGTGAGGCCTTTTGTAGTCTATTCCTAGATAAAAACTGGATGGGGGGGGGGGGGGGGAAGGTAGGTGAAACTGTCAGAATACTACTGAGCCCTTCAGATGACGTAATTTTGAAGAGAAGACATTAGGTGAAATACCCTTAAAAATCATGAATGCGCTAATTTCCTGAAATAAATACTGGTATTCTACCAACCCTGGTTTTTTTTTCTTCTTTTTTTTTCTTCTTCATTTTTTAAACTTTGTTTTTCATACTAACATTGTCTCCTCTTTTGCAGAATTCTGAATGTCAGTTGAATGAAGAAATTATGGAGCACTCTAGGAGGGTGTTTCCCTCTGTGATAAAATACATTGTAGATATGCTTATATGGGAAGAAGAGAAGGAACTGCCTCCGGAGCTGATGATTAGGTAGAGCGTATTTCCAACTGTCTCTTCAAGACATTAGATGCCATGGTTTTGCCTTTGGTATTCTTAAGCTTATGTGAACATGTTGATGCCAAAATCCCTTCAAACAGCACTGTATCATTTTTGACCTACAGTTACATAGAGAAGAGTTTTTGAAGTCTGCTGTATCTCTAGGGCCTGTGTTAAGGACATCACTAGGAAGCTTCCTAGCCCTGGTATGGCCCTCAGACTATCATCCATTACTGCTCTTCCATGTGGGTGGCAATGAAGCTGCAACATGTAGTCCAAGGGCCGTCAAAAGACACTTCAGGGCCTTGGGATAGTTGGTGAGGGGATCTGGAGCATTGGTTATATTTTTCCTCTCCTTGCAGTTGCTGGCAGCAACACTGGAAGAAACAGATGGACTATTGATACATGCCTCTGTGGCTGGTGTCACCACCAGTTTGTTTTGGGGTTTTTTTTGATAATGGGATGGTTGATGTAGTTGCCAAGACACTCTGTGTGATCTTTGACAAGTCACATGAAGTCCCTGGTGACGGGAAAAGGGAAACATGGCACCTATTTTAGAAAGAAGGGTAGAAGGGAGGACCCTGTGAGCTACTGACCTGTCAGCCTCTTCTCTATGCCTGGGAAGATCATAGAATGGATCCTCTTAGAAGCTATGCTAAGAGATGCAGAGGACAGGGAGGTAATTCAAGATAAGCAGCATGGCTTTACCAAGGGCATGTCCTGCCTGACCAACCTAGTGGCCTTCTGTGATGGAGTTACTACATCAGTGGACAAAGGAAGAGCTATTGATGTT
Source organism: Todiramphus chloris collaris (assembly GCA_025345505.1). NCBI lineage: Eukaryota > Metazoa > Chordata > Aves > Coraciiformes > Alcedinidae > Todiramphus > Todiramphus chloris. The sequence continues at coordinate 1,454,814 of JANVCC010000076.1, forward strand.
GTCTGCCTGGACTTCTGTGAGGCCTTTGACACGGTCTCCTATAACATCCTTCTCTCTAAATTGGAGAGTCATGTATTTGATGGGTGGGCTGTTCAGTAGATAGGGAATTGATTGAATGATTGCATCCAGAGGGCAGTGGTCAATGGCTTGATGTCCAGATGGAGACTGGTGACAACTGGTGTCCCTCAGGGGTCAGTATTGGGACCAGTGCTGTTTAACATCTTCATCAATGACATAGACAGTGGGATTGAGTGCATCCTCACCAAGTTTGCAGATGACACCAGGCTGCATGATGCAGTTGATGCATCTGAGGGATGGGATGCCATCCTAGAGGGATCTGGGCAAGCTAGAGAAGTGGTCTTATATGAACCTCATGAGGTCCAACAAGGTTGAATACAAGGTCCTGCACCTGGATTGGGGCAACCCCTGATATTAGTACATGCTGGGAGATGGAGGTATTGAGAGCAGTTCTGTGGAGAAAGACCTGGGAGTACTGGTGGATGAAAAGCTGGACATGAGCCAGCAATGTGCTTTTGCAGGCCAGACGGCCAGTTGCATCCTAGGCTGCATCAAGAGAAGCATGGCCAGCAGGTCGAGGGAGGTGATTCTGCTCCTCTACTCCACTCTGGTGAGACCCCAGCTGTAGCGTAGTGTCCAGCTCTGGAGTCCTCAATGTGGAAAAGACATGGACCTGTTGGACAAGGTCCAGAGGAGGGCCACAAAAATGATCCAAGGGCTGGAACACTTCTGCTGTGAGGACAGGCTGAGGGAGTTTGAATTGTTCATCCTAGAGAAGGGAAAGCTCTGGAGAGACCTTATTGAGGCCTTCCAGTACTTAAAAGGGGCCTACAGGAAGGATGGGGGCAAACATTTTGGTAGGGCCTCTTGTGATAGGACAAGAGGTGATGGTTTTAAACTAAAAGGGGGTGGATTTAGACTAGATACAAGGAAGATTTTTCTTTTCTCTTTTTTGATAGTGGTGAAACACTGGCACAGGTTGCCTGGAGAGGGGTGGATGCGTCATCCCTAAAAACATTCCAGGTCAGGTTGGAGGGAGCTCTGACAACCTGATCTAGGTGAAGATGTCCCTGGTCACTGCAGGGGGGTTGAACTAGATGACCTTTAAAGGTCCCTTCCAGCCCGCACCCTTCTGTGATTCTATGAAAATGGGAAAAAACTGTCATGTGTCATGTTAAAAAGACAAATGGGATTGAAAAACATCAGAGAGAGGAAATAATAATGAAGTAAACAAATAACTTAAAATGTCTTCTGCACTTGGTTCATGGTTTCTTTGGCTTTTTCTGATACAATTTCTTATATAAATTTTTGTTTGTTTGTTTTGTATGTGACATTTCTCTCAAACTGTCAAGTGAGCTGTTGCTTGTATTGGATAGGACATTATTTGCAGTTTTAATTGTGTGATGATGTGTTGGCTTTTTCCCAGTAGAGAGAAGGTAGACAGCTACTACTGTGTCCTTTTCAATGATGAACATCATTCTTACGACCATGTCATCTACAGCCTGCAAAGGGCACTTGGCTGCGAACTCGGTGAAGCCCAGCTGCATACTACTGCCATAGATAAAGAGGTCAGTGTGTTACAGATAGGGGAGAAAGTAATTTTTTAATCATTAAGAAGTCTTGCTACAGTCTCATGATCATAGAGTCTTTGTTTCTGGGATGCTGGAACTAGAGAGGAGAGAGGCATGTTACAGATCAACTGCTGATCAGCACTTTCTTGAAACAAGTTTTTAAACAGTATTAATATTTTTTTCTTCAGGACAAAATCAGTTTCTTGAGAAAGGGAACAGCTAATTTATCTGAAGTTGCTCTTTTCACATTTGGCATATTTACCTTTTTTTTTTCTTCTCAGCTGAGATTAGTGTTTTATTTTATTATTATTTGAAAAATACACAAGTCAGCAATATGAATATCTAGTTAAATTTAATAAACCCACACTTACAATATACCCTACTATTTCATATGAAGAAGAAATAAATAATAGGGAAGATTGTAGAAAAGCAATTCAGGATGAGTGTAGCTTCTTCTAGGAAGAAAGTTGATGTGGTTTGTATTTAAAGCATCTTGCAGAAATCCTCATCTGCTTTAATGTGTACATGAATTTTCCTTATCTAATAATATTAAGATACCTAGACTTCACTTTGTTCTGTTGTTAATTTAATTAAAATAGGTTTTTTTCTAAAGGTAATTGTGTTAATTTTGATTTGCTTCTAGTTGTCTAAGAGCACCATGAGTGACATTAGTCCCTGTGTTATGTATAACAAGCATATCAAAGAACAGGCTTGTGGCATTTTGGTTTTGTTTTGTATCGGTCTCATTCTGAATATTTTCTTGAAACAGGGTCGTAGAGCTGTTAAGGCAGGACATTATGCCTCTTGTCAGGAAGCAAAAGAAGAAATCAAGGTAACTTCCTAAAATATTTTTCTCATCTAAAAAAGAAACAAAAGAACCTCATAATTATTAATACTGAAGACTTGTATTTGCCTGCTGTACAGTCTTTGAATTAGTATTTCCATGCTTTTATAACCTGCATGTGAACTTTTTGAAATTGAATTTACTTCACCACATTTGGTATTGATAGGTATCTTCAGAAATAAAACATCAAACTGATTTGATTTTTCACTTGGGAGAGGTAATGACCGGTGAAGACAAATATGAAAGTTCATGTTATCTTTATTTTATATCTGCTAATATTTATCTGACTCCTAGAGACATTCTGAAAATGTTTCTCAACGACCACTTCATGTGGAGGTTCTGCATGCTGACGTTATGGCTCACCAGAAGTTTGCCTTGCGCCTTGGTTCTTGGCTGAACAAGCTCATGAGTTACTCAAGTAAGCAGAACTGATTTCTGTTCTGATAATGCCGTGTCACTATTTGAATAACCAATTCTCTCAAAAAGTGTCTTTAATAGTGTTGCATATGACATTCCCTTATTAAAATGCTTCCACATTCCTCCTAATTAATAAATAAATGATACAGTAGTATGACTGCTGATACCCCTTGGTATGGTTATGCATAGCAATATTTTTCTGTTCCTTCTTGCTAAAATAAAGCTCTTGCTTGAGCTCTGTTCCTCTAGAACTTTTACTATCTGCAGTTTCAGCATCACATGCCCTATTTCAGTGACTTTGCTTAAAAGCTGCTCTACTCAGTGCTGGTGGAAAGCTCCAGAACATACATCCTCTGCTTGAATTAATTCCTCCTTCAGATTTGATAGCTGTGATTAATTAGTGTCAGTAAAGTGAACAAACAAAAGCCTTAATTTAAAAATTTGTCCAGTAGTGGAAAGTTGTATTTTAAGCTCTCAAACATTGTTCTGATGTTTGATGATGCTCATGGTTTTAAAGAAGACTTCTGAATCAACCCAATTTTGATTTCTGTTACTGTGTTTTGTCATACCTGTGTTTTGCCAAACTAAAGCCGTTATAAATTTTCTTTTTGCTGTACAGATGTGCACAGATGAGTTCTACTCACTGCTTATTCTCCTCCTTGATAGGGTAAATCTGTTGGTCTGCTTTAGCCTCCTCTTCAAGCTTGGATAATAATGAGAATGTTTTATTTTTATTTTTTTCTGAACACTTATTATCCAATCTTTCCCTTGAAATACCAGAATTATACATTTTTGTAATACTTTACAAAATTTTAGAGATAGTAACTTTCTGTTCTTTTCAACTTTGCATATGTTCCATTGATTGTATTTTTTTTCTGGTCTGAGTTCCTTGAACAGTTCTTTTAATTGTTACAGATTTTTGACACTGTGGTTTATTTCAAGGTTTTCTGGTGAAATGTCAACTTTTATCCAAGTGTTTCTTCCTAGATAATTTTTCTTATTATTTTACATTCTATAAGATTATTTAAAATGACTGACAGCTCTTGACTGTGTGTGTGTGTGTAGGCAAGTTAGCATCAGTGCTCCACCAAACGCCAAAAATGTTAGGTTTTTAAGCATTATCTTTTTAGCTGTTGATACAAGCTAAAACTAAAAAGGAATTTCCCATGTTGGGTGTAGCATTTTGTGTTAGGGAGTTGTTATAGATTAACTGATACTTCAATATGTTTCATGAGAGTCTTCAAGCACAAAGATTGAAGTCTAACATTCCTGTCCTTGTTCTTCTGAATTATGTATGTACATGCTTTAAGAGCCTGATAGTAGTTAGCTGGAACTTTTTGGTAGTCTGCTTGTTCCTGTTCTTTTCCTAGTTTGGCTTTAAGCGGTAGTACTCGGATCAAGAATCATTAACTAGTATTTATTTCCAGGTTGTCAGGAACTTGATTCATGATGCTTCACTTTTCCTTTCAAAATCAGTAATAGCTCGTTTCTGAATGTTAGTATCTTATGGGTGACTCGTACACATTGAACCCCAAAACTGCTTCAGCAAGTGCTGTATTTATTGATAGGTGTAAGAAAATATAAAATAATGTTCTGGTATTCTACAAAAGGCTGGCTTTCAGGCCCAAAGCAGGCATCAGTGTAGACTTGCCTAGCCTGTTTATTTCTGCGTTGACATGGATCTGATATACTTGCTTACAAATCTGCTTTGCAAAAATATTGAGATGCTTTCCAATTTAAAACACTCTCCCACATCACTGAATTTATTAAATAAAGTAGGTAAGAAAAATAGGTAGAAATTAGTAAACGGAGTGTATATAGGAGTATGTTCACTGAGGGAAAAATAAAATTATAAAAAATAATTCATACTTAAGTGCTTTCTGTTTTGTTGCTTTTTTTTGCTGTTTGTTTTGTTTCTTTAGAACAGAGTTCTGCACTTCTCATTTTATTGGCTCATATGATTGAATTGTTGGAGCATTCTTTTACAAATACATAGTTTTATCTCTATAGGTGATTTTCGACAGATTTTTTGTCAAATATGTCTCAAAGAAGAAGCTGGATCTGAGAAGCCATGCTTCATAAGCAAGTTGATGCTATGGGATGCAAAACTTCATAAAGGTTTGTTTATCTGTGGGGATATAAACTGAAGAAGCAAATTAATTTTTTGGGTGTGTAAAAAATGCATAAAATTAAGTGATGTGCAGGTGGAGTTACATTTCTTTAGTTTTTATATTATGGGTTTTATACAGCCTCTATTTTTACAGCTGAGATAATTGGTATTTTGAGTATGTATCTGCCCCCTAAATTTTTTCTACTTTATTTTGAAGAATCAGTTCACAAGATGTAGCCTGAGTGACTTGATTCTTACCCTGTGTTTTAAATACCAATAAATGTTTAAAATACATTAATAAGTTTGTTTGCATACTTTGAAACCATTTCAAGGCTTTTAATGATTTAAAATGCTTATTTAATTATCTATTCCTCTTTTCCACAAAGCTGCATCTTAGTACAGTGAAGTGACATGCATTGTATTGGCTCTTCACAGGGGCAAGGAAAGTTCTTCATGAACTTATCTTCAGTAGTTTTTTCATGGAGATGGAATACAAAAAACTTTTTGCTGTGGAATTTGTGAAGGTAAATGGTTATTTATTTTTTATGCTGTAAGTTTTTACTACCTTTGTTAAATTTCCCCCAAACCTGAAAATTGTTTCAATATAAATAATGAAAATTCACCAAGCAGAGCTTCAATGGTTAGCTCAGCCTTTATAGAGTGTATTAATTCCAACATCATTGGTTTGTTCCATATAATCATGTGGGTATATATGCTCATTTTGAATGCAGTGTTGCTATTACTCTATGTATGTTTTGAAGTGGCACAGGAACTGCAAGTGAAACGGGTCTTTATTTTTAAAAATTAGATACAATAGTTAAATATACAAAGCACGAGAAATAAGTGGGGTTTGTTTTAGGGTGAGACTTTTTAGTCCTGCTGAAGGTGGCTGACACTTCATGGTTTTCTCTGGGCTGAAACAAAGCAAACACATTATTCATTCTACACATCTTTTGTAGACAGCTGTTGAATATCTATCCATTCAGCTCACTGCAAGAGGAAGGCTTGTTTTATAATAAGTTAATGTCCTTATTGATCCTTTTTGCGGATATTTCATTTCTCTTCTTGGGAAATATTGGTTGTAGGAGTTTTGGTTCCAGTCTGGCAGAACAGTTACATTTGTGCTTATCTTCAGTATTAAGGCAGTGGCATAGTTAATTGCTGTGGTGCGTTGATGACATTGTGCTGTTTTTGTTGTTTGAACTACTTCTATTAGAAAGGAAGAATAGCACTGAGATTAATTCTTGCAGATATTAAAGTAAACATTTTTAATTAACTCTTGTTTTAATTATTTAATTTCCCCAATATTTTTTTTTCCTAGTATTACAAGACATTGCAAAAGGAATACATCAGTGATGATCATGACAGAGTTCTCTCTGTGACAGCACTCTCAGTTCAGATGTTCACTGTACCTACTCTGGTATGTTCATCCTGTCTCCACTAGAAATGTAAAATAAATTTAAGAATTGCCATCAGTACCACCTTTGCAGACTGCTGTTCTTGGCAGTTTTGAAGTACTTGACAGTTTTGCTGTACTTGAGCAGTTTTGAGATTTGTTAAGGGCAATATGAAAGCAGGAGCTTGGGTTTATGTGAAAAGTCATTACAGAAGACAGAGGGAATGCCAGTAAGTAAAAGTTCCAGGCAGCATTGTTCTCTGTTTAACTTTGTGTGTTCATTTACTGTTCACATTTACCTTCGTATGTAACTTCAGAAACTTGGGAGGAGGGGGCAAAAAAGTGATTAAATGTCTTTTTTTGGGGCGTGAAATATGTTAAATTCTGCGGTGGGGAAAGAGACTTTAAAAGTTATATATTTCTTGCCTGAAATACTAATATAAATGACCTTTTTTTTTTATATGATCTTTCTACGGAGAAAACGTCTGTTACATTGAGGCTGTCAGCATGAACAAACATGCTAATATGATAGAAATTTTGTTTATACATAATAACTATGGGAATTTTTGTAGCTTGAACTCTACAAATGCGTAATTTCTAATCAAAAAGGCTGGATTCAAAGGAAAAATTATTTTAACGGTTCTCTTGAACAAAACTAGGAAGAAAAATTTCTGAATTTCTCCTTGCAGGCCCGACATCTTATTGAAGAGCAAAATGTAATCACCACCATTACAGAGACTCTTCTAGAGGTGCTTCCAGAATACCTAGACAAAAATGACAAGTTCAACTTCCAAGGTTACAGTCAGGACAAACTGAACCGGGTATATGCAGTAATATTTGACCTCAGGTAAGTGTAAAGCTGAGAAGCTAGAGCAAGTCTTAGAAAGCTGGCAGTAGGATGATATCTTTCAATTCAGGCATCCAATGGTAAAACTGCTTTTAAACCCAATTCAAAACCAAAACCATCAAAAAACACATGAAAATTTAATGTTTAATTTGTCAGTGGAAACATAAAATTTTCAATTACCAAAATAATATTCTATAAAGACAATTTTTGATGATTTTTACTGATATCACCCCATATAGCAAATGCATTAATAAGCAAAATATAATTAATGTAGGAGTATGGGAAATCTGCCTTCTATTAATTATGATATTGGAAAAGCTGTATAATCCTCATCTGCATAGGATCTTCCACTCTTACAGTCCCAAATAACTCTAATAAACTGTACAATGTAAAAGCAAACCACCCAAAATGCCTTGGAATTAAAAAAAAAAAAAGTTTCATTAAGCATCCCTACTATTTGGTGAAAATATTGAGGCATTTAAGATGGGAAGGATGAAGTAATGTGATGATGCAGTTGATTATTTTAATGCAAAGGACACTTTAAATACAAGCATAAGCAGAAGAGAAGTCTGAGCAAAAGATAATGATGTTTTCTTTGGGGACAGGTATGTCTTAGTCAGCAAGCCTACGTTATGGACAGACCGTCTGAGGGAGCGGTTTTTAGAAGGATTTGTTTCTTTCCTAAGGATTCTAACTTGCATGCAGGTACAATGCATTTGAATAATTTCTGATATGTTGTTAGAAAGACATTTCAGCACTATAGTTTGCTCCTCTCTTTGTCCGTAGCAATAGAATGGATGTAAACATGCAATTAAGATGGTAAATTCTTCAATCCCTATCTTGAGAAGGTGAAAAAGTAACGTTTACTTTATGGAAGTAATATTCATCAATTTTAGCTTCCTGTATCCAAACAACCTACATTTTACCATTTGCTTATGAGATTTTGTGTTGTTTTATGTCTGCAGTCACTGATTTAGCTTGAGTATTTTGTGGCATCTCCATTTCAGGGAATGGAGGAGATAAAAAGACAGATAGGTCAGCACATTGAGGTGGACCCTGACTGGGAAGCAGCTATTGCTATACAGATGCAGCTCAAGAACATTCTTTTGATGTTCCAGGAGTGGTGTGCTTGTGATGTAAGTATATCAATTGTCTGTGATACTTACATGCGTGCCTTTTGTGAATATTCCTGAGTGGTTTTTAAATAGAAGCTTTTTGAAAAAGCTCGTTATTATTCAATACAGATCTCCACAAAAAATTGAGTCTGAAAGAATTAATCTATGGTGTGACAAAGAGAATAGAGATGTCCAAACAATAGCATCTTCCAGCAGACAAAGCTGCACAGGATGTTAGGCAAATCATAAAGAGAAAATACTTCTCATAATTCCAGATACTGGGAATTAGGTTCATGGTACCGCTGTCAAGTTTTAAGGTTTTGAAGCACATGGTGTTCTTTTTTAATTGCAAAAGTGGACTGCAGAAACTTTGCACTGATTTGGTAATTCCACTGTATGTTGTCTTAATCAGTGCTGGAGCTCATCCTTGTGCTGGGGGAAGGGAGGAAATTGTACAGTTTCTTAACTTAAAGATAATTTGAAGTAAATTTATTTGCTTTTTTTTTTTTGCAGTAGGGAGAGAAAGGAAGATGTACAGCAGCTCAGGAGCTTGTTGATCCAATTTGGGGTGCAAAGAATGCAAAATATTAAAATATTCCAGCTTTAAGCGCATAGATTCTAAGAGCATTTGACAGTGCAGCTTTTTTGAACAGAAGTATATTCTCAATTAGCTTTAGTGGATGCTCCACTGCTTGTACTTCTCAGTATTAAGAAACAGAGTAGCAATTATATCATGGATTGCTGGTAACTGTGCTGTCAGGAAAAAAAAACCCTAAGTGAGGAATTTCAATGCATTTATATGATTTTTTTCAAGTATAATGATATACATTTATTTTAAATTCTAGGAAGAGCTGTTGCTCAAGGCCTACAGGGAATGTCATAAAGCTGTGATGAGATGCAGCACAAACGGCCGCTCACGGGAGAAGACAGTGTTTCACTTGTGTGGCCATACTCTGGAGAGCAGACCTTACAGGGTGTCTGCAGATCCTGTCAGCATACATTTACCGCTGTCCAGGACTCTTGCTGGTAGGTGGTGTGTTTTGATTGCTATTTGAATTGCATTTATCATCAATCTCCATTTCTTTACTCTAGAAAGAATTTAGATGAAGTGCTTCATGGGTCAGTTGTGCTCTGACGTTCTCCTCCCCAGGCAACCCTGTTCCGCAGGTGTCAAAATAAGGAAATGATTTCCTTAAGAACCCATTTGCCACGGAGGTTGTCTTCAACCTCCAGTTTTAGAACTTTTTTTAAACAGGAGAGGTAATAAAGTCAAGTAAGAATGTTTTAAGGAATGTTCAGTTTTCTCTGGACTACTTGAATTTATGTGGTTCTGTTTCTATCTGCTTCTCCTAAATGAATGCTCATGATTACTGTATTTTGAATTTATTTTCCAGCCACATGTGTTTTAGGACTGTTAAAATACTCCTCCTAAAAGGCATATGGTTGTTGCATTCTAGGACAGGTTTCCAGTCAGAATACAAAGAATCACAGCAGTGGGTGATCACTGCTTCCTCTAGAATACAAATAAATTCATGTGCTGTTATTAAGCTGTAGATTCTTTATCACATCGTTTGATACCAAGATGCCATCTCTTAAGCCTCGTAGTCTTGAAATTCAGTCATTACTCACATATGATTTAAACATGAAATAAAAATTTTGCTAATACTACTTAGCGTCTCAGTTTAAATGATTTTAATGAATTCATCAAATGAATAGATTTATAGATAAAATACTCTATTGTAAGACTGGTAAGAACTTATACTAAAGTGTTGAGATAATGCAATTGATCTTCTGTCTTAAAAAAAAAAGAAAAAAAAACCAAACCCCCCAACAATAAAAAAACCCCAGAAAATGGTAACAGATCTTCCTAGATAAACTTTTGAGACTTTTTTTTCTGTAAATCTCTTGAGTTGTAGATGACTTAGGTAACATTTAGAGTAAGTCATAGGAGAAAGCTTACTTGTCACTGTTTACTGGGAGCGGAGAGATGCAGCAACACACAAATTGATCAAGAGAGAGAGTTTATTAATTTATAACCCTGGGTTATATACCTTAGCCCCATAAGGTGACTGGTCAGTGATCACCCATCTCCTAGGGTGATTGGCTAAAGTCCTACAACACCCATTTCAAAATATTTTTCCAATGTACCATAAACAGAACTTAGCAAAACACCAGGTGTTGGTCCAGCTTACAAAAACCATCCTACTGTTTCTCATAACATGTGTGAGAAAGGCAGGATTCTCACCAAATATTGTGAGAACCTGAGAAAATCCCTCTGCTAGCAGCTTTTCAGCATCCATACTTATTTTGATTAATTTTTCTAATTGTTTTCCTAATTTTGTTCAGGTCTTCATGTACGATTAAGCAAGACTGGAGCCATCTCAAGATTGCACGAATTTGTTTCTCCTGTAAGTTTGTTGTGTTTTTGGTGTTGGGTTGGTTTTTGGGGTTTTTTTTTTGGTTTGTTTTTATGGTGGTTTTTTGGTTTTAGGTTTTTTTGGTGATTTATACTCATGGAAGGAAAAAGCCTAAAATGATATTCTGTCATTTTCATGCCATGAACAGAAGTTATTTTGCAGCTGTCTGTGTTTATTACAACTTAAACTTTTAAAATCACTGACAGAGTTATTTTTGCTTGTGGTTTTTTTTTTTTTTTCTTTTAAATTCTAGGAAGAATTTCAAGTGGAGCTGCTAGTTGAATATCCTTTGCGATGTCTTGTCTTGGTTGCTCAGGTTGCTGCAGAGATGTGGAGGAGGAATGGGCTTTCCTTGATAAGCCAGGTACTCCCTGCGATATTCAGTACACAGTTGATCCTGATGGTGTATGCAAGTGTTTCTCAGTAATGCTCCCAGTGGTGGGTTCATCCAGTGCTGGAAGAGGTCATGGGGGTCACTGCTACACTAAATAGAAAGATTTCTAGGTGGCAATTTAGATGACTTGAGTTTTTTTCCAACTTCATCGCTGACTTGCCTCCCTGTATCAGAAAAGTGTTTTCATCTCTCTCATGACTGTTTCTGTCTCTGTGAAATGGTATTAGTGTTACTGACAACTGTAAACTACTTTTAGGTCTGATAATCAATGTGTAAGTACTGTTAGTACTGTTGCTTATAGCATAAAATGTTATAAGAATCTCTTGGTTTATGGTAATAATATGCAAGAGTTAAACTATTTTCATCTTACACTAAACTTTTGTGTGCCATGTAACTGGACATAACAAACATTTTTGTAAATGCAGGCTTTTTTGTTACAAGAGTACAAGGAAGAGTCTGCCCTTAAGTACTTGAAGTACTTGTATTCTGCCTGCCTACTTTGGTTTAACTTTATTTATTTTATTTTATTTTTTTCCTCCCCTTTGGCAGAAATTTTCTGTGTTTACCTTTCACAGGACCTTCTGGTGCAATCAAAGTAAATATTGGTAGCCCACTTGTAGAATTGTCTTTGAGAACTGGGGTAGAAGGAGGAGGATGTTTTGTCTTTAGTCAGTAGCAGCCATTAGAATTATGTTTTCTTGGAGGGAGTATGAAGAAGTATGGCAAAGACTTCCTCTGGATAGGTGAAAAAAAATTTTTTTTCCACTTCCATCAAAGTACACATTTGTTTTGAAAGAAACACAGGATTTTCCATTGCTCAGTAAAGGTGCTCTACAGTTTAAAAAAGGCTCAGGCATTAACTGGTGCACATTTGATAGTGCATTACTTCAGTTTTGTCTTCCTCTTTCTCAGGTATTCTATTATCAGGATGTTAAATGCAGAGAAGAGATGTATGATAAAGATATCATCATGCTCCAGGTATAATGTTCTGAATTGTTGCTTGCTGGACTTGTAAAACTTTGATGGAATTAATTTGAATTGTAATTAAATTGCATGATTTAAAAAAAAAAAAAAAAAAAAATAAATCTTGGTAAAAGAGTATTTTCATAATTAATGAAGAACTGTAATAGTAGCTGATGTTCATATTAGTTTGGGTTTCTTGATAGATAGGTGCATCTCTTATGGATCCAAACCAGTTTCTGCTGCTGATACTGCAGAGATATGAGCTTGCTGATTCTTTCAAAAAGATCAAACCTGCCAAAGATCCAGTAAGTAGCAAGTATTTCTGCTGATTTGTTTGCTTTGAGTTTATGGAGCCCTAATAAGAAAAACTAGCTACTGTTGATAGCTGTGTTTTTAGGATCATACTAGAAGTCAGTCAATACAGGACCTAGTGGTCAGATAACTTACTTTATATTCAGAATTTGTAGAGGCGTACAGCTTACTCAAAATTAGCAAATAGTTATTGCCCTCTCTGATATTTATTTCATAGGACATCTACCAAAATTCACATAGATGACTTCTCTGTAAAATTTCTGTGTCTCTTAAGTGATGTTACGTGTTCTTATTTTGGCTGTGTCTTGGATTGTTGTGCTGTTTCTTGAGACTTGAACTTTCATATAACCCTTCAATTGGGCTGCATTTTTACCTGTTGTTTCTTCTACTGCCTGTGAATCTTGCACTTCAATTGCAAATCAGTATTTCCTCTACAAGTGCAGAAAAATGCCTGTTAGAATGGAGATTTCTTCTTACAGTACAGTGCTTTGGCAAAGTAGTCCATCTGAAAGCTGAGCTCATTGTGATTTGACAGATTTTGATGCTTGTTTTTTTTTTTTTTAATACCCGGTTTCTCTATTTCATGTAGGATTTGATTAAGCAATGTAATGTGTTAATAGAAGAGATGCTACAGATTCTCATCTATGTTGCGGGTAAGTTTCAGTTCTCTTCACTGATGTGTTAGTGCCGTTCGACAAAACAGGCTCGATGACTTTCTTTAACATAGATGGTATGGAGAGGATGCTGGAGAATGTCTGTTTGAAATAGATGGTTCCATAACACAAGTTGCATAGTGAAAAAACTTATATAACTTCATAATTGACTAATAAAGTAAAACATGAGGAGAAACTCTATCTTAGCCCATTTTGCTAGGAAGGCAGGCTGAAAAACGTTTTTCCTCTCAGATGTTTGGGATAGGTTTCTGGCAGATGCAGACTTATACTATGAAATAGCCCAGTTATAAAGCTTTACCTCTGTGCAAAATTGAGAATTGCTTTATAACTGTCATATTTACCATTCTTTTATTTTTGATTCACTCTGCTAGGGGAAAGGTATGTGCCTGGAGTGAGTAATGTGACAAAAGAAGATGTTATCACAAGAGAAATCATCCATCTGTTATGTATTGAACCCATGGCTCACAGTGCAATTACCAAGTCCTTGCCTGAAAATGTGAGTCCTGATTTATGTATTTTTTTCCTTATTTTTTCTTGCTTTAGGTCTTTTTCTTCTTTTGCTTCCATATCTTTATATGCAAGCATTTTATTTCTCATATAAAGCTCAAATGTTGGCTTCAGAATTCCAAAGTAACATGGCAAAGGCTTACACACCTCTCTGGTGTTAGCAGTAAACGTCATGCATTCAAGTGTGGTCTAATCTGAAAAGTTGTAGAGAGACTGTGCTTTTTGATGAAGAGGTGAAATTTTTAGAATATTCAGCTGTGGCTCTCCTAGATTCAGAAAGAAAAGTTTTAAAATTATTTTCTCTTTTGGCCCTGTAGGACCACGCAGCTGGATTCCATTCTGCTCTGTGTACCATCAATAAATTTGATCCTGTAATTTTGATCACTTAAATCTGTGCAGATCCATTGGAAGTCAAAGTATTGTACAGGTCTATTCAAAAGCACAGATTTCCCCACCATCTCTTCCAACTGTTGGGGATTCAAACAAAGGAAAGGGATGTGGATTGGATTTTTATAGCCTGTGCAAGTGTTCAGGCTGGCAATCAGTGCAAAAAAAAAAAAAAAAAACATCTCTAAATTAAATAGCCTGGAATATTATCAGAAACCAATAATGAGTGATCCACATGAACTTTTTTTCAGAGACAAAAACCTCTTTTTTTCCTCTGTTGAGGTTGTGTAAGGTGCTGCACTGTTTCTGGAGATCAGCTCTGCCACAAATACATTTTTTTTCTAACATGATTAAATCCAAGTATGATCTGTCTTTGATACTTTCTTGTAACTTGTCAATCATGAATATCTACTTACTGTATAACAGTGGGCAAATTGTATTATTTCATGAATTAGGGAAACGATCTAAATCTGTATGTCTATTTTTGCTATGTCTACCATAATACTGAAGATATTTGAATTATTATATATTTATCCTAAACTCCCTCTCTCACTCTCTCTCTCTCTCTATATTTTTTTAAAATTTTTTTTTTTAAACCAGGAGAACAATGAGACTGGCTTGGAGAACGTAATCGATAAAGTGGCTACATTTAAGTAAGTTCTTAATACTGTTTTATAAGTAGCTTGAACAAGAAATAAAAACTTTTTGATTATATGGGTTAAACAAGCTGCACAGCACAGTCTGTTCAGCTAATATTTTGCTGTCTTGTAATATATACGCTTTCAAATATGCATAGGAAGGAAATTTGTGTGGAATATCCAAAGCTGCTGCTTCTCTTCTTTTGCCCCCCTCTTTTTTAAAATTCACTTTGAGGAGTTCCAGTTTTGTCATCTCAAATCTTAGTGGGAAAATCTTCATAAGTTCATTCTATTTCAAAGATGGTTGGTAACTTTAACAACTCGTATGTTTGATAATTATCACCTAATAATTGGTTTGGATATTATTTACTTGCTAACTTGCTGTAACTTTCAGGTAGTTTGGTTTGTTTTTTTTTTTCTCAACATAGATATATATGCAAATTGTAGCAGCTGAGAAAAACTACTTCAAGTGTCTCCTATTTTTGTCACAAAAATGTCTTGTAATTTTAATCATTGTAGTATACCTCATTTTAATGTCACGTGTCTCGGGGTTTCTTTGGTATTTAATCAAGGGCAACTGTAGGGGTACCTAGGAAATTTGCTTTATGAATTATATGGAAGGTTCAAAAAAATCTCACTGTCTGGGAAGTGGCTGTTTGTATTACTTGTTTTGAACCTTGGTTAAAGAAAGTAATGAATTTTATGGAATAACATCCAATGTTTGAAATTCTAAGACATAAAGTTAAAAAAAAAATTACCTGTCAGAAGCTACAAGGTTTATTGTAGATGGCATAGACTAGAAATATTTTGCTGCTAAGTAGGATTCACGGTAGTAAACAGTCTTGAAAATGAAAGACTGCTAACAGTACTCACTGTATGCTCTTTATAAGCTAATGAAGTGGCCATCACTATTCTACTTGTTATCATTTCCTTAAAAAATAGATGTTACTGGTTTGTTTACATTCAAAGATATGCTGAACATACAGATTAATAATGTATGTCCTGAAATATTTCTCTGTAAGGAAACCAGGTGTGTCTGGCCATGGAGTTTATGAACTGAAAGACGAATGCTTGAAAGAGTTCAATATGTTCTTTTATCACTATACTAAGACCCAGCACAGCAAGGTAAGCACTGTAATGTTCACTCAAAAGTTAAAAAGTACTATGTACTTAATAAAGAATTTTGCTAAATCAAAGGAATTAATGGAATCTGAAGAAACTGATTCAGTAAAAAGTATATGCATCTAACTTCGAACCTAAACTTCATTATAAATTAAGATTAATACAATTGATGTTATATGGTTTGCATTAGTATTTTCCCTATGGTGACTTCTGTATTAACTCTTAACTGTTTTCAGTAAGAATGAAATATGATAAGAAATATCTTTGAATTGGAAAACCCCAAATGTTGCTTTTATATTTCTTATTGAACCAGAAAGAATGTCCAGTTATTTCTCTCTACTACAATTGAAATACAAAATGCAATATTGTTAAACAGAATTCAGACAAGATTCTAACTACACGACCGACTATGTATTTTGCCCATTACTACTTAAGGCTTTCTCATTTTTCTGTTGTGTACTTCTGGAGAGGTGCTGATATAACAACACTACCTTTTCATTAGGCTGAACATACACAAAAGAAAAGAAGAAAACAAGAAAACAGAGATGAAGGTAAACGTTTGGAACTGATGAATTGACAAATGTGATAATTCAGTAGTGTATGTAGATGTGTATATAAAACGAACTTTGGGAGATGTTTTGTGACTTAATTATGGATGGTTGAGTTAATATTAAATTTGTTGTGATTAGTAGCAATTATAATTATTTAGCACCTGACATCTCTTATATTTTTTCCTCTTTTCCTTTTTTAAACACAAAGATAGGAGTTTTGTAATGTTTACTTTAATTTCAAGGTAGACAAATAAGCATGGCTTGGTACCCACTGACAAAATTAACAACTTACAGAGTTTTTTGTGGTGGAGTAACTAGGAGGCAAAAGTTTTTTTTTTTTTTTTGTGAGTAGCTTCTCTAGCACAGTGTTGAGATATAATAATGCCATGTAGAGCAGGTTGCTGCAGCAGCTAGAGCTCATATCTGTTCTGTAAGTAACTTGAGACTTAAGTTTTATAAATCAAAATTTTCTTTCTTAGAAGTTGGAAATACATTTAACAGTAACCCCCATGTTTCTATTGTAGCACGAATGTTATTCCCTTTCTGAGTTTTTACTTTTACCTCTTCAAGTCCCAAGCATTAACCGAGTTGTTTTGAGGAAGACTGAGCTGAATAAGTACAATGAACAATTTAATAAAATCAGTTATCATTTGCCTTTGTGAGTTGCAACAGGTAGAACTATTTCTCTCTTCTCAGACTGCCCTTCCAGTTGAGTATCTTAATCTCTACTTCATACTCTAAAGTGTATTTTGATTTTTTTGTTAGGGGCACTACAGCATTTCATACCTAAGATAGTTAAAATAAATTTTTAGTACATTTTATTTGCTACGGGTTCCTTTCAGTTGAAAAACTGTGGAACTGAAAGACTAAATTGGCATTGTCATTTAGGAGGGACTTATATCAGAAATTGCATTCTGTTTGGAAAAAAAAAAAAAAATTTCCTCAGTTGCAACTAACTCAGAAGGTTATGACAGATGGTAAATAATAAGGAAAAAAGATCTTTGGATTACTTTTGGTTTTTTCCTTCACTGTTTAGTTTATATAGCTGGCAGATTTTTCAGTAGTACTGTCCTAACTCCCCCTCAGCCCTGTTTCACTTAAGCAACTTCAAATGGTAACAGGGGCATTTACTTCATAGAACTTTTTGAAAATGCAAATATTTAGATGTAGTTGTCAAAAACTCATATTCACGTAACCAGACAATACAGTTCCAAAATACAAAGATAACTATTACATTGATGTGTATTCCCCCGAGGCTACCTGTTTTGTTGCAAATACTTCATGCATGTGCTTTTATGCGTCTGTGTTGTCTTGGTTAGTAACTTTTCATAGTTCATTTAAATTGTTGAAAGATTGGTAGTTTCAGAGACACTGCATTCATAGGAGTTTTCTGAAAATAGGCATCCTAGTACCAAAAGAGTGATTCAGTCAATCCTTCCAGGTAGAGAAAGGCTGCAGCATTATTTGAGCTGCTGTTAATAGACACTGGGATGCCAGGCAGCTTCTGGGTAGGACACCAGAGTTTCGGTATTAACCCAGAAAACGTACATAGCTAGACATGATTTGGACGTCCCAGCAGCAGGAAGAATTTAGATCCCCAGCCATACTAGACATGGGGCACTGTAATGTGGGACACCTCTCTCTTGAAGACCCACTACTCACTTTTGTTCAACTACTCGAAAGCTTTGTATCTGATGCAAAACACAAACCCAGTATGTTTATTAGTGATACATAAATAAGGCAGGGCAATGTGTGAAAGAAGTGCATTTGCGGACACAACTAAGTACTTGTGATCGCTGGTTTAGGTTAGTTAGCATGTGTTTTATGTAAGAACTTAATAAAAATACTTAGTTTTGCTAAAGATACAAGCTGACGGGCAAACAGTTGTGTTGGAATGTAGCTGTATTCATTTAAAGGACCAGTTCTTTCACTGGAATTAGTATGTTTGTGCTCTGTATTTTTTGCATGCAGTCTCTGGTGAGACGCCAGCTTGTTAATGTATTTGTACATCTCCATTTTCTAGCATTGCCACCACCACCTCCTCCAGACTTCAGTCCTGCGTTCAGCAACGTGGTGAGGATTCTGAACTGTGACGTTATGATGCACATACTACGGACCATTCTTCAGAGAGCGGTTGAACTGGAAACCCACTTGTGGACTGAAGCTATGATCCAAATGGTATGGTTAGCTTTGGTCTTCTTCCTGTGGTCATAGCCTGCATTGACCACGTTACCTACTATCATAAGATCAAAATGTGCAAAGGTAAACTTTAACTTTGAAGGATAAGAATTTACTTTTTGTTCCTAAGCCTGTTTTTATAGATCTTACCGACAAAGAAAATATTTGTAATTATTTATCTCCACTGCAAAATAGAAATGTGAAATACAACCATATCAAATGGGGCATATTCCTTGGTTTTCTGTTTTTCTTTTCCCACCATGTTGCCTCATCATCTGTTTCAATATGTAATTCTCCTTACCTTATATTTTTACTGAAACTTCATGAGCAAATAAGTAACCCTTTGATCAGCTTAAAGAAGTTGGAGTTGTTTCATCTTGTAAGCTGCAGAGTCTCCAAATATATACATGTCTTTGGGGCCTCATTCATGAAATAATGTAATTTTGTAAATATTTAAATACTTCATTTTACCGCAGGCACTTTATGCTTTAAAAAAGTCTGCAAGTTTATTAATTTTAGTGCAAGTAATATACAGGAGAATTACATTGTGTACTGTTATTTCACTTTCCATGTACGATCTCTGCACTTTCTCATTGCTGTGTTATACCATGGATATAATCGGCATACAGGACAGTACTATATTAAGCATCCTTATTTTATGTGCCAGTTTTTCAGACTTCTAACAGTGAATTTTACCGTTCTTCATTTATTTATTTATGTATTTATTTATTTTCAGGTGCTTCATCTGCTTTCCTTAGGGTTACTAGAAGAGAAGCAGCAGTTACAGAAGTCTCCAGAAGAAGTAGTCACCTTTGATTTTTATCACAAAGCAACACGTAGGTTTTGTTTTCTTTAAAAGAGCACAGCAAATTAGACTAACTTGATTTTGTAAGGACAAAAATAAACTAGAAGGAAGTATTCGGTGAGTTTTAGTTAGAAAGAATTTACTTTTTGTTATGGAATCAAAACCTGCTATTTTAAATTTATTTATTTTTTAAATAATCAAGAAACCAGGTTTGGATTAGCTTCCTTTGTGCTTCCCTTCCTGGGAAAGAAATGGAAAAATAACGCTAGTGTTAGATAACTGAAAGTGTCTCAGTTCTTCCTTCGCAGGAACATTATTGAAATGGAAACTAAGAACACCTTGAAAAATGACAGTTGATTTCAGTGAACTGTCTCCATCTTTTGTACTCCTGAGCTCTACAATTATTGACTTACCTGCAAGTTACAGTTTTTTACTGTGGTAGTGATAATGCTGACTATGAAGTGTGTTATTTTTCTATTTGTCTGCTTTTCAAATCCCTACAGGATGCTTCCTAATTTTACATTCCAGACTAATGAGTGGGAGTTGGTATCTACATTTTCTAAATAATATTCCATCTTATCTAGAGTTTCTGCTTCACTGTGTAAGAATAAATTAAAAAATATATTTTCAAGCTAACCATAATTGTTGTTTGAGAGGTGAAACGGAGATAAGAACTGTGAAGTAAAATCGTATAATTGTTTAGGTTGGCAAAGACCTTTAAGATCATTGAGTCCAACCATTAACCCAGCACTGCCAACTCCACTGCTAAGTCAAGGTCCTAAGCACCACATCTACACGTCTTTTAAATACTTCCTACATAAATAAGTCAATACGTAAAGTTGCTGAAATGCTGTTACTTGGTTTTTCAAAAATGTTGTGTAAAGAGGTGTCACTGAGTTTGAAGAACACTCCCATTTAACATTTTTTTAGTCTTTAATTTCTTCTTATTGTTGAGCAAGAAGTATTGTCATCACACTGAACATATTTGTCAGAAGTTTCATGTCAGCTACAGGAATATACTACAAGTAATTACAGTTGAAACATTAGAGAATTCTTTGCCAGCTTTAGCTTTGCATAACCAAAATAAACCAAAGCCCCTTCTATATACATAAGTGATTAAAAAAAAAAAATTCAGTGTTTTTGTAAGAAAACTCTTATTGAGAAATGATTTTTAAAAAGACTTTGTTTTTTTTACAAGTGAGACAAATATATTACAAAATGTGCAAATTAATTTCAAATGCAAAGTGCTGCAGAAGAAATATAATCAAAGAGAATGGTCTCAATTTTAAAACATCTGTGTTGGAGGGTGGCCTAGAATATTATGGATTGTTTCCAAGGAAGTGAATAATTACTGTAGTTACAATTATTTTTGTGATAGAAATAAATTTGTGCACACTGAGCTGCTTGCAAACTTACCTAAGCTGTTACAGCTTACTGCTTCTCCTTGAAGTGAACGGCAATCCTGATTTTGTCTGTACTTTTGCGCTTGGAAGTAGCAAAAATTATTGATGTATGGGGGGTGTGTGGAAATTATACTAGATTTAATTGCAATAAACACATGAAATTAAAACAGAAATGTAACTACACAGGTTGTGCTCATGTATATGTGTTATATAATTAGCTGTATGATAAAACGTGTCCATGGTTGTAAATACACTAAAAAGTTCAGTATTTTTTTCCCCTGAAGACCCATGCTTTTCTTGTTTTTCTCTCCTTTTTAAGGAATGGGAAGCTCGGCCTTGAATGCTGTGAATGTGCTAATGCTTCTGGAAAAATTAAAGAGAGTTCCTCAGTTAGAGGCACAGAAGGACACAGTCAATTGGATACTGCAGGTACACAAGGGAGAGATAAATATCATCCAATTTTAGTAATTTAGAAAGCCTATATGAAAGATGTTATGATTCCTACATATATCCCAGCGTTTACAGCTGTAGCCTTTTCTTGAGAAGCTTAATCTGGTGGAACATTTTGATGATGAGATGGTTTCTTGAATAATGTGTTAACACTTGTGAGTCATTGTACTTGCTATTGCTACTTTCAAGTATTGGCTCATTTTTTCCTTTCCTCAGTTGGCTCTATTTTTCCTGAGATAACTCCCTTCAGTAATGACATTTGTATGCAAAAACCTTTTTCCTTATACTTCTGTTGCAAAAATAACAGCAAATGATAAGTAAAAGTTTATTAATCGGGAAAAGCATTTCAGACACTGTTTGTATTAAGGCTTGAGTCATACGGGTCTGACTAATGGCCACACTGCACATTGGACCTGTGGAGTTTTTCCATCCAACTCCCTGCCATTACCCCAGTAAGAGATGGGGAAGACCTCTAGAGCTGTGACACCTTCCCTAATGTAGGAGGCTGCTGCTTCTGCTTAGCAGGAGTACTACTGTCCTGTTCTGATTTAGGTGACTTCTTGGTTTAGGTGGCAACCACAGAAAGTATTGCTCTCAGGAAAGATGGTAAGAAGCCATCGTAGGGTTCCAAAATTATCCTCAGCTGCTAAAATTGGACTATCCTGGTACATCAGGGAGGCACGTTTAAAATTTTTTTTTAAACAGGGTATTCTAAAATTCTAAGAGCAAAAGTAAAAATCTACTATAAAAGGTATATTTAACTTTTCAATGATAGGTATAGTAAATGTAGAATGTTTAGTATTACTGAAACTTCAAGATGCTTTGTAAAGTAAAGATAGCTGGAGAAAGTAGTAAATGAAGCTTGAAGGCTCAGTTAACTAATTGGGCATATGCTGGAAAGCTTTCCGTTCCAAATGTATAGGTTTTTGCATGATTTTAGGAACTGCTTCCATGAGATGATCACCTACTTGAAGCAAGCTAGCTGTCTATTCTTTTGATGTACAGGTGCTGTAGCTGCTTAGCAGTAGTAGTGCTACAAGACTGGAATATTTTCAAGAATTTACTTTCCTTCACACTGAGCAGTGCTTGTCAGGCTTAGGGTACAGACATAGCAGTGTTACAGGAGTGCACACGCAGTCTCAGTTAGATGGTTTTTGTTATTTAGGAGTGTGGCAGTTGGTTTCATCCATTTGAAAGTCTGAAAATAACATGAAACTAAGTATCAAGAGGTTTAATCCTGTCTACATCGTAATAGGAGACAAGTTGCATTTTCTTTTTAACACACAAATCTCTGTTCCTAGATGTTTGACATGGTGAAAAGATTGAGAGAAAAATCTAGTTTGACAACAGTTACATCTACGTCAGTCTCGGAAGCTACAAAAGGTGATGAGGTAATAATAAAAATGTTCAGTGGAAGCCTTGTGTTTAATGTTTTGAATGTCTGCTTTCAAAAATGTGCTTAAATTCATGATTACCTAAAGTGACGATTTAAAAAATATTTATTTCTGATATATTGCCTACAAATAGGATTTAGATGCCAAGATTAATATTTTTAATAAATGAAGTTTTTGTTAACTACATTTCATGGAATTATCGGCAGATAATGTGGGTTTTGGTTGTACTTCCACATTATGTTAAATAACTGTGGGGGGTTAAGGAAATGATTTGTGTTTATTTCTCCATTTCTTATCCTTTTGGCTTGACCACCTTTTCTATTATGCTGTCACTGCGCAATAATTAGAAATACAAATCCACTTAAAATGATGTCTTGTAATTTATGTGACCTACCAAGAGGTTGATCTGCTTTGCCCTGATTGTAAAAAGACATAAGGCTTAAACAATTTTTCTGCCTATGTATCAGTCTCCCCCCGTTTCCCTCAGAATAAGTTTTAAATCCAGTGGTGAAATGACACAGTGAAATGGAATGAAATGAAATGGAGATTTCAAAGATTACTGCAGTTCCATGGGGTGCTTTTAAATTTTTTTTTTTTTTTAATTGGCAGTTGAATAGAAAAGAAGAATCCAATTACCCTTGGTGCGCAAAGAGAGGCCAGTTTGCTCTTACGCATTCTCTTTGGCAACAACTTGCTGCCAAACAATCTCTTGGCTCATCATTCACGTGTAGCTCTAAACTTACCATCACAGCATATGCTGTGTTTCTTTTTGGAGAAAAGTGTCATATGGTATCTAGTAAGGTATGGGGGCAAAATACAAAAGTCAGTAGGAGATGAGACTCTTACAGTTCTGCTGCTTGTTGGAGCAATTTGTTCTTTCATTTCCTGAAAAAGTAGCGGTGTTGTGAATTGTAACAAAGTGTGTAATGCTGAATTTGTGCCTTAAGTAACTAAGAGGAATTAGGTGCTACATGTTTGCATTAAGTCTACCTGTGTTTTTTGAATTCTACATTTTCAAACCATATGAATGTTTTTGTTCATAGTTTTTGAAAGCACGATAGATAAGGAAATACTGGAAGAAGAATAATTTTCCAGTCTACAGCGAAGAATAGAGGAAAAATACAATCCTGAAATGCGTAAAATGCTGCTACAAATGTAGGAACAATCTGTATGCTGTGTCATCCATAGATAAAATTTTCCTAAGTTCCTGTAAGGGAAGGACTCAATATTCAGTATGGGTTTTGCTTATGGGGAGAATTGTTGCTGTTTATACCAGGAGCGGAGAGATGCAGCAACACACAAATTCAGCAAGAGAAGGCCAGGAGGAGAAGCAGCAATTTTATTAATTTATAACCCCATTTTATATACCCTAGCCCCATAAGGTGACTGGTCAGTGATCACCCATCTCCTAGGGTGATTGGCTAAAGTCCTACAGCACACATTTCAAAATATTTTTCCAATGTATCATAAACAGAACTTAGCAAAACACCAGGTGTTGGTCCAGCTTACAAAAGCCATCCTACTGTTTCTCATAACTTGTGTGAGAAAGGCAGGATTCTCACCGAATATTGCGAGAACCTGAGAAAATCCCTCTGCTAGCAGCTTTTCAGCATCCACAGAGAATAACAAAACACTGGAGGAGGGCTATGATATTCACCTCGCTAAATTTTAAGAAGAGGCAAGCACCTAATTAAAGTGTATGTTATTATTGATCCTGTCTTTGGGCAAGGGATTGTACTAGTGACCTTTTATGGACTCTTCAAAATCTCTTTATTCTAAGTCAACGTTTAAGATTTTAGTCTTACATTTTTCAGATAGGAGTTAACTGTTTGGTTTTTTAATCATGGAAGTGTCAGTTAAAATATTTGACGACAGTGGTTAAAATTAATGCAATTGTGGAAAGTTTCTTCTCACTTTTTAATGTTCTGTTGCCTGTGTTTTCTTTATTTATTCTCTTTTATTGTAAGACACAGAGCTCTCAGGATAAAGAGAAGGCTGAGCGAAAGAGAAAGGCAGAAGCAGCTCGGTTGCACCGTCAGAAGATAATGGCCCAGATGTCTGCACTGCAGAGGAATTTCATTGAAACTCATAAACTCCTGTATGAAAACACACTGGAGACACAAGGGAAAGAAGATGCTATTATGGAGGAAGAAAGGTAAGAAAAAACAGACATCTGAAGTTCTGTTGGGAAGAATTCATTACCTGCATATGTAAGTTCATTATGTTACTTAATTTTTGCAAGTACATTGAAGGGACGGATTGTATTGTCCCAGTCAACAAACTTGTCTCTCAGTTTACTTTTAAGTCGTTTGGTGTTACAAAATTATATGTAAAGTAGAATGTGTATGCTAATGTCAGAACAGCGAATTCACTTTGTAGAGCAGCATATGAAAATTCTTTCTTCAAATGGTACTTATATTGCTTAACGGTTGAAAAAATGTCATTAGAAAGCTGCTGAGTTGACAACAGTATGATTTAGAGGATGACTGTCTACCTTCTATGCAAATGGAAGTATTTAATTTGGAAAGATGTGAAAGCCAACATGCCTTAAGTTAACTTAGGTTAAGTTGCAGTGAAGAAAATACGCTTCTTGTAGTGCAAGGCACTGATATTTCTGTTTGTTAGTTTTTTACATCTAATTTAATACTGAAGGTGTTTGGCTTATATTGGTTATAATTCTGCTGGTATGGATCACTCCTTTTCTAGAGATGCTTCAACAATACAGCATACCTAATACCACTCACAGTTTTGGTCTAATTGGGGCTGCATAAAACTCATCAGAAAAATAGAGATATCTGCTGGAAAAAAAGTACAGATCACTTCTGTGTGCTTTGATCTTTAATAAATCACGTCCTGTAAATCATTGTTGAACTCTGGAATAAGGAATATTAAAAGATTATGTGGAAGCTTCTCGTGTCAGAAAGCATTAAATTAAGGGATGACATTTATTTTCAGTATGATTTCTTCAAAAATGGGAAACAGTTTTAATGTGTCTGTAAGATTAAAATACACTTAATACAAGCTACACTGAATATGGCTTCCAGAATTTCCTGCTGTCTGAATGTATTTCATCATGCAATTCCCTGTTAGCTGTCTTCTGCTTTCTGTTTTTAAAGAATACTGCATTTTAGTGAGAATTGAGGTGTTTCTTTATTGTTTGTTCATCATTTAGATTTTTATAGCACTTTGCTAACATTTCTGGGGTTTATACCAGTGTATGTATGACATTTTTTAGATGCTTGGAAGAGTAAGTTTGTTTAGAAAAAGCCATTTGATTATTTGATATCTTTGTCGCTTACTGTCTTACAGCATGTCCTCGGCAATTGATTACTCCAAAATTGCTTTGGGTCCCAAACGAGGTCCATCTGTTGCTGAGAAAGAAGTTCTGACCTGTATTCTTTGTCAGGAGGAGCAGGAAGTAAAGTTGGAAAGTGCTGCCATGGTATTATCTGCCTGTGTCCAGAAATCAACTGCCTTAACTCAGAACAGGAGCAGAATTCTTGAACTCTCAGGGGGTATGCAGTTTTAATTCTTTAAGACCACAAGCAGTTCTGTACCTAGAGCTCCCACCCTTTGAACCTAATTAAACTCTGTATTCAGTCAGATTGCTAAATGGCTTAGCCTACTTAATACAAAGGAGGTGAAAATTGTAAAATTGTTCTAAAATCCATGTTTTAAAACTTAAAAATGAGAAGCAAATTTTGATTTGTCCCTGGGAAATGAGAAAATGTTTTACTTCCACAAGATTGTATAAAACGTAGAGATTTGGTAGGAGTGGTCACTCTGGAAAAAATTGGAGAATGTTAACAATTCCTGTTTATTCAAGTACACCAACAAACCTTCCCAGTATGGAGGGAATACATGAACAGTATCAGAGGCTAGTGTGGCGATCTTCAGGAGGGTTTGGAGTTTTTGTTTGTTTGATTATTCCTCCCCACCCCCTCCTGCCATGTCTAGGAAGTAATAAAAACAGTAAAAAAGAAAAAAAAAGAAAAGGAAAAAAAAAAAGTCTAAGGAATAATCACATGAATGAAAAACAAAAAATTCATGCAAGAGAGTAATAGGAACATAACAGTAGCACAATAACGTATTGGTAGCAGGAAACACAAGACTACCAGATACGTTTTGTAAGTAACAGTTGATTAAACAAGAGAAAGATTTTGGTCAGTTACTTAAGGGGAAGAAAGAAAGAAATTAATTGAAGGAAAAGGGAAAACTTAAGTACTTACTGACTTCTTTTTGGGCTTTTTTTTTTTTTTTAAGAAGAAAATTAATAATCATTCAGGATCAGATAGCTTGATGGTTGTTAATTTTAATGAGAAGAGTTCAGAATAGGATAAGAGAAGTTGAAATAAATCAGTTTAGTCACCTTGTCAATTAGTACTTCCAATATTACTTTAATGAACCATTGTCTTCAGTATAATTATTTTTAAAAATTCATAAGAGTTGAGATCTCAGAAAGCTTAGAAAAGCAAATAAGTATGTGTCTTAAAAAACAAACAAACAAAAAAAACCACAAAAAAACCCAGGTGAAATGAGACAGTACTAAAAATTTGGGTACTCAGTCTAGCCTGGATGCCCAGAAGTATGTTGGATGATAGTAATTATTACTAATTTATAAGACAATGTAAATACAGATAGTAAAGCATAAGAAATATCAAAAATGGATTTTTCAAGAAAGGAACTGAGTAAGCCACCTGAATTCCTTGACCAGAATAACTGGTTTTGGAGTAAGGAGAAGGTAAGATTATTTATTTTCATGTTCATTAGAATTTTTGTCTCTGTCCAACCTTATCCACAGCCCAGGCAAATGTTGTTTAGGTGGAATCACCCCAAGGGGATGCAAAGGGAAGTTTGGCATAGTTCTTACTGCTCTGGGGTATTACCCTATTCTCCATCGTGCTTACAAACCTTTACCAAATTGTTTCACTTAATAAGATGTTTTGTGTTTCCTCCTCTGGGTCATTATCAAATACTGAATAGTTCTAGACCCAGGAGGACTCCTATAGAATCCTGTTTGATCCAGTTTTCTTTTTAATAGCAAACTACTCAGCTGTATAGAATTTTTATCTAGGCCATGTACTAATTGCATCCATTTTTTCTTTTCCCCTCTTCTGTAGTACTGTGAAGTACAAATTAAATCCTATGCTCTGATAGTCAGATGCACTTGCAAGCTCTCTGCAGTGACATGTTGGGCTATTGAAATAATTGAAAACCGGAATGAAATTACTTTTCCTAAAGCCACTTCTGGATATTATTTATAGCACTTTCTCTCTCCTGCATGGTCCTCTGCAGCTCATCAGTTAGAAGTAGACCTATAAGAGCTTTTTTTCCTTTGAAGACCTAAATAAGTGCAAAAATGCTTGTTACCGCTGCAGAACTGCAGATAGTGTCAAATTAGTCTTATATCAAGGTGTTCCCTTTCTTGTTTCAGTCTTCATTTGATTTTGAGCAGCTTCAGCTGCTGTCAAATAGAATTATATTTTTCAGTGCAAGTTGGAATTTGTATGCCAGGGCTTTTGTGATATTTTTTAATTTTTTTTTCATAAACAGTCCACCTGATGGTATTTGGAGGACTGCTGTTGTTCAGTTGAGTATTATTTTGATCTTCTAAGGGCAAAATGTAATCTCACTTTGAGTGCATGTGCAGCACAAAGACACCACAACATTATCAATGCCTTTCCTGTGTAATTCTTCACAGCACTTTCAGTAAAAGATAAGACTTGACTTTGTTATTCAGTAGTGCTACTCAGTGGTTTGAAAATAAACAGGATTAGTTGGAGAAATGCCTGCTCTTTCTTGTACTTAGTAGTTTCTTTTTCTTTCATTAAAAAATACAATAACAAATACATTAAGGACTTTAGTGGTAGCAGATCCAACCACAGAGCTATTCCAGTACTGAAGAATTGTGTGGTTTTTTGTTTGGTTTTTTTGTTTGATTTTTTCTTTTCTTTTTTTTTTTTTCCCTGTTGTTTGGGTTTTTTTAGGTTTTTTTGGTGTTGTTGTTTTTATTCATTTATTTTTAACCAATTTCTTACTGCTTTTGGATTTTGTCATCTTTTTCTTCATAATTAGTGGAAAGCCTTCAGTAGTTCAAGTGGGCTCTGTCTTATGATTGCTTTGCTGGAGTATTGGTTTGGAAGAGGTAGCCAAATGCGATTTTAATGTGACAGTGGGAAAATAAAATCTGAAGGTTTGTCTTCTGTGTATACTGTTGTGCATTTCTGTTAATATTGGTGGGAAGTTAGGTTATTGTTCTTCCAATAATTTCTTTCTGCTCTGTCTTTCTAGATACACTAGATCCTCTCTTCATGCACCCTGACTTGCCTTGTGGGACTCACACAGGAAGCTGTGGTCATGTGATGCATGCAGCCTGCTGGCAGAAGTAAGGATGTGTCTTTGCAACCATTTAATGTTTTTCTTTTTACTAATTTATTTTCCAAAACATCTGAAATGCATACTGAAAATGCAGTAAGTTGATAATTAAGAAGTCAAACCTATTTGTACTCATCTAAAAATGAAACATGGCACAAGGGTTCACCTGATGAAGGACATCATCATCAAAAGTTTGTAGTGCCTTCTGTGACTCAAAGAATTATCTCTAACAAGTTACTGATTTATGCAAATAAGACCAATGGGGTAAAGTTGGTCAAAAATACAAAACCAGATTTGTAGGTTTATTTTTAGCAATCCAGTGAGAACCAGTAGGAATCTCCCAGGTGAGCATTCTATAGCAACAGTACTTGGACTCTGAAAGTCTGTCACCAGGTCAGTACTTAAAGGATGAAGCTGACTTACTCCAGGGAGTCTTTAGATGAGAATCTGGCATTTAGAATATGAATGGTTAAATCTACTGATAGTTTTTCCCCATCCCTTTCTATCTGTGAACAAATTCTTAATAAAAAGTAAGAGGGAAGAATTGATCCATTGCTTAAATATTTTACTAGGCTTCTGTATTTGGGGAAAGCTTACAATGTAGACTGTGTTGGATTGGTATGCAACCTGAAATACTGAAAGACCAGGGTACTTAGCTTGCAGAATTTAATTGTCCTGGTTGCATCTGCAGTTGTAGGATTACACAGAGCGAAGTTAATTTGATTCCATGTAGGTGTGGCAGGTCTAAACAAGGTAAATAGTATGAAGCAATAAGATATGTAATCCCACTGA
This sequence comes from Todiramphus chloris collaris, assembly GCA_025345505.1. Lineage (NCBI taxonomy): Eukaryota > Metazoa > Chordata > Aves > Coraciiformes > Alcedinidae > Todiramphus > Todiramphus chloris. The sequence goes on from JANVCC010000076.1 coordinate 1,484,494, forward strand.
AGATAAACAGATAAAGAGAGTTGGGTCGTACAATTGAAAACTACTTTGTATGGTTGTATGATGTAAATAATCTCTTGAGATTTGTTGTTTGTACTTGTGCCATTTTCCTTTGAAAAAACAGACTAAACTTATAGTGCTTATCATTTACTTTTCTGTATGTGTGTATATATATATTTTACAGTAAAAAATCAGTACAGAATACATAGGTGCACACACTTAATGATACAGAAATATGTTCCTTGAGTATAATACATCTGCTCTTGGCAGATTCATCTACAACTGTGTAGATCTAAGTAGTGCAACACTGAAGCTCAGTTCCCTTGCTCTTTTTAAGAAAAGATGACTTGCTGTATGGGTAAATGGGATTAAAATGGACAACAGGCTCTTCTCATACAGGATGGCACAGAAGGTTTGAGTATAGTCTTTTATTTATTACATAACAGATATTCTAACTCACTAATTCCTTCAGACGATGCCTGCCACACCTTTCTTGAGTATCTGTGCAGTCTAAAATTACTGCAAAAGACTCTCTAAACCAGTACAAGTCCAATTTAATGGAGTACCTTTGTAGATGCCACATATGAGAAAGCAGAGGTTCTTGCAAAAGCATAGTAGTTTGAATGTGGGAAAATAATTGTATGTTGTTGTTGATCGTAACAGAATACATTCCTAAATATTCTGTAACCATTAAAACTGCAGATGTCCCCCCAGTGCACACTTTCTTTTATTAAATAAATTGATTTTTATCTTTCCCCTTAAGATGTATGATTTAGAGCAAAAATGTAAAAAACTAGTTATTACCTTAGTGCAGAAGTTAGATCATTTTTATATCTGTCTTTAAGATCCTATATATGCTGTCTGAACATTAATACTGAATTTAGCTGCTTGTATCCAGGCAAGAAGATTTGATTGTTGGATCTTTTTGTTCCTAATAATACTACTGAGACATAAATGAAGCTTGAAGCCTTGCTTCATCCACTGAGGGGGAAAAATTGTAATGAAACCTGTAAAAAGGATCATAGTTACTCTTTAGTTTCCTTTTGAGTTCAAAATAGCTCAAGTGTGATACTGTGATATAAATTATCCTCTTTGCTGTTAAAAGAAGGATACTGTTTCATTGTCTAGTCATGAGGCTCTATCATTGCCATGAATAGATTGCTCTTTCATGAGATGTTAGTGTTAGTTTTTCCTAAAAATAAATAAAAATGTGTACAATACCTGTTTCAAACATACTGTAAGGAGTTGCATATGAGGGGTATTAGATGCAATGTTTCATGGTGTTGAAGATATGCAAGAAGAGTAGAAAATGTAAAGACTGATTGTAAAAATATTAATGAAATTTGGAGGGCTCTTGAAAGCAAGGAAGAGTTCATTTTCACATGATTTCATCTACTATTTGTGCAAAGGTTTTATTTTATTTTCGCATCCAAGCACATGAAAGAATTACAGATGAAAGGAAAATAACCTGTTTGTTGGCTTCGGATAGCTATTTGCTAGTTAATAACACTTTTAATTACTTGAACATTTGTTTTCAGATTATGTTTGATCCATTCCACTTTCTAGTAATTTCCCTTTCGATGTTGTAGGTACTTCGAAGCCATGCAGATGAACTTTCGCCAACGTCTGCATGTTGAACAGATATTTGACTTGGAGAATGGAGAGTATCTTTGTCCACTTTGCAAGTCTCTGTGCAATACTGTGATTCCGATTGTTCCGCTGCAGGCTCAAAAGATAAACAGGTGAATTACCAGATTGCGTACACTTGAATTAAAAAACAACAAACAAACCAACACAAACACACAAAACAAAACAATTTTGGGGCTAATTGGCCTTTCAAATTTTTGGAATGAAAGCTTACTCTGACTTTCCTAATCTGTATAAAAAACCCACATATCTGCTTACTGACTATTGAGCCAAGTATTCTGCTTTTGGTAGTCTATTTATTTTTTTTTTAAAAAGCAATTTTGGATTGGCTCTTGGTTTGGGGTTTGGTTTTTTTTTTTGTTTTGATATGTTATCAAACGAGAAAGTACCTAGATCTAATACTTAGCCTAACACTTCATTTTGTACTGTTTGCTCAAAATTTACAAAGCCAGCAAAACTGTGCAAATACTGAGTTAATGTCTTTTGATCTAAATGCACCCTTGGTTTTTACAGATCAGGTGATTCTTTGAGTGTCAAAGTAAAACCTGCTTTCTATGTCTGTTTTCAGTGAGGATGCAGAAGCAGTTGCTCAAATTCTGTCCCTGGCCAGGTGGCTGGAGATTATCACAGTCAGGATATCAGGCTACAGTGTTAAAAATTCTAAAGGTTTGTTACTTTAACATTAAAATTTGTTCTGTGGGACATGTAATACTATAGTACATGTTTTAACTAATAGCAATGGGAAAGTTCAAATAAAGAATACGTTTTGTTATCAATCAAGAAAGTATCAAAGCTGGGGATCAAGTCATGGCCCTTTCTGAGCTGATATCTTGATTTCACAGCGCCCTCACCAATTTCCTGGTGTCTGTTAAAGTCTTTATACCTTCTCTGTAGAAGGAAATGAGAGAGTTGGACACTTGGAGAGTTAGCCACCAACTGACACTCAGAGTTAATTAACTTTTGTATTGTCTGTGACATAGTAAAAAAGCGAAAAACTAAATTAAAAGGGCCCAGATAAAAATATGTATGGCAGTTTAGAAAACAGAAGGTACAGAGAATCAACATACTCCTTGCACTTTTAGAATATGGGAAAGTTCTTTTTCCTCACCAGCAAAGCACTATTTTTAATACTCATATTTCTGGGAATAGAATAAATGGTTACTTAAGGAGGAGGGCTAGAAGACAGTCTGGCTGGTGAGGTCTGTTTTCAGTTAGTTTCAAACCAGTCTAAAATGAAAGGTCTCATTTCTCTTAGACTGATAGAAAAACAATAACAACTTTGATTTTAATGTAGATCTAAATTTTTTTTTTTTTCTTTTTCCTGGAAGGAGAGAAACAAAATCTCCCAGCTTTCACCAACAAGGGAGTGGGAAACTCTGCTTTGGAATTCCATTCCATCCTTAGTTTTGGAGTTCAGTCCTCGTAAGTATTACTGGGAGTGCTCTCCACATTACGTTAGTTCTCCCTAAAATAACCTAGGTATACTTCAGGATTTGTATTGAAGGAAAGGCATACGATTTGCTGGGTCTGAATATGGGCTTACTTATACTTTCCTTTAAACTTTCACTGAATATCAGAGCTAGATAGACCTCTTGGTCAAATCTAGTTAGGTAATTCTTATGTTCTTGGTACAAAGCTACAACTCTGGACTCTTCTAATCCACAATTTCAGTGATTTGTGTCACTAGGCGAGTTATTTAATGTCTGTCTGCCTTAATTTTCCTGGTGTATGTCTGTTTCGGGGATCGGTTTCACTTGGGTTTGGATGCAGTAAGGTGATACAGGTTGCTCAAAGGAACAGGGCTGTGTTTTCTCATTCTATTCCAGTGGGATAAGTGCTCACCCACTGCGGAACGGCGAGGGAAGAGTGCAGGAAAATCAATATGATTGATAGGCAAACTTCGTTCATTGTCACACTTGCAGCTACTTATATACTATTATGCTAATCACTAATACATGCTGATTGGAGTACACACAAGTTATACATATTCATGATAGTTCCCATAGGTCCATCCAAGAAGTCACACTCTCACTACGACCACCCCTTGATGGTCCCAGCTGCTACATAGCTCCACTTTCCGTTGACCAAAACATCCTGATATCATCTTATGCTGATATAACGTCCCTCTTTCTGTAACCCAAACTATCCTATTATTATCCTAACATTCCTCCTCAAGGACACCCTGTCCCTGCAGCTGGGCTAGGCCTCATGCCTAGCTTCTGCTAATATATCTTGCAGTGAGCCGTGGCCCTTGTTCTCAAGCCATTCCCCAACAACCCACTAGAACAGATAGATATTTTTCAAGTGTACTTATCTGCCTTTCTTCTTTTTAGATCACACTATAGGTACTCTACTGCTGCTACTTCTGACTGACATCGTAGTTCTGCAAAGTACATGTCTGCTATTTGTAAAAATATCATCAGAAAGTTGATTCAAAGTCTTTCTTGATAATTGATCTCCACAGGAAAGATTCTCTAGCTTGCAGTTAAACAATGTGGTGTTAAAGTATAAGCCTGGCTAAGCCCCAGCCTTCGTGGTACGATTGTTTTGGCTGTAGAGATTTGGAGAATTAATACGAATGTCGTAAAACTGTGTATGTGTTTGCCTAGGCACTTTTCTGCATAGAACTGCATGTACATAAACTAACCCCTTGTCTGTTGAAAGGAGCTTAAATGCTAAAAACCATGCTCTTAAAACACATTTGAAATAGCTGTCTTTTCATTTTTAGTGCCTTATGAGATGGGATATATTCTCACTCCAGCACTTACAGTAGCACTTGCTTACTCGTATTTGGTTCTTTAATTGTATTTTACTTTGATTTAAATGTTTAGATTTTTTGAATGTGAATAATAATACAGTATACAGAAATTGACTCCTTCCAGACTGGCAGCTCTTATTCTCTCAATTTATAGAGCCTGTTATGTCAAGGTGCTTGATTACTGCGGGAAACCAGTACTTTTCTTTCCCTTCTGTACAGACAAGGGGACCTTGTATTCAAGAATTCTTTCATAAATAACTTAGACTTTGTTAGTGATTGATCAGTAAGTAATAAGCAGTATTAACAATTCAGACTTAAATTATCTTGGCTTGCTTTTACAGAGCCAAATACTCAAGCAGTATCAAGGAGATGCTTATTCTCTTTGCCACCACCATTTATAGAGTTGGGCTCAAAGTTGCTCCCAATGAAGCTGATTACCGGATTCCTATGATGACATGGAGCACGTGTGCTTTTACCATCCAGTGTATAGGTAGAGCATAACTTGGATTTATTCCTTCTCACGACTTGAAAAGCTTAACAGTTGTTTCATTGTAGAATTTTGTACAATCTGATTGCAGAAATAATGATAGTTCTACATATATAAGAGCAATATGTAATAGTATAACAATGTATATTGTGTAATTATGTATATAATAACAGAATGATAATCTGTAAGCCAGTATAAATAATAGGATGCTTTTGTTAGATGGTAGTTTATAAAATAAGGTCTATAATGCCAACACTGATGAGTTTGATTTGAGAGAGCAGGGAGTGATCACGTTCCACATTACTAATTGTAACATTAAGTGTTTTCAATTAGTATCTTCAGACTGCCACAGATCATTGACCTGCAGGCATCTCCTAAACAGCTAAATATGTAACATCTATGAGATGAGCTCCCTCTCTCATTACTTCTTTTTGTCTCTAATCTCAAAGAATTCACATGGAGTTTGTAGAAGAAATACAGTCTTTTGTATTCTGGAATTGTGAATCAGATATCTGGTAGAAAATAAACCCAACCCAAACATTCTCTGGCATGACTCTCTTTTTAAAGGCAAAATAATTACCATAAAATTACTGCATTTTTTGTGTTAATGTACCTGTTTAGCAGTCAGTCTCATTTCATTTCTGTACTATACGCACAAAGAAATGTGTGTAATAATCCTGAAGCTATAGATAAATCTGTAGTGGCTTCAATGCAGGCAAAGAGTTGTTTGAAATGCGTGCTGAAGGAAATGAGAATGTACATCTTCATAAATATGATTTGCCAAGTATGCTTTTTATCTTGCTGAAGCTGTTGAGTTACAAGTATAGCCTACCTTAAATCTGTAGTAGACATAACCCAGGAGTTCAAAAGGTTTTTAGGAAGATTTTGGATATTCTGATACAGCAAGAATAGTCATGAAACCTTGATGGCTTTGAGCATTGTATGAGGATAACTGAAAATAAAATTACGCTGTACAATGTACGCCATTGATGTGAAACAGTGTTCCTTTAAATCCCTAGTTAGCAAGATCTGAAAATCAAATTTTTTAAAAAGCTTGTTACAGCCATTTATCTGGGAAACTTTCTGTACCACAGAAGATTTTTTTCAAGAGAATTATCAGAATCAAACTGAGCTTTATAAAGAAGTGCATATACTAAGAATAAATTAAACTTGGACTAAGTGCATTCTAACAGTAAATATTTTGTCAGTTCCTGTAGCACAAAGCAACTTAATTCTTTCTTTGTTTAAGAAAATCTCTTGGAAACAGAGGGGAAGCCTTTATTTGGATCTCTACAAAATAGACAGGTATGGGCAAGTAAGATATGCAATACATTTTAAACAAAGTTTATATATATATAAAAATAGACATAGATAAAAACTTTACTGTTAAAACTGCTAATGTCATTATTCTCTGTTGAGGGATATAGCTTTCAATGTTTAGCTGGATGACATAAAGAGCATTTTGGAGGAATAAAGATTCTACTTAGACCTGAGAGTTCATATCAAATTCACTTATCAGTGTGTTTTCTGTTGATAGAAGTAGGTGTGGTTTTATACCTTTATTTCACTATTACATCTTCCCCTTTTCCTGTCCAACAATTTTTCTCTTGCACTCTAGCACAGTGGCCTTAAAGCATTAGTGCAGTTTGCAGCTGCTCAGAGAACAACATCACCACAGGTCCTGATTCAGAAACATCTGACTCGTCTTCTAGGAGGTACTGTTTTCTCTATTATCTTTCCTGTTGCAGAAGTTCTTATTTCAAAATGGCACGTGTGTTAATACAGCATAGAAGCAAATGTTAGAGCACTGTCAACAGTACTAACTTCAGTTTCTCTAATGTTGCCTGAAATCGTGGAGTATTGCTTGAAGTTAAGTAATGAACAATTCCATTAACACAGCCCTATGCCACTGAAGTCCCCAAAAACCTCCTCCATCCCAGACTATTTAGACCTGGAGATACTCAGATCTGGAATATTTACAGATGATTACAGTCTATTTCTGTCAGTGTTCGAGATTACTCAAATTCTGTGCTAAACAGGTAGATAAAGCCACAAAACAGTAAGAGGTATTCCTCTCTCTTAATTGTGAGACTTCTTTTTAGTACTTTGAAAAGGCTGCTTGCAGCCTAGTTTAAGATATTTTGGTCTCAGGGAGAGCTCGTTTGAGACACACAGCTATTCTCTGTGTTTCTTACTGATCAGGTCATCGTAGTGGCCTTTGTGAAGCCCATTCTTTGACTTGCCTTGTATTGGATAGGATTCTTAGGTGTGGTACTGGCTTTTGTATTGAGGCATCTAGTGTTGTAGTGCTTAAGTACATTAGTGGTCTTCACCCTTAACACTGGGTGTACTTTATTAGAGCTGGAGAAATAAATCAAAGATTTTTGTCTTGGAATGATGATATAGTGATTAAAACTGTGAGCTGGTTTGGCATGTGGAAATAGCTAAACGGATAGATGCACAATCAATTAAGTAAGTGGTAAGCAGTTAACTAAATAGATATTTATCATAGAATGGTTTGGGTTGGAAGGGACCTTAAAGATCATCAAGTTCCAACCCTACTGCTATGGGCAGAGACACCTCCCCTTAGACCATTTTTTTGATGAAAACACAGAAATGATAGAGGCTATAAAATAGATTCTGAAATTGCAGTTCAGTCTAAAAGCAGGAAATATGTGTCAAATGCATAATTGATATCTTTATTTTGTAGTTCTTCTACCAAATTTTAAAGTGGAGGACAGTCCATCCCTCTTAGAAGTAGATATGTTCCACATTTTGGTAAGCAGGTTCATTTTATTCTTTATATTAATACATTGGGGCTTTTTACCATGGATTTTTGTGTACTTTACCCTGTAGGTAGTATCCGTTCACTTGCATGAGTCAAATGATTATAGGTGAGCACAGCATACGAGCAAGTGATTACATATGGCTGCTATATATGACTGTCTACTTTTAGTTCTACTGTTCTAGCTTTCAAGTCTTTGCTGTCACCCTCTTCCTAATTTTCATGCTTGCAATCTGTTATCTTTTTACAATCTCCATTGCTATCAAACCTCAAAAAAACACCACTCAGCTTGTTTCCCCCACTTTCCCTCTGCCTCAGTAGGCCTCTCATACCTTCTGATTTCTCCACACATTCACTTACATTACCTTCTTTACTCTTCTTAGCCTCTTCTTCTATTCTTAGTGCAAATCCATATTGCAGTTTCTTCTACTGTTAAACAGAACCAACAAACAAACCAACATACCAACCCAAAAAACCCAAACAAAACTCAAAACCACACAACAAAAAAATCCAACAGGACCCAAACCCACCAAAATAAAACCTGATTTGCCCTGGTTGCCTCTTTGACAAATGCTTGGTCTTCCTTCTCACTTTTTTTGAATGTACTTTGTCTTATGTCAAAAAGCAGAAATTAAGCTTTAGGAGTTGGACAAGCTTTCTTGGTATGTCTCTCAACTGGCAGTTACAGTGGATCTGTGTCTTGGTTTCCTATGTGCTAGAGGGGCACAAATGATTAATATTTCCCAATGAATTTTTGCTACACTTTGTGAATTAAAACTAGCAAAATAAATGAACATATTTAAATTGACTACAGAAACGAAATATAAATGTATACTGAGAATATAATTCCTCTTACCCGTGTAGCTATTAGCAGATTTCTTTGACTTTAATATTTGCTCCTTCTCTTCCGCTGTAGGTGGGAGTTGTGTTATCCTTTCCATCTTTGTACTGGGAGGATGCTGTAGACTTGCAACCTTCATCAGTTAGTTCAGCCTATAACCACCTCTACCTCTTCCATCTGACAACAATGGCACACATAACACAAATTGTTATCTCTTCAGCAACAGGTAGAGCTGTATTTGGGTTGGATTACTCTGGCATTTTTACACAATTTCTTTAAAATAATGGATAGGCTTAGTGTATTTCAGGCATAAAATTCCTCGTAATAAATGATACTTAGTACTAGGAAGTAATAACCATTTCTGGTAAAAAATAAATAACATTATGTAATTTTCAGAGCATTTTATTATATCACTTCTGTGTGTTTAGCCTAAGAAGATAACTATTGCTATATGAGTGCTTGCTCAAGTCAGTATTTCAGAGTGGGAGCTTTCCCCTTCTCACTCCTTGGAGTACTTCTACAGCAAAGCTTTGCCCAGCAGCAGCAGTCTGAGCAGTTCAGTGACAGTATGGATTTGGGAAATAAACTTCCCTTTACCTTTCAACCTGGTAAATACCCAGAGCTGAAATATGGAATCCTGTAAACTGATAGGAGAGAATTTCAGTTTTCTCTGTATCTCATACTACTGTTAGAAACTGTCAGTAACCTCCAGGCTTCCTAGCTACTACTTTCTGTGTTTCTTCAGCATGATAGGAATTAAAAAAAAACTAAAAAAAAAAAAAAAAAAAAAAAAAAAAATCCTGTAGCTAAATCTAAGTAGGACAATAACTTCAAAAGTCCAAGCAAATGAAGCAGTTTTATGTGAGGGATGAGCTGTGAGGCACTAATCCTGATTCTTTATAGCATGAAGTTTTAAGAGATTATTTGTTAGGTTAAAAAAAGCAAATAGAAAAGAATTAAGCAAAATAAAGTGGAAGTAGTTCTATAATGCTATTTAAAAAAATGAGCTCAGTACATTTAAAAAGAAATAAAAAATGAGAAGCATGTCACAAATGAAGTGGGTTTACAGTGGGATTCATCTTTGTGCGTGCAGAATCTCCTGCTGCTCGATCATCTGACAACAGCGAGGAGGCACGGTCTGCACAGTCTTTCTGTAGAGAGGTTTGCCAGTACACCAGTGGGTAAGTACCAGTTCAGTTATAGCGTTGCATTTTCCTGTACGGATGGCAATCCACAGGGATTGACCTGAACAACACAGAAATCCAGAAATAAAATAGCCGTTTTTTATGGGGTGTTAGCAAAATGCCCTGTGCTTACTTCCCATATTCCTGAATGCTGAAAAAACCAAACACAGACTGGTGAAAGGAACACTTTTAGTTAAAATAGCTACTTTTTGTGGACAAGAGAGTAAATTCTAACTGTAACGATGAAAAATGATTACCTATATTAATTCCAGAGAGAAATAATTGATTAGGTTTTTTCAGATTTCTCAATTACAGATGGAACGCAGAAAGAAGGAAATTATTCTGCTATAAAAGGGGGAGAAGTGTAAAGCTAAACACAGTCACTTACTTGTTTGAGCATCAGTGCCCATCTTTTCAGACCTTTTTTGATACTTCTACAGACTATTTAGTACTTCAGTGTCTGTGTTTGAAATAAACTAGAAAATATAGATGCACCCTCTAAAAATTCTGCTTTATCTCCACCAAGGCTAGTTGCAGAGGTATGTAAGGTTTGACAATGCTACCCACTTGCCTAGAAGTTTTAAGTCTAAATTTCTAAATATTTAAAATTTGCTATTTAAATGAAAGGAGTAATTTTTCTTAGGTGTGAGCGCAGAATCGTAGGTATTGTGCATTTTGGAAAATCAGGTCACTGTACTGAGAAGCCAAAGTACCGAATTAAAAGTCAAAGTTTAGACAACTCAGCTCTGAAACTTGGAGTCTTTTAATTTTTGTATATGCATGGTTGTCTTTTAACTCTTAAACAGCATAATCTATATAATGATTTTGCGGTGGTCTGTGATGTTACGATACAGCTTTACAGGCTGTTCCTCAGCAGGCCCTCGTCTACCTTTGGGTGAACATCCTGTTCATATAAATGTAAATTTAACTAAGTTTGACATTTTTAGACATCAAGAGACACTAAGTAAATTAAATTTAGTATGAAATTTAGATTAAATGCTCATATTGCACAAACAAGAGTAGCTACTGAGATGGGTAATCTCTCCAGTATTTTTTGTCAAAAATGGGATTATCACAGCTTTACTTGAAACAGTGTGACTCTTACTATTGTGACTTCAGGAATGAAGTGTGAGCTATTAATTTTTCAGTGTGGTTGGTTTTGTTATTCCTGAAGAGTATTTATTTGTTTGGGTTTTTTTCTTATTTGTGAATGGCATTCAAAACATTGACTTGAACATTGAACAGTGGCATTCAAAACACCAACTGAATGAAGAACTTGCACTGTTTCAAAAATTTGCTGGCTTTTGGTATTAAACACCAGTGTCGGAATCAATTGCTCTTTGTGTGATGCTGTACTGCACAGTTAAAATCAGGTTATCTTGAGTTACCTAGAGATGACAGCTGTGTATTGGCTGTTGATTTTTCATCATTTTGAAAACTACAAGTTGAGATAATTGAAGGCTTTTAATGTTCCGTGTATACTCAGTACTCATTCCTTAGTCAAAGAGGAATTCAGAGGATAAGTGCTGGTAGTTGTGTTTCCTAGAATTTATGGTACGTTAGTGTTGCTTCTACACAGCTGCCATTCCACCAATGCTAGCCAAAATGTGAAAGTTCTAGAAGGATTTGCTCTGCAGCTATTTCTCATTTGTGTCTTACAGTTGCTTTAGTCAGGATATTCCAGGCTCGCTTGTGTGGGATTGTGTTAAAAAAGGCATCATGCCTTACCTTCGTTGTGCTGCTTTATTTTTTCACTATTTGCTGGGAGTTTCTCCACCTGAGGAACTACAACAAGGTAAATACAAGGAAGTTAATGTATCTATGTATTGTATTGACTTTGATCACTGTTTTCTTCGAAGTATGGAATTTTCACCATAACTTAAGAATAGTTAATGTATTAATGTAAGACTTGGAAAGAAAAGGCAATACTAACTTGTATCAGAAAGAGCAGGCTTGAGAAACTGAGTTGTCTCGGCCTTCTTCACTTGGAAAAGAGTTAATTCTCAGTACGTGCAATTATATGAATTACCAGTGATGCACTGAGAGTAATTATTTGTGGATACAAAGATACTGTGATGTAAAGATAATTTTAGGGGCTTGGACTATGTCACCTGAGAAATAGCCTGGAACATATTTAAAAAACAAGCAACCCTTTTTGTGCCATTGCTAATGTTGGTAAATGCTAAAGACATAGGGATTCAGCAAAACAGAGCCAAGTATAAATAAAGCACATTATAAAACTCAAACCTCTTCCTTAAAGGAGCCTGATGCATTGCAGGTACTAAACCCAAAAATAAGGATTTTGTGTTCTGTCAAAGTGCAGTGAAAGACAGAAACCTCAACTGTTTGGAAAGGGAGACCAAAATTGCTATGAACAATGGAGACAAAATGCAGCATCTTAAATTGATTTATATAAGCGGTGAACTAAGTTTTAATTTGAGGATCTCCGAGTCAAAATCTCTGCACTTTGGGATATGCTGTTTTTCTTACCACTACTCTGGAACCTTGATCAAATAGGGAGGAGTCTTCCTGGTGAATTGGCGATGCCATTTTTGGTAGCAGAGCCAATAAATGACCAGCCAGCAAACTATTATTACATTAGCTCAACTTTATGTGATGTGTTAGCACTGAATTTATCATAGCAAAATTTAGTATCATTGCAGGCCAAAAGGATAGTGATAAGCTAAAATGTGGTCAGTACAGAAAATCTGCTGCATTAACATGTGCTAGATATTACGCAGTGAAATGGAATTTGAACAAGGAATTCTGTTATTGCAATGCCTTATGCATGACTTAAATTTCTTAGTAATACTTGTCAAATTTATTAAACTTAAAGCAGATCTGTAGCTAATGGGAATTATTAGAGCTCTGATTACATTACTAGCTAGGAGCTATGCTGAAGCTGTAAGATATGTAGTATTCAATGGAAAAGGGAACAGGAGATTTCTTCTTCTGAGTGAATTACTCAGCAGTGCTGAAACACTTGAACAGTTGCTCACGTTTTTGTTTTCTTTCTTCTTTTGCAGTTTGTGAAGAAGGGCAATTCAAGGCACTTTGTAGTTATCTCTCTCTACCTACCAATTTGTTCCTGCTCTTCCAGGAGTATTGGGACACAGTAAATCCACTGCTTCAGAGGTACTAATTGGGACTGGACAGGCCACATTTTTCTGTTGTGATGGCATCAGCGTCTCTTAAAGCACTTCAGAAACATAAAAATGTTTTATATTTTTTGATAATTCAAACATTAAACAACTACAGTTTAAGGGGATAGTGCTTGCAGACCTGCATGAAGTGATCCATGCAGAAAGGCGTTACCATAAACCTTTGCTTGCGTGCTATACTGTTTACTGTTCGTTGGCTTGTCTTTAATCTCTCTACAGCAAAAGTGTTGATCATATGAGGTCTAAAATGAGAGAATGGAAATTATGTAGCTGGCAGGGCGAGTCTTTATACGATTTATTCTCTGGATTTCCAGAATCAACTCATGAATGTTGAAGCTGGCTTAATGGCTAGAAGGTACAATTTGAGTATTAGGTCCATTGTAATCCAGCAGTAAAGAAATAATTGGTAAAATTCTTCATTCAAAAACGCCAGTAAAATAAACAGATACCACTCCCCATCCTCCCCAACCCTGAGAATAGTCCTCTTATACTATGTTGGAGAATGACTCCATGTATTTAATGTGACTGTCTGAGCACTTGATTGCATTCATAATTATTCCTGGTACTTGGCAGAATTCTCTGGCTCACACTAGCTTGTTTTGTTTTGTTTTTTACCTTTGTTCTGTTTTGTTGTCTAGATTCCTCCAGTTTGGGAACATTTTGACTTGTTGAGTCCAACTTACAGTCCATGTATCTGACCTAAACAATTCCCTATGTACAGTTGTACTGTAATTAATGGTATATATACCATATAGTATATATAATTGTTTATAAATTAATAGCACTTTGACAAGTAAATTATTTAATAGATTTGTCTTACATATGCCTACATGTTTGCTCAATGAGAACAGAGAGGACAGGTATTAGTGAACATTAAGAAACCATCACTAGAAGCAGGCCTAAGAAATCCTTCATAGTGCTTCAAGTCAAAAAACAGAGGTTGCAAGTAGGAGGCTACATATAATGTAATAGTAACAGTTGCTAAATCATCATGCAAGTTCCCATATGTTTTTTGAAAGAATCTTATTTCAGAAGACTAGATCTGATGATTGTTGAGAAATGTGCTCAATGAAGCTTACTAGATGGACCATCTGCTACAGTTCTCTCTCCCTTCTCCTTTTTGTAGACAAATCAGACATATCAGACAATCAGATATATCAATTCCTCTGTTTTAGTACCTTGCCAATATCTACCCTTGTTTTGGCAGGCACATTTGTCCATTCTAAACAAGCATACCACATGCAATAAAGCATTGTAAAATAACCTTCGGGTGATGGTTATCAAGTAAAAGCAATAAGTATTTTCCTAGTAGAGTGTATGACACTTTCTTATGCTGTGGCTTTCAGCAGATATATTCCAAAAGGAACTGTGTATTGTAGCCCCCTTTGAGATCCTGAATATGTCTGAAGACTGCTTGCATTTTTTAACTCTGTTTTAACTCTGTGTTTTCACATGCATGTTGATAATTTCAAGTGTTGTTGGTTTTCACATAGGTTTTTCTCTTGTATACAGATTTCTTTTCCTGAAGCAAAACTAGAGAATAGCTGTTTCTCCTTGTGAAGTTTTAGCTAGAACTATCAGTGTTTTATCTGTGCTCTGTGTTTACTCATTGATTACTAGCTAATTTAGTTTAGTGGTCCTAAATGTCTACTATTATCAAACACTGTCATCTGCAAATGTTTGTTTGGAATAGGTGGTGTGCTGACCCAGTGGTGTTAAGTTGTTTGAAGGGGAAAAGCATTGCAGTAAGGTAAGTTTGGTTGTAGTGTTATTACTGCTTTCTTTTCATTTTGACATAAAACTGTTGAAAAATTAAGTGCTTGTTGGGGGCACGTTAGAGTGCTTGTAATTTTTTCCCCCTGCTCTACTACAAAAGTACATTTCTGTTTAAATGGTTGTTTCATATTTCTCCTCAGGTTCAGGTTCTTATTATTCCTCAGATTCACTGAGAAGTGTACAGCATTGTTAGACAAGTTATCTAGCTTACACTAGGAAAAAACCCAAAAGCTAACTGAAAGATGAAATGTCTTCATAAGTGTAGGTCATACATGAAATTTAATTTCATCACCTTTGCTGCATGTAGAAATTCTGAAACTTCCACGTGGAGCCTCTTATTTGGGCTTCTAGGACTGATGAACTGCTCTAGAACTGCAGAAGTTTGTAGAAAGAAACAAAAGCTTAACGGGAATTTATCGCTATTTTGTTCTTTGCTGCAATATATATTATTCTCATTAACAGTACTTTTTCACTTACCCAGGTATCCAAGGAAAAGAAATAGTTTAATAGAGCTTCCTGAAGACTATAGCTGCCTTCTGAACCAAGCTTCTCAGTTTAGGTAAGATATGACATATTTAATTGTTTTCCTAGGGGTTTTGCCCCTTTAATATTCTTGCAGTCACTGTAACCTGGTATTAAAATGATGTACAGAAATGATTTTGCAGAAGTGAAGGCTGTGATTATACTGGCCAATACTAGCATGTGTTCATTTTAAAATCTGAAACTCAACAGTTTACTAAATGAATTCACTTGTGTTTGATAGGATAGCATGTAAAATGACTATAGCTTAAGCTGCTGGTCATTTTGCACCAGAGCAATGTGTATTTGGTTTGGCCATAAGCCTGAAAATTACTTTTGCACTGGACACAACAAGCCCAGAAGGTTGGCACTGTTTTATGCCAGGAGGAGTGAATCATAGGGTAATTTAGGTTAGAAGGGACTTCAGCAGATCAGCTAGTTCAGCCTCCTGCTCAAAGCAGGTATCTTGCAGATAAAAAAATTCCAAGCAATATAAAAACCTAGCCAAGTGAGGCAGTTATATGAAATATAATTATGACATAGTATGTCTTAGGTTTTTATTTGTTTGTGGGTTGGGGTTTTTGGAGGCTGTGTGTGTTGTTTTGTGTTTTTTGTTTTGCTTTTTGTTATTTTAAGGAGCTTTATCCATACTTAACATTTCTTTTAGAAGTTTTAATTCCTGAGGTAATATTCTGGTTACGCTGTCTTCTAGATGCCCGCGGTCTTCTGATGATGAACAAAAACACCCAGTATTGTGTTTATTCTGTGGGGCTATGTTATGTTCCCAGAATACTTGCTGTCAGGAACTGGTGAATGGGGAGGAGTTGGGAGCCTGTACTTCTCATGCTCTTCAGTGTGGAGCTGGAGTTTGTATGTTTCTCAAGTAAGTAGCTAATCAGAATTTAATTGCTAAAGGGAAATACTTGAAGGTCAAAATTCACAACCTTGTCAAAGTACTCGATTCTTTTTGTCTGAGATGAAGAAACATTGTTTTGATGTAAAATATAGCTCACCAAAAAGTTAAGAATTTGCTGGGAGTTGTCTTGCATTTTAAATAGAGCTATTTTTTCCTCAAGAATCAGGGAATGCAAAGTTGTCCTCATTGAAGGTAAAACCAGAGGCTGCTTATATCCTGCTCCCTATTTGGATGAATATGGAGAAACAGATCCAGGTCTGAAGTAAGTAAATGTTTGACTTTATTTCTTTCTACATTTCCATTTCAGTATTTCTTTAACTTCTTATACCCATTAGACAACATGTTATTCCTGCTAACATGTACAGTGCTGTAGTATGTGTCTTGGCCTGCTGAACTTGTTTAACTTCAAATTCCCAATGACAGTCATGAATGAGTCATTTGTAATGGGGAAAATACACTTTTTTTTTTTGGTACTGATAAACTTTCTTACTGTTCTCAAGAAAACTTTGCATGCTTTTTGTCAGAAAAGTGGAACAACCACCATTGCTGAAATGTCATCTTGGAAATGGCAGTCAGTTGCCTGTCACATGTAGAATTTTCTTCATTTCTGGGAGCCTTGTTGGGATTGAGTTTATACAAGTATTTAGTATTTTCTGGCTATTGTGAAAGCTAGGCTATTAATGGAACCGTTTGTCAGTTGTTATTCTGATATGCTTATTGATATTCTCTTTCTTCTGTGAAGGAGAGGCAATCCCCTTCACTTATGTCGGGAACGTTACCGGAAGCTTCATCTGCTGTGGCAGCAACACTGCATCGTAGAGGAGATTGCCAGGAGCCAAGAAACAAATCAGATCTTCTTTGGATTCAACTGGCAGCTGCTCTGAGTCTCTCGATTTTTACTGAAAACTTTTACCTTTGGCAGTGCTTTGGAAAAGGAAAGGAGGGTGGCGGTAAATTATCTACTCTCAAGTGGATTCTGTAGTTCAGACACAATTGATGGATTCCCTAGGTTGGATGTATTACTGATACACTGACACAGAATCTCATGTCATATGTTTTGCTCTGTTATTTTTTTTTTTTCTTTTTCTCTCCCAAAAAGAAAGCTAAATTATATAGTTATTACTGAACATTCAGTTCCAGAAATATTTCCACTTTTCAGAGAGGTTGTAATTGTTTCACATCTTTTGCCATGGACAGCTTCCCAGATGCTGTGCTTCAGGGCACATACCACATTTCTGTCTCTTCCATGCCTTGAGAATATACCTAAATGTTGTTGTTATGGAAAAGCCTCCTTTGCTTTCTTTCTGGGTTCTTTTCCCAAGCTTAGTAAAGCTTTTAAATAGGTTGAGATCTGAGGCATAATATTGGAGAGGTAAACGGTGCCAGGCCTTTAGGAATCCATAGCAACAGGTACAGCAAACATTAAGTTGTACAGATAAAGCTTGCATTCAGCTATATCCTGGGATTTAATGAAGAGTTTTCATTAATGAACTCTCTAAATGAGAAGTGTGAAATAGAAAGTGCATGGGGAAATGACCATCTTGCGTGTTCCATCAAAAATTAAAGCCCATGCTTTTTGCATTACCAGAACTGCACTTTATCTAACAAATTTGTCCTGTATTAGCGTTGTATATCCTAAGAGGTCTAGGGCTACACCATTTGGCTAGATGGTGGTTAGTTTTACTTCTTTTACAGTTTGTCCCCTGAGATTTTCCCTGAAAACCAAATGTGAAAATACTGTTAGGTAGTTGTGGTGTAGCTCTGCAGGGCATACAGGAGCCAGAGATTTCAGTAAAGTAGAAGACCTTCAAAGCAGCAAATCAAAAGCAGCAAGTTTTAGAATCAAGAATAAGTTTCTTTGTCCATATTTGAGGGATTTTCCACTCTTCATCCTCTGTCACTATTGTTTGGAGCCTTGCCTGCATAAATAAAATAGTGTGTTTTGGAGGGCATATTCAGTGGCTCAGTGCCAGACAGAGCAGAAAAGGGAAAAAAGGGTGGCTAAGTCTGTCTGCCCTTCAGTAGTTAATAGCACGTTGTGATTGAACTGTCTCTCAACGAGCAGTGATTGTGCTTCAGTCCTAAATGTTTGTTGTTCTGTTTGCTGAATTTCAACCATAACATACATGAGAGAATTTGTAACGTGATGGGTAAAAGTGCTTTCCCAGGAAATCCCATTTCTTTGTGAAAGTTTGAAGTTGTCAGCACTCTAAATTTCCCTGCCTCTTTGCTATTTGGATTCTTTAGTGTCATTTTAATAAGGCTCAAAAGGGGAGGTGTTCAAAGTAATGTCTGAGAGCAAGTTTTTGTATGACTTCCTGTTGGGTTTTTTGGTTCGTGGTTGTGGGGTTTTTTTTTTTGCTACAAATTGTATGAGAGATAGTAGAATCACAAATAACAAATATCATTGTTCTCTTAGTTTTTTAAAGTTTTTAGAGTATGTATGAGTGCACCGAAGAGCACCATCACTCATCTAAAATGGAATACCAATGAACTCAAATATTGTTCTGATTTCAAATACTTTTTTATAACTTTTGCTATATAAACAGTTGGCTTTTTCAGGTATTCTGTTTCTTGCAATTAAGGCCATTCTCCTCATTTTGACTCTTTCAGATTTTAAACCAGAATATGAGACTCTTTCAAGACACACATGAATTCTGTTAGTATGCATTTCAAATACATTTTAGAGAAGACTGAATTTAGAAGAACAGTTGTCATGGAAGCTTGCATGCACTGGCAATTTCTAAGGTCATCAAAACACTTCTTACCAACAACAATACCGCATTAGGACTAGCAAATGTATGCCTCATTCATACCAAAACTGTATTCACTTACTGTTTCCCTCTGATATTTACCTGTTCATTTATCAAAAACTTTCACTTATGTTGCACTTCACTGATACGTAAATTCCGTTATCAAATAGGCAGTGAGATCACTTTATTTTGTTTTCTGTCTGAACTGTAGTATATGACAGGAGCTGGTCTTAGCAGGTGAGCTCATGTTTAAAGCTCTAGAAGTCTCTGCAGCCGAAGAAGTGGGAGAGGAAAGTTGCATCTTTCTGTACATTTGCACATACTAATTTAGCAAATGGGCTCCCATACTGAGTAGTGTGGTCATCTTTCATTTCATAAATTACTATGCAGTTTTGTTCACTGTGAGTATAATCTATATGTAGTGATCGCAAGACGCTTATGCCACTGATTTCAGTTCCATCCAAGCTGACAGAAGAAGTTATTTGATAATGCACATATTGGTATCTTTAATTGCGAAAATGTAAATTTGAAACTTGTATAATGTTCTTGTGCTTTTGAAATAAAATATCTTGTATATGTATATTTAAAAAAAAAAAAAGGAAATAAAGTAACTTCTCATAGATTATTCAGTTTTTATTGACACTTCACAGTTTGTGTTACGAGAGCATTATAGCAGCATCAGACAGTATGGAAAAGGGGAAGAGTTAGTAAACAGTTGGTAAACAATACCAGTGTTCCCTGTGGTCTGTATCATCATTGTATCAGTTAGTAATGATGGAACACTTGTTCTTATGTAAAGAAACATTCCACTTGAAACTTGTCTTGGTATTTTACAGATGCAAATTCCTGCAGTGACTACTGCAATTTGTAGAAGTCTTATGTACAGAATTTAATACTAAGACATTCTTAAAGTGATGAGGTGAGTGATTCTGGTGTTGTAGCTTCTAAAAGAGCGGGCCATACTGTCGGACCCTTAACCTCTAGAAAGGGTAGGTATGCGATGTTGATCTAATATATGTGATACATAGTAAAAAAAAAACCAAAAAGTTTTTTGTTACAGACCTAAGCAAACAGCCAAGAAATCTTTTACGTAGGAATGGCCAGTACCTCTTGCCTCTTTCTACTGTTACAAGCTGCTGGCTGTCATCAATTTCTTGCTCTTTTGTTGTAGCTTTAGGCACCATGAATCGTAGAGGGTTTGGGTCTTGATGGTTTTGCTCTCTATGCAAATTCTTAATAAAGCAAATGTTTTTTAAGAATCAGTTCTGAAAAGGTAAAAGTTAAGGGTACGTAGATTAAGGTCTACTAGAAAAAATGTTCTGAAGAACATTGGAGCAAGAAGGCCATGCATTGGGGGGGGGCGGGGAAGGGGGGAGAAGAGCCACAGCACCATTTCTTGCATAGTAAAAATCCCAAGGTACAATGTATAAATGTAAAAAGTTATATAGTGGAGAATTTTCACCACCATAGGCTTTGCTTTATGGTTGAAATCACTCAATTTTCTAGACAATATCCTTGAATAATCTCCATTGTACACTAGTCAGATTCATGATGCAACATCTAAGTGTGTTGCTTAGCTTCTTTTAACCTATTGCTTGACAAGATCTTCAAAGATAAGCTGAAAGTTTCAGTTCTGTGGCAGTTTCTTTTACATGTTTCTATCTTTTTTGCAGTTATTTCTAATCCTAGCTGTATTTCTCTAAACTTGCATTCAATATGGCTGAAAGCATACACGAAAGAGAAGCTGTGTAAAAGAAATGTGCATTGAGGAGAGCAAGATGAAATGCAAAGGGATTATATACATTATTTCATGTAATGGTAAGTAAGAGAAGACCAGTTATAAACCATGATAACTGGACCCGAGTTTTCCTTCTGTTTCTGTGACTTGTTCGTCAGATCAGTGTCAAAAAAAGGGAGTACAGGTTGTGCTCTTTAATTATAGGTTGTCAAGCATTTTGGAATCCATCAGACTTATTTGTAGGAGGTTTCTGGGTCTCATGTCCGAGTGAAAGAGCCTTAATGAAATGTTGTGAAGTAGGTAGTGGGAACTGTTGATTTCATGATTATTTCAAGTCCTTGCTATATTTGTGAAGATCTGTGTTTAGGGTTTTTTTTTTCAGCAGACTGCAGAACTGTATGTCTCCTTCCTCTCAGTAGTGCCTGAAATCTAGTACTGGCCTCTTTGGGTGCAAGTATTGAGATAGTCTAGTGCTTGTGGAGAGGTCATCCCAATGTATCAGAGAGTTCTGCTTGAAAGTTTTTTCTGAACATACCATGGTAGCCTGAGGAACAATCCACTCTAGATGATAAAAAGCCTTCAGCCTTTTTTCTTTCTGTGAATTATTCTGGCCTTTAGTAGAAATGACAAAACCACTGTATCTCAATGTTGTGATACTGCAGATTATCTAGGAATATTTATTTTTTAAATTCAGATTTATACAGAACTTCATTGAGCACTTCCATTTACATACTCCAGGCAGTCTGCCTCAGTTAATTGACATGAAGGAGCAGGACAAGATCAGCCATTTAAATGGCGGTCTTGCAAATAAGGACTCCCCCTGTGTTCCATGAGCTTCACACCTTTACGGATCTTTGCTAAACTAGAGAGTACCACATGCAGAGCCTAAAGTGCTCCCATAGTGGGAAGCTGATACAAAGCACATGTACCAAATGGTTTGTAAGATTTAAAATATTGTGAATCTTGTGTTGTAGAGAACAGCGTGACTGTGTGCAGTTAAAAAAAATCAGTTTGCAGAAGGGAGGTTTCTAGCTTCTCAGCAAATGTGCTGTGTTCATCTTTTTAAATATAAATGAAACTCTGTATGTCCTGTATTTCATATTTCCTGTTCATTATCTTCTCTTCGTGATTAGTGTAGAGTAAGTGCTTTCAGTGGCCATCAGAAAGCTTTAAAAAAAGAGGATCATAATTGTGGTTTCTACAGAAACTGTTATAGTGCCTTCACCAGAAGCTGAACATGAAATGGTTTCCATTCTTTTTGTTGTTGTCTTCTTTTGTTTTGTTTTTGTTCTGAAGAACTTGATAAAGACAGTTTTATTCATAGGTGATTCCTTACTCTGGAAGTTGTTGTTGCACAAGAGTATTGTTATTAATTCTGAGTAGATTAAGCATTAATAACAAATAGGATAAGAAGTGGCCACCAAATCGTATTTATTTCTGTATCTGAGCAGATGCTCCGGCTTAAAGGCTTGGCTTGCTAATGCCATCTTTGTCTTTCTAAATTATGGAGAATTAAAGATAGAGTCTGTGCTGCTACCTGAGTTTGTTTTCTTCATCCATCCAGGCTGGAATGCTAAATACTCCAGGAAACCCAAACTATTGTGACAGATGCTGTCAGAAATCAAGCTAGTTATGTAGGGTGAACTTCCAGTGTCTGAGGAAATTAATACATACAAAGCAAAGAAGAAAGCATTTATTTAAAGTAAATTTTATCCTGATCACTGTGAAGTGAGCTGTCATCCTTTTGTAACACATCAAGGAGGATGCAGAATACAGGATAGAAACAGCATAGACTGGACATCATCTGTTCCCTGATAGTGACATTTATTTCACAAGTAGTCACAGCCCTAGCCACACTTGGCCGTTTTTGGCAGTTGGCCGAGAGACAGAAGATCAGCTTGCCAAACATTAACTAGTCTTTTATGGTAAAATGTATTCCCTTCATAGGAAAGTAAATGAGCTGTGTGGGGACCAGGGAAAACGTATAGACAGATGGTTGTACCTCTGCTCTTCATGCCAACATGTTAGAGCAACTACTGCATGAAATTTCTGTGTCTGTACAGAGATGCTCAGGCTGGATGATCGTTTTGGTTCACTCTTTCTTCCAAATCTGTTTTTCAGAGCAGATTCTTGACAAATCCATCGTACAGGGAGCTTGACTGGAGAGTTATCAAAAGAGTAAGCTGACAGCTCTTATAATCCCGCAAGCTAAGTAGCTGTTTTTTAAATGGTGCGAAAAATGGTGCAAGTTTTTTCTGCTTCTACAGTTAAGAGCATTTTGCCACTAGGAAATATTTCCTAAAATATAGAGTAAGATTTCCTGCTTTAAAAAAAAAATAATTATGCTCTGAATTCCTGTTTAACAACCATTTTCATCATGATGAACCATTCCTCGTTTTCTTTTTCTTTTTTTTTTTAATGTCATATTCTTAGTCCCCTTGATTAATTTTTTCCTAATGAAAAAAAAAATTCTAGTTTTCTGTGAGTTATTTCTGATTATCTTACACCTGCTGGTTACTGAACACTCTTCCAAATGCAGATGGACTAAAATTGTGTTGAGGAAGGGATTGCTATGGACTGATTCATGTGGCACTTGCATACTCATCTGAAAAGAAAAATAAATAATAAATTACTGGGTTTTTTTAAACACCATATTCTGTTGCAAAGTCTGATTAATTTGTAGGACACAACTGTCTTTCTCCATGATCTCTCAAAGTACTACAACTTCGTGTTCATTCTTTTCCAGTATGTGTCAGCTAATTACAGTGCTTCTGGTAAGGTTCTGGATGCTGTTGCGCTCTGTGTTCTGCAACACCACCACCACAACAGACTGCAATGCAGAAGCAGTATTTTTGGCTCTCAGAAGTGGGTGAAGGAATTATGCACCAGTCAAGTTTAATTCGACCCTGGACAAAGTGATTGAAATGAAGAACAGAAGTAGACATTTAGGTAAATGCAGTATAGTTAACGTAGTTCTTGTAAAGGGAAGTGCCAGCTTACAAAAAACAATTCTTTGAAGGAGTTAGTGCATATAATGAGTGTGTTAGGCCATTCAGTAGATTTCAAAACACTTTGAATAATGTCTTTCAAATAACATAGATAATTAGAAGAAGCTGTTATGAGATAAGAATAAGATTAAGTTCAGCAACAGGAAGATTAAAATGGTGTATTTTCACAATGGAAGATGCTTAATCAGTGAGATCTGCAGATATCTGTGGGTTTTTTCAGAAGTGATCTGAAAAGGGGAATTATAAAGCAGCACATTTCTGCCACTGATAAAAAGATATTCCATAAAAGGTTGTTTTGAATATTTTCAGGAGGCTTTTAAGAAACTTAGTGTCTGGATAATAACAAAAGCTTCGGTTTTGGTAAATGAAAATCAATGTAGCTATGCAAAAACTAACACCTTGCAATAGAACAGAGTAGACTATTTAAGTTGGAAGGGACCTGTAACAATCAAGTCCAACTGCCTGAACAATTCAGGGATGACCAAGTTAAAGTGTATTATTAAGGGCAAATCCAAATGCCCCTTAAATCATTGACAGGTTCGGGCATCAACCACCTCTCTAGGAAGCCTGTTCTGGTGTTTCACCACCTTCTTGGTAAAGAAATGTGTCCTAATGTCCAGTCTGAACCTCCCCAGGCACAGCTTGGAACCGTTCCCATGTGTCCTATCACTGGTCCCAGGGAGAAGAGATCACCATCTCCCTCTCCATGTGCCCTTCTCAGGAAGCTGCGGAGAGCAATGAGGTTGCCCCTCAGCTTCATTTTCTTCAAACTAGATAAAGCCAGTCTTCAGCTGCTCCTCATGGGACATTCCTTCCAGCCCTTCCACCAGCTTTGTTGCTTTCCTCTGGACTCATTCAAGGAACTCCACATCCATCTTAAACTGTGGGGCCCAGAACTGCACACAGTGCTCCAGGTGAGGCCACACCAACACTGAATACAGCAGGATAATGACCCTTGTGACTGGTTGGCCGTGCTGTGTTTGATGCACCCCAGGATGGGGTTTGCCCTCTGGGCTGCCAGGGCACACGGCTGACTACGACTGAGCCTGCTGTCAACCAGCACCCCCAGATATCTTCACAGCAAAGATTTTCATTTTATTTATATGGCTAGTTCTGTGTAAATCTTATCTCAGTGCTCAGAAGCAGTCAAAAGGGCAAGCAATGATAGGAATTCCGGGGAAAAGGACAGAAAACTTAGTTAATGCTGTCTTCAGCTCTACATTTAAAAATAATAAATGGAGAAGAGCAATGAAAGTTTTCAAAGGTGTGAAACAACTTCCATAGAAGAAAAGGTTAAATTGCAACTTCCTTAACTTGGAAAGATGGGACCAAGAGAGACTATAACAGAGGATTGTAAAATCGGGAATGACATGGAAGGAATAGATAAGGAATGACCATCACCTGTGTTTTACTTGGATAGCCAAGTTGTCAGGGAGTTAACAAGCAAAGTGAAGCAGTTTTTCAAACAATGCAGAACTGAATTGTGAGAAATTACAATCTGAAGCTCATTGTCATAAATGTTTTGGGTATAAATCATTCATTCCAAAAAAAATGGATGATTCCTGGAAGTTGGGAGGCTCTGTCAGGGAAAAGAACTATTTTCTAATGGTTTTGCCTGTTACATGCCTTTTGCAAAACATCTACAGGCTACTCTTGCAGACAGACCCTTTCTGCCCGTTTTTATTTTTAACGTACTTAAAATACAGGCCTAAAATCTTTAAGCAGTGAAGCAATTGCATTTCAAATTATCATCTTGCACATAGCCTGCATGAATTGCAGTTCAGATTTTTACATCATACACTTTATTTACAATATATTCTTACAGTACAATTCTTGCTTATTCTAGTGGTATAGAAAACAACATTGTTTGGACAGGTAAAAGAACTGTAACTGCTACTTTTGTAGAATTTCAAAAGCAGGAATAGTTCTGCTTTGGATATCTCAGTGTTACAACTTCTTTCATGTGATTACACACGATGAATGCACAAGGTCTCCAAAGTTATATTCCAACAATGTATTATTCACAACAGTAGTAAGTAAAATGTTTTGGTTGGTCTTTTCTCCTCTATTATGTATTGTATGTTTTTCTGAAACTGATACTTCAGGCTATTCTTGAAAAAACAAAACCAACCCCAAAACCAACCAACCAACAACAACAAGACAGCCAGAACAACCCCAAACAAACAAAAAAACCCCAAAACAAAACCACACCCACACAAAATAAATAAAAAAATAATTTTTTTCCTAGGTTTCATTGCCTTCAACTCAATGTCACCAAGTCAGTAGGTTCTTTAGGAAGGGCTGCAATATATAATTGGGCTATAATTTCCCCTATCCTAACTTGCACTAACACAGTTTTCATTTCATAATTTTGGTCTTTTTTCTTTTTTTTTTATAGAAACTCTTTATCCAGTGTGGTAATTCCTTCTGGGATTTTCCTGCTGCTGGGGTTTCTGTAGATGTAATGACAGTAATGACAACCTTTGGTACATAGCAGACCAAGCTGTATGTTAGTAAATGTAGACCCATCTTATCTGGAACATTTGCTTGTGCGTAATGATTATTCTGGCTTATTCAGACCATGTCAAAAGTACATCAACAAGGAAAAGAAAGGGGGTAAATTCCAGAAGTTTGTTCTCTGCAGTGCTGAAAATCAGTAATTTCACAAGAAAGAGTAGAAATACATCCACCCAAAGAAGTATCTGCATTTCTGAAGCTTTCCCAGTCTGTGGTTTGTTCAATTGTCTTACTAGTTTTCATACCTTTTTTTTTTCCTTTCCCCACCAGTGAAAAATCTGATAATTGTAACACTGTAATATGTCAAAGCTACACTTATGATGTCATTTCTTTGAAGACATGCCTATCTATCCACCGGTATAGACTTTGTGGTAATATTGTTTTTGCCACAGTTTGTGTTTTGAACATCAATGTTGGGGTCATTCATGCCTGAGACTGTGGAGATCTGGTTGGCCTTGCCGATGTTCTTAATGATATTGATGTTGTATTTGGCAGTTTCCACAAAGCTGTTCTCTAGTAACCAACCATCTGATTCACCCTCCAGATCTCCGAGCAGGAGGACATTCTTCATTGCTGTTTGTAGGTACCGGACACCAGTAAGTACAGAGAGCTGTAAGAAACAGTTGAGGGTTAAACTGAGAGTTTAAATTACAGCCTCAATCCTGCTGCTGAGTCAGCTTTCTGACCTGTGTAGGTACAGGATGAACAATTAATATGGACTAAATCAGACAAAGGCTTTATCCCAGCAATATATTTAACAACTCTCACAATTAACTACATTTTTTAGAAAGAAAAATACCAGGGAGAGATTTATTGATTCGCTCTCCATTCTTCAGGTTGCATTCCCACTTCCATGTTATTAGCACATAAATATCTAGAATTACTTGGGAACACAGCAGCCTCAGAGACTACAACTAATTGATGTAGAATGGATGATCAATTAATGGAACCATCAGTCACTGCCAAAAAAATTTAAATTGTAGTCTGTTAATTTCCATAGATATTTCTTTCCCCTGTCCTCGATTAAATCAGCATTTCCTCCAAGGAGTTTTAATCATTCATATGTAAGCCATATGTGTCCTACATGCCAGTGCATTAAGATTAAGAGGGATGGCCTAGAGCAGACTCCAATATAAAGAAAAAGGAAAAAGCCTTTGCTGGAGTCGAGAGTCTATATTTCAGGGAGCACAGAGAGCCAGCTCACAGCTTTTTCCATGTGCTGCCAAAGGCCTGTTGTTTCTGGCACCACCACCCCATCTAGCACTGCCTGGGGTCTGGTGTGAACTATTTTAATTATAGTGCTCATATCTGTGCTAGTATTTATGCTATAGAGCAATAATCAGAAGACAAAAACTTATTTAAAAGGGAAGAAACCTGTATTTTAGCCTATGCCACTGCAGGTGACAGCATCTTTATAGATGCCAACAGCAAGGCTGCATCTTTGCAGGTGTATATGCCTGCCTGTGATATGCTTGTTTTGGTTGCATGATAAATGGTCTCCTCTACCTGTGAAAAGGTATGTTGTGTTTGCAAGTACTGGCGATGTGGTGAAGCTATGTA
Organism: Todiramphus chloris collaris; assembly: GCA_025345505.1. Taxonomy (NCBI): domain Eukaryota; kingdom Metazoa; phylum Chordata; class Aves; order Coraciiformes; family Alcedinidae; genus Todiramphus; species Todiramphus chloris. The sequence goes on from JANVCC010000076.1 coordinate 1,512,141, forward strand.
ATGTAAAAAGGAGGCCTTGAGATATTAATACTTATGCTCAATTTTTACTATAAGTAGAATTAATGTATTCAGCCAAAGGCCTGCTCACATTTTGTATATTCTTTGTTAAAACTGACTCAAAGCAATTCTCAGGCCTTCTCACCTAATTTCCTCGCAGTAGTGTCACTGCACGTATCACCCTGTATCAAATTCCATAAATGCTTCAGGGGATGGAATATGCCATAGCCTATTGAAAATGCTCTGTAAATATACAGAATTATATACATCATTGCTAATAGTTCTCATCTGCCATGAGGTTTGCTTCTGTTCTGGGGACTTGGAGAAAGCTGTCTGTATTAAAGAAAGTCCTGCAACGTTCTTGATGTACTCTTGGACTTTATATTAGATAGTGAGGCACTTCTCTTAACGTTACACTGTGGTTGTTTCCCATCCTAGAGAGCAGGAAGACTGATTATTCTGAGACGGACCATCTTTATGGGACTTACCTCAAACAACCAAATGAGCAATGCTGCAATACCGATGGATCTCATAATATCTGTGTAGTAATCCAGCAGCGCCTCTCTGCACCCCTTCATCCAGATATTGAGCTCCTCTGTCAGAAAATCATAGTTGTAGTGAGCGCTGTTGTTGGTCAGCTGGTACTGGATACAGGGCCGGGGTGAGCTCGGGTTGCAGCAGCTGAAGGGTACTCCATCCACCAAGAACTTTCCATCAACGTTGCTCTTTAGACGACTGCAACAGGACAGAAAGTTTGGGCATTGCTAATCTGGTCGCAGCAGCAAACGGCAGCTGTGTTTTTTATAAAAGGAGGTAATGCAAGTCTGCTGGGATGTAGGCCTCTCCAATGTAACAAAAGGAAAATGAGAATACATTTATGACTGGAAAAGCTGCTTGCTGCAGGAAAAGTAAATTTTTCATTTGCCGTATTTAAGTGTGGTATCAGCACAGCATCTCATGTGGTTCCTGCTACTCTGTGTGCAAGACGTGGATTCAGCACGTGCAGAGATGTTGCCTTTTTAGGCATCACTGCGCTGAAAATACTAAAGACAATTTCTGCACTTGCTTATCTTGGTGGAACTCTAAGGGAAGTTATGGCCCTAGAAATCCTGGGTTTTGCTACTTCTGGACCGATTTTCAGCACGAGCATTCCTTAAGACAGAACCTAATACAAGAACAATGAGAGCCAGTGGAAATTGTCCGCTGGCATTTCATCATTGTACCCGTGTGCAATGGCTGGTTCGGCATATGTTTTGAGACTAATTCACCTTCTACTTCTTGTAACTAGAATTTTTGTAATTTTTGAAACTGTTTCTCACTAAAACTTATTCCTTCCTTTCCTTCCATCAGGAGAAAAAACTAGTAGGAAAAGAAGAAAGAAAAAGAAATAGGAGGAAGAAAAACATTGTAGGATGGAAAGAGAACACAGTCTTAGACTAATCAAGAGTTTCTGGTACAGTTAAATGAATCCTTGACATCCATTTGCCTCATGTTGCTTGCTCTTTAGCAACTGCATCCTTGTGAGGACTTCAGTTTCTAAGCAGGTTCTTTTAGAGAAACAGCTTTTCTGGAAACTGGACGGTATGTAAGGTGCTGAGAGATGCTCTCTCACTTTGCAGGAGTAGTCTCTAAACATGTATCTGTTTTCATGCTCATTGCAAAAGGCTTATTTCCTGAGGCCACCCCCCAGGTGAGAACCACAGCCTGTTCTAATGAAGCCCATGCCCTTTAGCCTTTGTTAGGGAGCTAAAATACATGTAAGAAGATTTTCTCTTAGGTATCCAGCTTTCACCATTTGCTAATAGTAGAATTTTTAATATTTCCCATTCTCATTCGTTAACACTTAAAAATCATATTTTGCTCTTTCGCTACAGATGATCTAAATTACAGAAGGGAAGGAAGTAATCGCTACAAGTTCACCAGGTGAATGGAAGAAGCAGAAACTCTGCTTTCCAGTTTTCTTACAGCATTTTGGGACCAAATGTGCCCTTCAAACAAAACGTAAGCTGCTAGGAACATCAGTATTTGTGGCTGTGTTGGGATGTCAGAGTAATTGCCTTCATTTTATTTTGGTGGGCCTGCTGAATACAACCTTTTGTTTTGAGGGGGGGGGGGGGGGAGATAGCAGTGTGCTTTGTGCAATGTTCTGTCAAAAATTTCTTCAAAGATCTTTCTAAGTAAGTCAGGAAGCTCATCTGCCATTTTCCACCTAGGAGTAGGTTAGGTGTGAATTCCTTTCTGTTTTGATGTCTATCTCTTCACTATGTGGCCATCACATTCCTGGTAATGGCAACAGAGTAAAACCAATGTGAAAAAGAAAAAAACCCACATAATCCACTGAAATGAGACTTAAGTGTGCAAGAAGTGGATTATGTGGGGTTTTTTCTTTCTCACATTGGTTTTATTCTGCACTCATGGTGAGGGGAAGAAGGGAAACAGAGTGGAAAGCTTCAGTGCGAGAAGAGAAAAGAAACCTCTCGGAGGAGAGGAAGGAAGGCCAGCACATTGTGAAAGGGAAACTTTTTCACCTGGGACAGCAAAATGCGCTGTGTGTTTCAGTGGCATGACCCAAATACAGTACAGCATCTAAAATAGTTAAAATACAGGCTCTTAAACTAGGCCTTAAGCTTTTGCTTTGATCCCAAGCATCAATTTAATTATTTTTTTGTCCTTCTTGCCACATGTTAAAACAAGGAGTCATTCTACTGCCAACAAGAGCAATTTTCAGACTTGGGTTATGTCCCACTGCCATCATGTTTCCTCTACTAGTAGCAAATTAAAGACTGATGTTAGAAGGGAAGACCACAGTAGCAGAGCTGAGTAAGTGACACATTCACTGCTATTTGTTGTTGCAGTTCAAACTTGTTACAGTATTATAAAAAGCAAAGCTTGCTTTTGAGATTGTAAAAAGATGATGTTTAGCCAGTCAAAGCAAGGACAGGACTGTGGCGCTGTAACCTGCCTCATCTTCCCACCCTTCCCATTGATTCTCTCCATTTCTTGTCACATTGTGGTGTTGGCACTGGAGATACAGAAAGGAATGGAGGGAAAAGGGTTATGAAGGAAGGTGAAAAGTTCAGTTTTGCAAAGGTTACATGTGAGCTGACAGTACCTCAGTTCTCGCCTGCTTTGCCTCTTAATCTACCGAGTACAAACTGACATAGAGTACAAGATGAAACCAAGAAAAATAGTTGGTACATTCCCTATTGTTTCTGAATGTTACCAGCTGGACTTCGCTTCCAGCGATTTCATATCAAATCTTTCACTACCAGGTTTTTGGAAATCGTAGTATGATTTTGTTATGCAGCACCAACTTGGGTTCTAGCAATCAAGATGGAATTATACAATTTATATACAGTAAAAGAAATTCTGCAGAGTAATTAATTTTCTGACACGCATTTCACTGGCATTGTCTGCCTACATGGGGCAAAAATTAACAGACGGTTTATTTCCAAAATAAGGGCAGAGCACAGGTGACCCTGCAGAAGAAAACAGAGTTTAGCTAAGACCCCAGGTAAAATATTAGTTTCTGCATGCCTCACAGAAACAAAAGGCAGTATATTTTACTGTTGTCTTCACAATAAGATACTACTCTTAAGCTTCTGTGGACTGTCTTTGTTGTCATGCTACTTTTCAGCATAGAACCAGGATTTAAAACACCTCTTTGGTCAGTCTGCTTTGTGTCACTGTTGCTTTCCAACTTCTCTCTCTCTCAAACACTATTTCTGAAGCCTACTTTCTTTCCACAGTCACCTGCCTTATGCATACTGACATCCTCTTGCCAGTACTCTCCTAGGTCCTGTCCTCTGGTATGTTTGCAGCTCTGTATATATGCTTTGCTATGATGGAAGTTTCGAGTTGCAAATTCTGTGACAATAAGACTACTGGCCTCCCTTCCTCTGGCTTTACTCTCACTGATTTTTGAGTTCAAAAAACACAACACTTGACAAATGCCAGCCAGGCTTTTTGTGTTTGCCTTGCCCTGGAATATATAGCTACTACACTCTTGTCCGTGAAGAAGCTTTCTCACCTCTAGAAGAATTATTACATATTGTATTGTCTGCTTTAAAAAATGTTCTATTGTTACCTTTTCTATTGTCTGTAAGAATGACTAGACTCTTCCTTTTGAGCATATAATTCACAATTGCTACATCTTGTGAAGCACCAACAACAAAAAACCCCAAACAATCCAGACAAATCTCAAGGGGTTTCCTCCTTTTTTATGCAGAGTGTGTGGTGTTAGCAGTTTCTCACACGTGAACATATAGATTTGAATCTGTGTTTGCAACGTCTAACACCTTGAAGGAGAAACATCTCTCAGCATTTAGGATTGTCGTTGTCTGTGCAATGTATTGATAGTTTAATCCTTTTTTTCTTTCCCTTATCAGCTCACTATAATTGACATTTTGAGGTAGCTAATTCACCACACTGAAAACCAAAAGATATATCTTTGCTTTGTTTAGCATCCCTAAAAAGTTAGCAAAAGGCAAAGTTTGTGCATGTAGGTAGCACATTTTGAGAGTAACGTGGTCATTCAACATTTTTTTGATTAACAAAGATCCAGTAAAAGCTAGTATCTGCTTTGCCTTCTTGAATGAGTTTTTCTCCTAATTTTTTTTTTTGTTAAGACTATTAAATACTTACTCCAGAACTTCTTTGGAAGCCATATTCAGATAACGAGCAGATACCCACTGAATTTCAAACCAGTCTCTAAAGCCATTGTTTCCACAGCATCGGAATCCAATTTGTAACATATCCACTGTTTTCTTTAAGAAACATCGTCCAGGTATGTCCGTGTCCTTATAGAACTTAATAGCATCCCTTAGTCCCAGGTAGAGAGACTCTTCCAGCTCGTTCCTCATGGTATAGCACATGAGAGCACCCACCAGGATGCAGAAGGTAAAACAGAAGGTACATACGATGTATGGGAGCATAACCAGTTTCCAGCGGGAGAACTTGTTGGCGTCTGAGCAGTCATAGCAGATTTTGCCACCCAGAAAGTTGATGATACATGCTATGACCCCTACAGAGATCAGCATGTTGGGGACAGAGTTAATGTCCCCTTTTGCCATCACTTCATTGCGCTTCTTGATCTCTATTTTCAGAAAGAGGCCAAGGCTGAAGAGAATGACCCCGCTCACTACGGAAACCCAGTTGAGAATCCATAAGATCTGAGCCAATTTGTCCCTCTTAGTTTTGGTGAATTTTACTTTGAGGACAGCCATAGTCAGATTGGTGTTAGGAAAAGCAGCGCAGGTCAAGAAAAGCTTGTAAGCTGATTAGGAGCATGTATCCAAGGCGTGCAGTAGAAATCTGAAGATGAGAGAGGGAGGGAGGAAGAGAGAGAGATTACTGTCTCTTGGACTCGGTATTTATGGAAACTACAGAAAACCTGCCAGCATCATGCGTTCTGAGTCCTGCCAAAGGGGTGCCCCAGGAAAATTTATTGCTTAAATTTCATACCATGTGAATCACCTAAGGGGAAAAAAAAAAAAAAAAAATCTAAGCACTGAGTGGCTAGAACAATTGAAAATTATAAACTGGTGAACAGTAGAACTCTGGATTCCTGTGGATTTTTGTCAAGAGCAATCTTCTGTGCAGATTTTCTGACGTCTAGCTGATCTGCTCTCTTTCCCACCAAAAGGCTCACGGTGCCTTTCCTTTCTGCTTGTTGCCTGTACTTTCTTGATGTTTCTAGGAGTTTATAATTCTTAGGTTACTGTGTTATGGTCAGATCTGGATTCACAAATTGAACAAGCAGGACAAACAGGCAGATATATGCAGTATAATCACGTTAAGCCTTTTTTTCCATATGGAAAAAACCCCATGAAAATAGCACCAGAAACACAGTATGCTATGGGTATTTTAGTCATTTCATCAGTTATGTGCAGTAAAACATGATTTTTCTAGCAAAAAGTAGTTTTATTCCTACACTTAAGATATGATCACTGCGACAAAACCTGTAAGGGGAACTGACTCTGGTTATCCACAGACACAAAATATTTAACCAATAGTGAAATAATTTATGGCCGTGTTGGTTTCTTAGAAAATATTACCAAAATTTTATTAAGTTTTATGTCCTGAATATACTACTGATGAACAAACCATACTACACCACATTTTTCCACTGGCATATGAGCGCTACCATTTTTATGGGAAGTAACACACTACCCCACCAAAAAAAAAAAAAAGAAAATAAAAAAAAAAGCAGAACATCTTCACAACTTAAGAAAAAAATATGCAGTTTAAGATGCTCTCTTTCTTTCTCTACTTGATAGCCCCTCTTTTCTTTGTGAAAGTTTTTATTAAAAAACAGTTTTTGGAATAACATGATGTATTAAATGAGGCCTGTCTAATCCTTAGGTAATCCTCCTTGCTGTGTTAACCTCTGCTCCTGCAGCTAAGTTGCTTGTTCTTTCCCTTGTAGCAATCTGTGACATTCAATTCACAACTGAACTATGACAATCACACCTTGTACCACCTTTGGGCTGGTTTTCTTTCCAAGTCCCCCAGATTCCAGTAAGAATCCTAAGTTTTATTCCTGGTTGTGCTTTCTGCAATAACCTTGACTCCTTCAGTGCCCACTGGCACTGCTTCTATCCTCTTGAATGATGAAGGTTCTGCAGCCTAAGGGACACCACAATATTTTTGAAGGGAGACCATTTGAAAACCAACAGGAAACTAGTCATGATTAGTAATTTATATCTTGTATATTATATTAGCTTGGTTTTTGTACACCTACTCTTATGGTATTAACAGTCCTTTAATAACTTTCCCATGAGATCTACAGACTGTCTTATATTTTTCTCCAAAGACCACAATGATCGGCATGAAATATATTCAGAGATACTCCCCCCCACTGCTTCTCTGAGCTTCAGATCTAATATTTCAGTGTTTCACAGCTGAAGAAAGACTTCTGTGTTTCAAGGTCTGTCTTCTTTTCCCCAGCTATTAGTGGATCTAAAGGAAGCCACCATCTTTCACAGCACTTTTAACCTTGCTTCTCTGCAACCCTACTAATAACTTCTCCTTTGCACCTCTCCAGTTCTATCACAAACACAGTTTCGCAGAAAGCAGCTGGTAACACCCAAGATCTAAATCCTTTTTAAAGCTGGAGACAAGGTGCTTTTGCAGTACGTGATGTGGATGTAGAACTCAGGATCAAACTGTGAACTTTTACCCTTCTTCAGTGCTTCTGATGAGTTGTGGTTGCCTTTCCTCAACGCGTGCAATATAGGTGTCTGTCTTTCCTTCCTAGAAAACCTTCTCTCAGCATGATCTTCTACCAATTCAGTAATTTTCTTACTTATATGATTACACAGACATCTAATTCCATGAAAACCATAGCCTTTACAAACAGTAAAACATAATCTTGTGAATTTGGGGAAATAGAGAAGTAAACACAACTTTATTCTTGTATATTATTTTTTAAGCTAGTGGACTCTTAACTTCATCTGAATAAAACTGGTACCAGCTAAACCAGCATGAAAACCACCTGCAGACAAGCTGTACAGAAGTAGGGCTACACTTACCCACTAAAAGATCCACAGCTGCAATGAAGCTTAACACCAGGTAAGCTGGTTGTTGTAGAGTACAGTTTAAAAAGGTAAAAGTATCCCAGATTGTATGTCAAAAGGAATCCATTCCCCTTGTACAGGCAAATAATAGGTTGTTCCATTCAGATTAGGATATGGTTAGGTATCTTCATGCATTTGAGTATTAAAACGTTTAAATGCCTGTGAGGTCTAGTTCATGTTGCATTTATTTTCCGCTGTGTTTAAAGAGGAAATTAATTCCCCTCAAACCTATTCATCTCTGTATATCTTTTGTACAATACACAGAATATACAAAGTGAACAGTAGCTTTCCATACTGGTTTTATTTCCAAAGTTGCTGAGGCCAGCAGCAGCTCTCTGACTTTAAAATTAGTGTCATAATTTTAATGATAGTTAAGGCTGAGTATCACTTAAGGTTGAATATTGATTGTGATCCTATTGTGACAATCGTATCGATTATCATGATGAAACACTGATTATTGCTAGACGCCCCTGTAGAAACAAGTCCAGAGAATGGTTGTTTATAAAATGACAACACCTACTTCACACCATTCTTCTGTGGCTTCCTTCAGACCTCATTTAAAAGGATCATGCATTGCTGGCACAGAGCTAAGCCTCTGTCTGAATTCAGCTGACAGCCAGCCTGCTAAGCCCGGAGACAGTATCTTTGATTGCTTCACCAGTTAAGCAGTTCATGACTTGAACTTAAATAGCTGTAGATGGTCTGCTGCAAAGAGGTTTATTTGGCTCGGATACTCAGGTCTCAGAGCTCACAATAAAGAGAATCTGTTGTGAAACTTCCGAGCTGCTGCTAACACGGTTCGCGTTCGGTGGCCAGCGTGTAGGAATGCATTGCCCACTGTTCATTTCTGTGACATACCTAGGCATATGCGGAGGTACGCTGTCACTGAGAATACCCCACTGGCCGACCACCTTTTGCTTTAACCTTTGAACAGAAGTTGTAAAAAAGTGCTACCTTTACTTAAAATTCACCTACCCTAGAGACACTGTTGATTTTGGAAGATGTAAATTTGAGACTTTCATATTCAAGCTGTAAAGAAGTCTGAAGCTGAATTCCATAAGCAGGGATATGTTCAGTCTTGTGTAGCTATTCTGATACAGCTCCCTCCCCCATTTTCAGATGCGTGAAGTTAGAAAAAATGAAGTATTTACGTCCAAGAGCAATTCTTCTAGTAAGTCCTTGCCTCCAGCAATTCTCATATACTATTTCCAGTTTTCTTGGTGCAATTTTAGTATTGTTACAAGATCGGATTTCATGGAATATTCATGTTCATCTAACAGAGGTACCCATGCCACAGTCCTCTAGCGGTATCGGATCTGCTATTTTGTATGAGCCGTACTGCCAGAGGAAAGGGGGAATGGCTGGTTGTTGTAGCACAGTGATCACTGAGTGACTGACCCTGGCTGTCACTGATAGACCTGGGATGGCATGAAAGATCTCTGGGACAGCTGTGCTTCTTGTGAAACTCTGAGTGCATCAAGTCTGGGACAGAAGAATAACATACCCACCCTGTTCCTGTGTTCCCAGCTTCTACGTGGCTGTTTCTCTTGAGGTTATTTTTCCCTATGCTGACAATTTACTGAATTTACTTTAGATAATGAGAAGATTGTCTTCCCATCATAATGAGTTTTGTAAATATGCTATAACATTATCCTTCCCCTAACTGTTCAATGAAGTATTGAATGTATTTATCAGCATAAGGTTTATTACAACATGCATGCTGCCATGTAGTAGCATTTTTTGAGCACCATCAAGAAAACTTTTTCAGATGAAAGTCCTCACCATTCCACCTGAGCCACGCTGGAGTTATGGAGCACATACACACAGCTATGGGAATGCAAGGTGGATTTTATTCTACGAAGGGAAAATATTTCTTTCAACAAAAGCAGCCCAATAAATGTGCAAATCTCTCCCATATTATCAATACTGCTCTCAAGTTTTCCTTGTCTAACTCACTTCCAACATTGCTTCCACCACCATATGGTAGCTTTTTCCTTCCAAGATGCCACCTACCTATTCCTTTGTTATCAAATTCCCCTGACTACATAGAACAAGACAAAGCACAGCTATTTATTCGTTTGTAACATTTTAGTTATTATTCAAAGAAATTTGCCTTGCAATTTTGTCACAAAGAAACCACATCCTATCTGACCAATTTCAGTAAAATCTACTGGTTTAGCTAAACATATACTCTTATCTGTGATTTAACCATAAAAGAAACCACTAACCTGCTTCAGAGGACTGAACAGGATCTCAAAACTTGTAACTTGCTGAGTACAAGGCAGAAAATACCTGGATCAGGCATCCTGAGGAAGGCTGAAGTACTGATTTCCTGAGGTCTGTGGTGTTCTTCTGTCTTTACATGGACTTACCAATGGAGATGGAAAAAAAGACTTCAGCTCTCCTGCTGATGCTAATCTCTCATCTCTAATCGTAGTTAAGAGATTTATTTAAAGGTTCTTATACCACCAGGTTAAATACCACAAAACAGGCAATGGAGTGTGAACTGAGATCTCACCGACAACATGGATTTAGAGTAACTTCTTTTACTGTTTCCCTTTCCAGAGATCTGGGCTAGTAAGCAACAAGAGACTGTTCTTCAGTACCTGCTTATGACTTCATTAGTTCTTAATTTGTTCTTAACAATTAATGTGGGTCCAGAGAGAGAAGAATGAGAATAATGAAACTTTGTGCTTCTTTGGGAGGGTAAAATCCAACTTAGGCAATCATCATTTACCTTCACTATTATGTGCCTTATCTGTCATTCCATACTTTGTTGCTTTGGATGGAATTGTCTGTCCTCTATTTATTAACTGTGACCGTGTCCAGGAAAGGAATTCAAGTAGCCAAGAGCAATTGGATCATCCTGTATGACTCACAGTAGATTCTGGTTTGGGAAGCTTTCCAGGTTTGAGAGCAATCTAGTAGAAACCTCTGTCCTAGACTCTTAGAAGCTTTATCCCAAGGCAAAAGCAAAAGCATCTTGTCCTCTGGCATTTCTGAGCCCAGCGTGTAACAGTTTCTCAGATGGACATAGCTGTGTTGAAGTGGCAGCAGTAGTGGCAACAAGCTGAGTCTGCAACAATGCTCGATCAAGTTAGTGGTGATGTTCATACCAGAAACTTAATCACTATGCAGGACCAAGTTTGGTCTATAGGGTCCATAATACAGCAGCAGAGGAGAGAGAGTACAGTGAGCGCACGTGAATGACTGTAAGGGACCCTGCTCAAGGGATTGTAATGCACATGAATATTCTCAGAAGCATAAACTGTCCTCTCCCAGTTAATGATAGGCAACAAACCCATACCATGATATTACTGTGGTTCTAACTTTGTATTCTGGCAATACGATTGCTCACCTCATTTGTGGTCTCGTGCTTTTGTAGAGATAGACACCCTTCTGCATGCATCACTATTATCACACTCGTTACCAGGGAAAGGTGAAAGATTAGTTATTAGCTCAACTCAGTCTATCAAAGTCTTGAGTAAAGCAGAGACTGGAATATCTAACTGCAGTATTCTGAGAAGAAAAAACAATTAAGACTTCCTTCCTTGCCAGTTGTTTCGTACATTGTTGCATGGAAGAGGGAGGTTCACAATTGCCAGTTTATTTCCATGCCTCCAAAAACCCCAAGGACATAGAATTGTTTTGGTTGGAAGAGACCTTTATGATCACAAAGTCCAGATGTTAACCCAGCGCTGCCAGGTCACCACTAAACTATGTCCCACAGTGCCACATCTATACTTCTTTTAAATACCACCAGGGATGGTGACTCCACCCACCTCCTTGGGCAGCCTTTTCCAGGGCTTTACAACCCTTTCTGTGAAGAAATTTTTCCTAATATGCAACTTAAGCTTCCCCAGTGCAACTTGAAGCCGTTTCCTCTTGTTCTATCACATGTCCCAACAGGATACAGTCATACAGTGAAATTCTCTCCCTTTTCAGTTTTTCTGATATAATCAATCTCATAACTAATGTTTATGCTGAAAGCTCCATCCAACAATGCCTCATCTGGTACTGTGTGGCAAACTTACACTGAGCCACTTGGGAGGTCCCTGGAGCCACACAGGCTCAATGTGCCTTTTGCTGGCAACTTCCACTCAGAAGAATATAATTTACCAAACCTTCACCTTTTTAAAAAAAATATCTGAAGCAGGGTTTCCAACTTTCTGTCTTGCTCATGTGCTGATATACAGCACATCTGGGAGACTTCAGATCAAGAGCACGTGTGATACATCTGGCACCTATTGGACCTACTGCATAGGGACCACACAAATGCTTGCATATGATCAGATATACCCCAACTGCACTGAATTAGTCCTGTGCACATGCTTTGGACTTGCTGTATTCATGCAGACCACCAGGAATAAGTTAGGTCTGTTCAAAAGTGTACATTTGTGTGCAGATCAGCTCTGCAGAGCACATTCAAGGGGTACATATTCCTTGCGGACAGCACAAGTACACAAATGTGCACATTTGCCTGGGATTTTTGAGCTGTTGCTCTGCTTGGGTGTGATATATTAGAAATCCTGGACAAACGTCTGAAGTCCTTTCCTATGCAAAGAAAAAGGTCATGTGTGAACCCCCCACCCATCTGTGGAAGTCCAGACATGTGATATCCCTCAGTAGTAAAGAAAGTTATCACCTCAGATACCCACTAGTAGGAAAATGTACCTTCCCTGCGGTTGCTTTGCAATACACCTAGTACTTGCATGCAGGGAAGCAGGCAAGCAGAAGGTGGCAGTGCTGCTGTACGTAGGTTTTTTTTCTACAGTAAGAAGATTCCTTTTATTTGTGTTAGAGATATTGGAGGTCACTCAGCAGCTAGTGGAAGCTCAGGAATACATCATTTTACGAAATAACTTCAATCTTAATGCAATTTGAGGTCAATGCTACCTGCATTTTTTGTTCAGTTTCGTACAGGGAAGTGGTTACAGCTGCAAAGTTAATATTAAAAGTTTCCCTTAGAAATTAGGTTTTTTCCTACGGCAATCTATAACTAAACACAATGCACTTTCTTACAGAGCTGCTGGGAAGCCTGGACACCAAGACTGTAAATGTCAAGAGTAGCACTTTGTAGTTGAGCAGGAGTGGCTGTACATGTGGGTCTGCCATCTATCACCCAGGGGTGTTGAAGAAAACATGCTTTCCTCCTAACAGGGGACATTGCTGTACTGTGCCTTTGGATCTGAAAGAGGTTTACTAAATCCTTGTACAGTTACTTACCTGTTTAGTATCATTCATATAGAAGTCCACAGCAAGGGCAGACGTGTTATGAATTAGCCTAATTAAGCAGCTAGTTGGGATGAACATGCTGCAAAATCTAATTTTACATCTAGTTTCCCAAAATTAATGGGATTTTTTTTTTTACATTTGGATGGCTTTACATTTCATCTTGTATTTAATGCAAATGATAACTAACAATAATAAATTTTGAAGTAATGGACCAAAAGTGGAGGCACTTTTTAAATTAAAAAGTGTGACACAGTGTTATATGGCCTTTCTTTAACATACCGGTGCTTCAGAGGGGGAGTCCATATTGAGGAAGAGATTCTCACTGGTACGTGTTAATGGGGAGAGGGTATGAAAAAGGGATTTCAAACCATCTGATTTTTTTGGCTTTTGTAATATTGTGAACCACATGGTAGATACTGAGATGCAGAAGTCATTAGGCAAATAGAAGCAACTGGGTCTTTGCAGAATATTCATCTCTCATTTTTGAACTTTTAGGAAGGAAGTATAGAGGTATCCAGATGATGAAGGTTGGTTTAGTTCGATGAAGACACCAAAGTTAAATCACAACATTTGAAATTCTTATGGAATTGCAGAGTTGGCTGAGGGAACGTCAAAGCTCGAAGTCAAGAGGTAATGGGGATAAACAGTAATTTAAAAGAATCTGCTTTGTACATTAGAATGCCACAAAGCTTATTTCAAACTAAGGCAATTCCACATTTTTACAGCTACAGGTATACACTGTACTACCATGGTACCAGAAGACCCACTGTGCTATCTTCCATGCAAAATGCAAATACTGTAACTGTAGCTCATTTACTTGCCTGAACAATGTCACAGACTAAATAAATCAGAAAAAAAAATTTTTTTTTTCATTTTTCAGATGTTTAAAGGTTTTATCAATACAGATGCTGGAACCTGTCTCAGGCAGAACAGAAATGATAGCAGACTTGCGTGAGCTGCACCACACATATACTGCTAGTCCTTGAGGCTCCTGTATATTCCAGGAAACACCATGCAGGTACCTGTCAAGCTGGCTCTGGTTTCAATCCATAGGAGCTGTACTGTCTGTAACCTCTGAGTCATCTACTCCTGACTCATGGTGAGTCATTACAAATGGAAAACTAAAGCACAGAAATAATGTATTCACCTTACAATCAGAGCAGTAGTCTGTGGTAAAGCTGGAAAGTGAACCTGTATTTTAAATTGGTTGGTAACCTGAAACTTCCAGCTTGGCTGTAACTTTTTTCTGAAGACTAGAATCTGTTTTTATGATGTCATTCACAATTAGACTATGCAGCAATCTTGCTCTTCACCTTCGTACCATATTCTTGATGGATCGTATCATCACAAGCCAGTCACCAGGAAGCTTTTTGCAGAATGGAATTACACACATATTAAGAGGGCTCCCAAGATAATTGTCCTTACATAATGAGGTAAAATTTCCTTTTTCTATTGCATATCTCATTGCATCAATACTTTGGTTGCACTATACTGCCAATTGACCCTTCTGCCCCTAGCAAAATAGTCAGACATGCACTCTCACATTTCTCCTTGCAGAGCCCTCCTATAGACCCCCTGTACTAATCAGGAAGTCTCCTTGTTCTCACCTTAGACTAAACCTGATGTTGATGCTGTTTTTCACTCTCCAGACAGCATTTGAACTGAACAATATTATTCAGGACATCTTGTAGGAAATCTGAGATTCTTTTAGAAAGGAGACAATTACAAAAAAAAAAAAAAACACCCCAGAAAAAAGGAGAAAAAAAAGACAAAAAAAAGGAAAAACCCCAAAGTTTCTGAAACTGTCAAATAGATGAAACACAGCACCTAGACAAAGTTCTCTTAAAGCTCTTCTGAAGAAGATCCAAGATCCCTCTGTCCCTTTAGTGGTGACTTCATGCTTATTGACACTGTGTCTAGAAATTATGATCTATGAAAAAAGAATTCTGTTTTCTTACTGTATAGAAGACTGGTGGTGAGAGGTGAAAATAGTGTTCAGGTCATTTTAAGGCAGTTGCACAGAGGAAGGGAATTAATTCCTTTTGTGTTAGGAGAAGAAATAATGGGTGAAATAATTCTTTTAGTGACAATAGTGAAATAGCCCATGAAAAAGCTTGATTGCCATCAACAGAATACTTTTTGAAGATGCTGACAAATACTGTCCGGGTGTGTTGTAGTTGATCCTTCCTTGGAAAAAAGGGCTGAACTAGATGTCTCAAGACCTGTGATTTCTTTTTCACTATGAACTGGACACCTTTTTAAACATCTACAAAACTTTGTAAGTGCCACCCCATCTTTAGTCAGCACTTTTTTTGCTCATTGACATTTGCATGAAATGTGAGCTTATAAAATGTGTTTACCTTTCTGCTCTTCAGTGAGAACATAGCTTCCACCTCCATTTATATGTTCATTATTAGTTACAATTATCAACAAATTCTAAGATTTGATGGCTGTTCATTTACTGACTGACCAAACCTATGAATTTTCTGCCTCTTGAGAATGAAAACTTATGAAAACTGTCCATCTTACTGTCTATCCACCCCTTTTATATTTTCTTTCTCTCTCTTCTCTTTTCTGCTGCTCATTTGACTTCTGACTCTAAAGAAAATTCTTGAGGTTTGTCTCCTACTTCTGTAGTCAACTAAGCAGAAACATTATTCAGAGTTTCTGCCTCATAAATAATAAAGAAATAACCCCAACCCCCTGATGTCTAAGCAAAGAAGTTCCAATGAAAGTATTTGAAACCAGGGAGTCTGTACTTCGCAGGATGAATCATCTATTCCCACACAGATTTATATGAAGAAAATAACAGCAGAGTTCAGAAGGTCTTACACAGTTAATCATGTCAGCCTTTTCCATCAGCAGATAAATGCATACATTTGTGCATAGGTGTGAGTTTTAATTTCTAAGGATTCCTTGAAGAAACATTCCTTTGAGACAAAAAAAAAACCCCACTGATGACAATTCTCACACCTCTCTTATCCCACAAGGAAGATTTCCAGGAAAGCAAAGGTGTTTGTTTGATTCATTCCCCCCCCCCCCGAATATCCATTATGAAGCATAAGAAAACAGATGTTGAAGGACTAGAAAGTTGTGTTCCATCTATAGACAATCCTGGAAGTTCTGATGTAGTTCTTCAAACAAGAAAAAAAGGTATTGGGAATTCATGTGGGGTTATATTCTGATTCTCTGTTCTTTTTTGAATAAAAAATCATAAAAGCTAGAGCTGTGTCCAGTTGTGTCCAGAAATAGCTTGCTGTCACTTTGGTCTTTGCAGGCTGTTTTTTGTATTTCTGAAATTCAGACCAGTTCTATTTATTGCCTAATTAGGTGATTTAATGCTTCCTATTAAATATTGAAGCTGTATTAGACGCATAAGAACATATTTACAGGACTAGGAATTATTTTTCATGCAAACTTATCATCAAATTTTATTGCCGTACTTATGTCAGCCACACAGCAGCACAACTGAATTTTTATCTGTTACACTTGACCATCATCTTTGAACCAAAAATAGTAGAACAGAAAGCCTTGAACTCTTGCTGTATTTCTAAAGCAGTGAATTAAAAAAGAGTAGATATTTTCTGTAAAGACCTCCTGTGCTTAAGTGGAAACAGATTTTCCTTTTGAGAAGATGCAGTTTCAGGGTTTTTTCCCCCTGCTTGACTTTGACTTCAATCATTCAGGTTTTGTCTACTTATTATGAAGAGTCCATGGTATTTTGGAAACTAATGGATCACTGTAACTTTAAAACTAATGGATGATGAAGGGAAAGGCTGTTTGGTCTTTTAGAGCTTGCAGTGCACATGCTGACTTACCATAAGTGTCTTAGTGCACTGCTGTGATTTACATGACATTGTGCATGACAGTGTGGTTATATTGGACAATTAACTTGCAAAGTTACAAGGTGATGGGAGAAACTGTGCTGTTTGGATTAGCAACTATAAACAGATAAACCAGAGAAACAAGTTTATTTAGGCCTTTCCATTCTCTTTAGTCAAATCAGAACATTTTCCTGAAGAATTGTACACCTCGGGCATGTGTCAGTGATCTGGGAAACAATAAAGTACTCATCACAGATGGATTCATATTCATGAGCTCCCCATTACACCTAGCACACAGCAAGTTTTGTTGGCATTACTTAAAAAAAAGAGGTGATTAGGGCATTCATCTACCCTCAGTTACAATTTGTGAGGAAAAATACTGTCTACTTTAGAGGGAATATGAAAAAAATATTTGTTTAATGCATAAGAAGAGTAGGTGTAAGAAGCAGGCCCATCCTAGAATAACTGTCACCTTTGCAATGCCTTTAGGACACGTTTGGAAGAATATGCACCTCCAGTAGAATATTTTCCACCTGATGTCTATGAAATGTCTATGAAAGGTAAGCAAAAATTAGAATTCCATTTTGCAACTGGGGAAAAGATGTACTGTTACAAGAGAGAAAATGTGAAAAAGGGAAAAAAATCCCAAAAAACCAACCCCAAAAAGCAATCCTCCCCACCCACTTCAGTCAAGGTTGGTTCACTTCCATGCACGAAATGAACATCTTTTCCTGGTACCAGCTTTCTGATTAACTGCTTCAGCTGTTAGGACACATTATGCACATTCGCTGTCTAGAGGGAACAGATGCCTATCACCCGTGCTCACCCACAGCGCTAGCACTGGTGGCACACTGCTCGAGGTGCTTCACTTTGTTCGGCTGACACTGAGCAGGCAGAGCCGTTTGGGCTCCCCGTTTGTAAACGACAAGCGCCAAGTTCTTCCTACTCATAAAGCAGCAGTAGGAGAGAGTGTTTTCTAACCTTAGTCTATGACCCCCTTGTGGTAAGCGAAGAAAGGGCTTAAATTTTCTGCCTGACAGTAGGGCAATAAAAGCTTTTTTCTTTCTGTTCTTCCCCCAGAGCAGGTCTCTCCGAGCTGCCGGTCTCTGCCGGACGGACCCTGCCTCTGGGCCGACACGGTGGCCTACACACGCGTGCGATGGCAGGCGGCACCCACCGCTCCACGGCCTGACGAGCCCAGGAAGCCTCGCCTGTGAGGAGTCCCCGGGGAGACCGAAGCCTCCTGCCCGGACTGCGGGCTGGACTGGACTGAGCGCTCCCCAGTGCCAGAGCGGGGAGCCCGCGGGCGCAGCCCCGCCGCCTCAGGGGGCAGCCTTTGCCCCGCAGGGGGCAGGAGTCCCGCAGCCGACGGTAGGGGCCGGCCCGCCCCCGCCCAATCCTGTCCTTCCGTAGGAGGCAGAGGCAGGACAGTGGCCTGAGCCAGGGCAGGCCCCGGGCAGCACCCCCCGAACACCCCCTCCAGGTGCGAGCGGCTCCGCCGCTCGGTCCGGGGCTGGCTGAGAACGGGTCGCTAAGGCGGAGGCCAGTACCGCAGCCAGGGCGCTGCAGCAGCGAGAGCCGTGGGCCAGCGCTGGGATCCCCGCCGCTAGCCGCCAGTCCCACAGAAATCTCCCCGGGAAACGGTTTATGGCGGCTCCGCACCGGCCCGCCCACCGCCCCCGCGGCGGGGGAACTACAGCGCCCAGCACGCACCTCGGCCCCGGGGCTGCGCGGGGGTGGCGGCGGTGGCGGGTAGCGGGGCTCGCCGGCTCTCAACCAACCCCGCACACGGCGCCGTTTCCAGGTGCGCCCGCCTCCGCTGCACTAACTGATCACGCTGACAACCAATCGCCCCTGAGGAATCTCCGCGGATGCCCAATCACTGCTCCGGAAAAAGGTACGGGCGGTGCCCTGGAGGGCAGCGGGCTCGGTGGCGCCGCGGCTGAGGAAGGGCGAGCGCGGGGGAGGCGGCGCGGGTGAGCGCGGCCGGGCTCCGGCGGGGACTGCCGCAGGGATGGCGGCAGAGGCGGCCGCCGGGGGTTTGACCCCTTTGGAGAAGGCGGCGGGCCCCTCCGTAACCCCCTGAGCGCAGCCGTTACCCCTCCCCGCGGGCGGGCCGGCGCCGTCCCGGCACTGCAGTCGCCATAGAGACCGCGCCGCACGCCATGGGGCGGGGGCTGGGCCGGAGGCTGGGCCGGGGGGCGCCGCTCTAGCCACCCCCCCACCGCGCCGCGCAGGCCATCGCCCGCGGCGGTCAGGGGCGCCGGGCTCCGCGGGGACTCTCTGTGCGGCTTTGAGCAACCGCCGCCGCCGCCGCCGCTGCTGCTGCTGCCGCCGCCGCCGCTGCCTCGGCTCCGTTCCAGGTGAGGAGACGCGGCGCTGCGCGGCGGCCGTCGCCGTTACTCCTGCGCGCCCGCCGGTGCGGGCCCCGGCAGCCGGGCGAAGGTGGCCCCGGGAGGGGAGATGAGGGGAGAGGAGAGAAGCGCCGGACTCCTCAGCGGGGCGCGGCCCGCGGGCTTTGGCCTCCGAGTCCCCCGCTGCCGGCCCAGCCGCAGCGGTTGCTGCGTGGGAGCCGCGTCGCGGTTTCTCTTCCCTCGAGAGAGAGAGGGTGCCGGGCGCGGGAGCTCCGGGCCCGGAGAGGGGCTGCGGGCAGCGCAGGGTGTGCAGGCACTACGGGGCGATGCGCTCGCTGGAGTTAAGGTCGACAGGTCCGGCGGGCTCGAGCAGCAGCCATCGGCCTCCACGGAGAATTCTGATTTATGGGCACCAGATTTATGGGGTTTTATTTATTTATTTTCGGCGTGTGTGTGTGTGTCCCTCCCACTTGCTGCAAGGAGGCAAACGGTCGAGAGATTTACGTGTTCTGATGGCGAAACATCCCTCCTTTAAAATAGCTGCGCCTATATTTCTAGTTGTGAATTGTTGCGTGCGTGCAGCGGATGCGTATGTGGGCAAGGCTGGCTGGGGAACCGGGCTGGCTGTCGCCTGGCGCTTCGAGGGCTGGAGCCATTAACAGCGGTTGCATCAATATATGAATACAGATAATGCCTGGCTAGGCCGCGGGTGCACTCACTACGGGGATAATAGTCAACAGATAAGCTGCGTATGGAAGAAATGGAAAAAAGAAACCCACCCCAAAACTCAACATACTTCCAGTTTTTTGGTTTTGTTTTGTTTTTTTTTTTTTTCTTTTTTAAAAAGAAAGGAAATGGGGAAATACCTTATTCTGAAGTCTACAGATGATCTTTGGAACTGCAGCTGCATCCTTGTACTTCTGTTGTCACTCTAGAGCTAAAGCAATGAGAGGACAAAGATCGGTGCGAGGTTTCTAACCTCTGGTGTCAGCCAGAGCAGTTGGGAACGACTGCTAGCGTGAATGGAGAGGGATTTGCAAATCTTAATAATACTGACGTATTATCTGGGGATGGGTGGACAGGGGGGAGATGGACACAAAGGAAAGAATCCTGCTTATCACACAGCCCTCTGAGAACCTTCTGCCTTATTTACAATTAAGCCGGAAAGGACTGTAGAAAATCAGTTGTAAATGAGGTTTCAATGGCTTTCTTGGACTGCGCAGAACCAGTTGAATTTCAGCTTAAATGTTCAGAACTAGTTATATATATATACAGGGAATTTGAGAGCCCTAAAAATAAAACTTACTCTAATTATTTTTAAATCACGTTAGCCTTAGAGTAAGTGATTAGTTTCCATGGTGTAATTCTGGAAAAAATGAGCATCATTTTTATATATTCTGCTTAGTTAATGCCGTGCCTGTGCTGAATAGATGCTATGCTTGCAATTACATTAGTTCATTTTAGCTGTTGTATCTGAGGAAACAAAAGATTAGAGCTTATTTTG
The DNA here is from genome assembly GCA_025345505.1 of Todiramphus chloris collaris. Classification (NCBI taxonomy): domain Eukaryota; kingdom Metazoa; phylum Chordata; class Aves; order Coraciiformes; family Alcedinidae; genus Todiramphus; species Todiramphus chloris. The sequence goes on from JANVCC010000076.1 coordinate 1,532,632, forward strand.
CTGCTCTTGTTTGATTTTTTGGAATTTTATATTTTTTTTGTTGGTCTTAGTGATGTGAATGGTACCAATGATTTTATTCTGTGTTAAGTTGCACAGAATACTTTACAGATGATGGTTCTTTCGTTTTACAGTGAGAATTATGTTTAACATTAAAGTATTAATACTTTCTTAACTTGTTAAACCAGAAGTATGCTTATTATCATTTGTTTGACTTGTCAAAAAAATGATGCATAGGAAGGTTTGACTATAGTAGTATTTATATTCATTGGCAAAAAGTTCTTCTGGAAGTAGTGTGTCAAGATATGATAGTGATAGAAAAATGTGAAGATAGAATCAGTTATCTCTGACAGATGCTTTGTTCTTCTCTGATAAATTTCTGATGTCCCATTATGCTCTTGAAGTTCTGCAGCTTTTAAAACTTCCTAGTTTGGAAATTATGGGGTTAGAATGAGCAGAGCAAAGTGAGTGGATGGAATATCGCGATGTTGGTGAGGTTTGTTGTAGTCACTGTACTACTGCTGCATGCTGCAGGCTCTGTTAACTCGTAACATCACAAATTCCTGAGAGGTTTTTCCAGTGCAACTGATGAAATCAAGAAAGATTTTTGAGTAAGACAAAAGAGAGAGGTGGGTACAGTTTTCCCTGTTTGAAACTGATTTTGAAATGACCAGTTCTGGATATATTTGTACAGAGGGTTAAACGTTTGCTTAGTGTGTGAAGTTGCACTGTATGGTATATTAATGTACTGTTGTGCTTTCTGTGTTAGCTGAGGCTTGTTTGTCTAGTGGGAATGAATTGATGCTCTACAACAGGAGATTGACAGTTTCTGTGTATTCCTCTGTGTTGCGTTGTCTCTTTCTCCTGCTCTGAGAAAGCACTACACAAAGCCTTTGTGTTTGGCTAGAGGGGAGGAGAAACAGCTGCCTCTTCACTACAAGACACCAGGATTCCTAGTGGTCTCACAGGGATGTGTTGTTGTACATGGACCAGCCGCTGTCCTTCCTCCTTCCTTCTGTTGAAGCGCTCTCTGCTCACAGCAGAGAAACCTGAGCTGCATTCAGCTGATCTGGCAGAGCAGGGTGTTACACCACGGATCCAGCTGATGGGCCAGTTGTTAAAAGTACGGATGGGCAAAAATTAAAACCTGCAAAATGGACTAAATGCAAGGTGTAGATTAAGGAATCCAAGAGCTACAGATCACGTGATGTTTTAAAATTATTAGGTATCAGCTTGATTTCTTGTCCATCACTGGGATGAAAGATACTTGTTCAAGTGGTTACTCTTTTGTTTTTCATGTGTTCAACAGTTTTTGTCTAGGCTATTTAAATAGAAATTAAAGATGTTAACTTTTAAGAAGAGGAAATAAAAATTCTTTCATTTGGATGAGAGTACAACTGAATGGAGCAGTTTCATTTTTCTGCTTTCCATGCACTAGTGGAGTGTTTTAATGGTTGTACTGTATTCTGTGTAACACAGTGGTAGAATAAAACTTCCCTCTCTATGTTGGAAACATTGAATACTATGTAGCGTGGCTTTTAGTATCTGTATCTTGTATGTTCTTTCAAAATTGCTTCTTTGAAAATATCATCCAACCTTTTACTTAAGCTTTACGATGTTATTATATTTATTAAAAATTCTAGAGTCGAATTCTTTCCTTTCTTCTGTTTTTTTCCCCCTTCCCTTTCAGTGCTAGATGTTAAGTAGTGTGCTTTGGAGGGAATCTGGTAAGTCGGATTTTTTTTTAAGCTGCTTATGAAATTGAAGTGCCATTCTTGGCAGGTTAAATTTATAGTTTTTCTCCTGTATTAGCTTAGTCAGTCACTAGTCTTGAAACATAAGTAGTGGAAAATTCAAACCGTAAAATTTGACCTTTTGACACCTCACCTCTTGATCTGGTTGAGTATCTTTTTTTTTCCCGTTTTTGAGATGTTGTGTGAGTCATAATGTTCAATAATTTATATTTCAAACTTACGTTTCAATTAATGGAGACAAATCTTTGAAAACCTTGAGGATTTTGTTTTGTGGGGAAGGGAAAAATTGTATTTGATAAGTTACTGGTTGGATGTGGCTGTTGGTCTTTTCCAACTTAAGTGATTCTGTGAATCTGAGAGGAGGGCTAAGAATTCAAATATATGTTCATTGTTATGTTCAGGCATGTTTTTCATGTCGTTCTTGCACAGCATGCTTGAGAAAATTCTGTGGTGAAAAGCATTGCTCAAATGCTATTTCATGCTGTTGCTTTGTGTCTGAAGGGATTAATCAATTATTGAGAATTAAGTTATATGCACTGATGATGAGCTTCATCCGGTAATTCTTCTTTCAGAGAAATGTGCATATGGTGCTTAGCCTTGCATTTGAGTGCGTGAGAAGCTTCTGAGTAGTTGAAAGAGCTGAAGGGTGTCTGGGTTTTCATGGATGAAGTTAACCAGTTCACTGATGGTTTTGATGAGTGATTGTGTCTTTTCTAGTGCCCATTGATCTCTGAGCTGCACTGATTCAACTCGCTAGCTTGACAGAGAATGATTGTAAGAAGTTGAGTTTCTTGTAATGCTTTTTTGCTGGGATAGGTTTTTAACTCTTGCGAGGTCATGCTGCTGCTATGTGCAGCTTCACCCTGAATGACTAGCTGACATTATAAGCAGATCCTTTCTGTTACCATAGCCTGGGTGCTTGCCTGATGGGTCTTTCTGCCTGTTGTCATCATGGGGAGGAAGTAAGAGAAAGAGGAACGTTTTATCTGAAAGGCTGCTTTGAGGTGACATTGCACTCCTAATCAACAGAGAAGGAAGGAAATCTGGGCTAGATGCTAAATTCAGGCTGGACATTTCTCCCTGTTGTCCATATTGTTCCCAAGTATTTCATTGGTATTGAGTCTAGGATACCTCAGTCATGTGTCTCCAAAGACCGGGATAATCTTTCCTTGATGGGTCAGTTTTCCCTTGATCCACATCTGCAGTCAGGAAGCGACTGTACTTTGGCTGGCTTGTTGGAATTGGTAGGTAATACATCAACTCTGTTGTGAGGATCTGCATCGACATGTAATGACTCCCTGAAATATTTTGATTTCCTGGAGTAAAGGCTTGGCCAGAATACATTTATGGCTTGAATCAGGACCAGGGCCTGCTGTACAAGTAGCCCTGCAGTAGATATTCCTCATATTTGGTGTTGACATAAAACATAGTTTTATATTGTTTCTCTGAAAGAAGTAAAAGCTGGAATCTTGGTATTAAGTGTAATAGTAACTATATTCCCTATTTATTACCAGTGTTACTACTATTCTAGTTCCTAGAATTAACAAAAAAAAAGAAAAAAAGATGGACACATATTTCACCCCTGTCACTGTATGCTTCCTGTTGTTCAGTAGAAATCTCATAACCATGCTTGCCATATGACTGCATATCCACCATGTTCTCTTACAGAGTACAAATTCATTTTTGTTTAAATAATAATAATAATTTCAAAATGAAGAAGCATCTCACTGCAGTTCAGAATTTAATATCTGTAAAGCAAATTCAATGATGGTGTATTCAAAGCAAAACAAAACAAAGCAACCCCCTTATAACTGGTGTTGATATAACTGTATTTCTTATAAGTAAATTCAAGAACCTATAGAATACTGTTATTATTTTAGGGTTATTACACTTTTACCATTATGCCATGTGTTACTTTTTCCTACAAAACTAAATCTGCACTCAGACGATCTGCAGCAAGCGTTCTAGTTTTTATTTGTATAGGCAAATTTCTATATACAAATGTCGCTGTTTATACCGGGAGTGGAGAGATGCAGCAACACACAAATTCAGCAAGAGTAGGCAAAAGAAGCAACTTCATTAATTTATAACCTGGTTTTATATACCCTAGCCCCATAGGGCGATTGGTCAGTGATCACCCATCTCCTAGGGTGATTGGCTAAAGTCCTACAACACCCATTTCAAAATATTTTTCCAATGTACCATAAACAGAACTTAGCAAAACACCAGGTGTTGGTCCAGCTTACAAAAACCATCCTACTGTTTCTCATAACATGTGTGAGAAAGGCAGGATTCTCACCAAATATTGTGAGAACCTGAGAAAATCCCTCTGCTAGCAGCTTTTCAGCATCCACATACAAATATGGCAGGTTATAGGTCTACAGTACAACCAGGATTTGTTTTAATAGCTTAACCTTTAATTCTTAGAGTATTGGTATTGAATGTCTTTACACACAGGCAGTATTTCTTAAAACAGGTGATAGCAATAGGTAATGCTTTTTGTTGTTTTAGTAAGGATGAAATGAAAGGCTGTAATGAGGTTTGGGAAATGTTGCTATTGTGTTGTTAAGACTAGTTTTGCATTTGTTTGGCAGGTAGCTAAAAATCTGAGCTTGTGCTGTTAGCTCTTCTGATGTGTAAGAAATTCATGTACCTTTTGAGAGTCTCTTCATCCCCATGTTTATAATACATACATTTACTGATTCTTCTGCCTCATCATTCTGCCACGCTTTAGTTTTTTCAGCTGCTCCCTGGAGTGTTGAAAAGTACTGTTGTGGCCTTAGGACAGTCTCAGCATACTAAAGTTGCCTGGGATAATTATATTTTCATGATGAAATATACTTGTATGGCTAATTTTCAAAGATGATGAGCTCATCACTTATCTCAGCCCGACTGCCCTCAGACTGAGGGAACAGTTGTGGTTACTGAGGCCAGCTTTGTGTGTAACTCCAGCTTCCCTGGGACTTCTCTGAATTACAAGTGTTAACGGCAGCTGAGAAAGAGCGTGAGATTTAGAACATCATTCCCATGCCTTTAAAGAATTGTCAGTAATGTGGAATCCACTGAAATGATTAATGAAGAATGATAATTAATAGAATATCTTTACTGACTTGGAGATCTTTTTACTTGAGTAATCAAAAGGTTCAACCTTTTACTCGTATACTTTTGTATGTCAGAATGAAGCTCTCTTGTAACTTCTTAGACTAAAGTGTTTTCTGTTAGATACTCTGAAGGAACTGAGCTTCATGATTCTGACACTCAATACATATTCTCCAGTATTTTAATAATCTTTCGTCATCTTTTTGTTTAAAAAAAAAAAACAAAACTTTTCTTGAAATGTGAACACCAGGACTGGATTGGTGACTGAATGGGTGGATGCAGGGAGAGCAGTGGATATTGTTTACCTTGACTTCAGCAAGGCTTTTGGCACTGTCTCCCCTAACATCCTCATGGGCAAGCTCAGGAAGTGTAGGTTAGAAGAGGGGATAGGGAGATGGGTTGAACTGTCTGAACAACAGAGCTCAGAGCATGATCAGTGTCGCAGAGCCTAGCTGGCAACCTGTATAGCTAGCAGTGCTCCCCAGGGGCAGTACTGGGTCCAGTCTTACTCAGCATGTCCATCGGTGACCTGGATGAAGGGATGGAATATACTCCCAGTAAGTTTGGTGATGATCCTACACCTGGGGAGGAATAACCCCATGCACCAGTACAGGTTAGAGGTAGACCTGCTGGAAAGCCGCAGCATGGAGAAGGACCTTTGGAGTCCTGGTGGACAGTAAGTTATCCATGGAACAGCAATGTGCCTTGTGGCCAAGAAGGCCAATGGTATCCTGGGGTGCATAAAGAAGAGTGTGTTCAGCAGGTTGAGGGAGATTCTCCTTCCCCTCGACTCTGCCCTAGTGAGACCACATCTGGAGCATTGTGTCCAGTTTTGGTCTCCCCAGTTCAAGAGGGACAGGGAAATACTAGAGAACGTCCAACAGAGAGCTATGATGTTGATTAAGGGACTGGAACATCTCTCTTAGGAGGAAAGGCTGAGAGCCTTAGGGTTGTTTAGCCTGGGAAAGAGAAGACTAAGAGAGGATCTTATTTATGTTTACAGGTATCTGAAGGGTGGGTCTCAAGCAGAAGGGGCCAGTCTCTTTTCAGTTGTGCCCTGTGATAGGATGAGGGATAATAGTCACAAACTGGAACACAGGGAGTTCCACCTCAACATGAGGAGAAACTTCTTTAGTGTGAGGCCAACAATGCCCTGGAACAGGCTGCCCAGAGAGGTTGTGGAGTCTCCTCCTCTAGAGGCTTTCAAAACTCACCTGGGTCTGTTGCTGTGTAGCTTGCCCTAGGTGATCCTGCTCTGGTAGGGGTGTTGGACTCGATGATCTCCAGAGGTCCCTTCCAACCACTACCATTCTGTGATTCTATATAATATTCCAGCAGCAATCCTACAGTGAGCAAGTAGAGAGGTATTATGATCTCCGATAGTATTTATTTTCCTACTCATCCGTAGTTGTCACAGCCTTAACAAGGTGGCAGACACATTTATTGGAAGTGACTAATTATCTGTATCATGATAGGTGATGTTTCCATCTACTCTTTACTCCTTAATGCATAATGTCGTCTTTTGTCTGCATTGGAACATGGGGAGTTTGATTACAGTCCATTACACAGTTGATGCAGTTTGCTTCATACCACCTCCTGATATTAATATCTGCTACAAACTTCATCTTTTGGGGTTTTTTTTTCTAGTAAAAAATGTTTCAGTGTGAAGTCACAGGAATTGATTCTTATGGGATGAATTAGAGAAATATTAGTTCAGTTAACCTACGGTAATATTTTGGGACCTATTATTTAATGTCCGCTGTATTGATTTTCTTCCATTGTAGTTTCTTAAAGTGGGTGGTACAAGCTTAGATGTCTTACAGAAATATAAGTTTCATAATAACAGTTATCTTTATTGGCCAAACTTGTAATGTCATTGTAAAAAGTTAGTTTGAGAAGAAAGGGAACTTGATTGAATGACAGTAATTCTATTGTTTTCCTTCAAGTCTTTAATACTCAATTCCTCTAATTTGTCTGGAATTGATAAGAAGTGCATGGCCCATAATCACCAAAGTAATTTTATTTATCCTTTTCAAACCTTAACGTAGACTGTCTTCTGGAGTTTTCTGTGTTTCAGGAGTCTGTTGCAGTCTGCAGTGATTGGTTGGAAATCTTGAAAATTCCTGTTAACAAAGTTATTCAAATGCATTCTCCTCAACCTGTCGGACGTAGTAACATCTGACTGGTATTTATCGTGGGAACAAGAAGTGCCTCATCCCTGTGATTGGTCTCCCTGACCTTTCTGAGAGCCTGAGCCTGCACTGCCACGCTCGGGATGCCCCCCCGGCTCTCCCTGCCCCCTGTCCCAGCTGCCCGGGGGCTGCTGCTGGCCTGGCCCTGAGGTGTGCTGGCCCAGGAAATCGTTATGCAATTCCTGTCTATACCGTTAGAAAACTACTGTTCAAGCAGTTCCCCCAGTTTTCCCTGAACTCGCTCACAGCTTTTTAACAGCCCCTGGCAGTGCTGAACTCATCAGCAGCAGCAGCTTCCTTGTCACCCAGATGACACCAAATGTAGCTATACCATCCTTGAGCAAGGGATACACACTTTTTCAATGCATGTCTATAAAGATTCACTATAAAGGGAAACTTAAGCAGTCACTGTGCATCACAGTCAACTTTGAGACAGTGTGTAGAGGGCAAAACCATTAATCTGCCTGCAGCTTAGCAATTTTCACAAAACACCCGTTCAGTCCTCTCAGCCCTGGCTTCCAGAAAACCCTCTGAAACAGCCTTCAAATGAACCTGGAAAATAGTATCAGTAAACAACTTCCAGCTTACTACAGATACTAGTTTCATTTTTTCCCCTCTGTGTCCCACTAATTCTCATGTTATGTTATGTTGTCTTCCCCACACCACACTGTTCTTTCTTACAAACTTTAAAGATAGTGATAGCACCATTTTCAACTATTATTAAACACCCGTATTTTAGTAGTTCACTTTTACAAATACCTTACCTATGCATCAGGGCATATTTGTTTGCATCTATGTGTAGCTACATTGCCAAATATGCTGCCATTTTATGTAAGTAGTTACGGTTAAAGATATCAATCATTAATACAATTACAAAGTTCTGTATTCACATAAAATATATAATAGTGTGTATGTCATGTACACTTACATGTAGATCATGTAAACATAAATGTGTGTGTATATATAATGTAAACTCAAACGTGAAGTGTGTTTATTTGTATTACATAACATGCTTCTTTGTATATATTTATTACAAAGTATGTCAATATAGTATACCTCTGTTTTGAAGAGCAGAAGCTACTCAGCTTTGGTGACCTCATTAGCAGTTATGAAGAAGTAGTAAAAAGAACTGTGAGAGAAACAAGACAAGGGAGTGCTACTGCACTAGAAGGTGTTTTGAACACCTGGCATCTTCCTTCTTCTCCCCTTTTCCCATCTAATTCCTTTTCCTCAGGCCTTTCCTGGCAAGAGCTTTGGGTGCCTTTCTGCTGTGAGGACTCCATGGCTCTCATGCAGGAGCCTGAATTTCTTGTGGTGACAGCTGTTTCATGCAGTGCAAAAAAATGCTGCACAGGCTAGAGCAAAGAATCACTATTAGTAAGTAAGGGAACCTGAGGGAGGCAGCTGTAGATGTATAAGGGGGGGGGGGGAAAAATAGAATCATCAATCCTCTAGGTTGTAAAAGACCTATAAGATTAAGTCCAACCATTAATTCTGCTTTATCAAGTCCACCACTAAGGTATATCCCCAAACACCACATTTATACGGCTTTTAAACACCTCCAGGGGTGGTGATTCAGCCACCTCCCCGGGCAGCCTGTTCCACTGCCTGACAACACTTTCACTGAAAGATTTTTTTCCTAATGTCCAGTTTAAACCTTCCCTGGTGCAGCTTGAGGCCATTCCCTCTTGTTCTGCCACTGGTTACTGGTGAGAAAAGACCAACACCTACCTCTTTACAATGTCCTTTCAGGTAGTTGTAGAGGGTGATAAGGTCTTCCTTCAGCCTGAATAGCTCCAGTTTCCTCAGCTGCTCCTGCCAAGGCTTGTTCTCCAGGCCCTTCACCAGCGTAGTTGCTCTTCTCTGAACCTGCTCCATCACCTCGATGTCTTTCTTGTATTGAGGCGCCCAAAACTGAGGACAGTACTTGAGGTGTAGCCTCAGAATTGCTGAGTACAGTCACCTCCCTTGTCTTGCTTGCCACACTATTTCTAATAGAAGCCAGGATGCCTTCTTGGCTTCTTGGCCACCTGGGCACACTGCTGGCTCATATTCAGCTGCTTGTCAATCAGCTTCCCCAGGTCCCTTTCTGACAGATATGAGTTTATTTTTATTTAGGCTTCGTCTGTGTGAATTGGATTGTATAGTCTCTAAACACTGTGACGGAGAATAATTTCTATTAATTGTTTTGGTTTTTGACAAGTTTGCTTCATATATATAACCATATACATGGCAATTTTCATTTCCACACACACAAAAGTGATCTCAGTTGATTGAACTACTTTCCCTTTTTGAGAGAGTGACTATTGCTCTATCCATAGGTGCTTTTTCTTTTCCTCTTTTTTTTTTCTCTCCTTAAATGTAAGCTATAAGCCTCTTGCATAGTTGTTTTTTATTATTATTTCTCAGCTTTAAAATTGTTACTGAATAATTGTTAGTAGTTTTTGAATTCTTGCTACTAGCTGCTGGACTGAAACAGATTAAAACCACTTTTTACACTTCAATACTGCAGTCCTCAATGCTTAAGTAAAATTTCTGAAAATGCACCTGAGTCTTGAATCTCTTCTCTTGTTCGCATCACCAGCTACCTCAGCTCAACAAGCTTTCCAGGGACAGGTTGTCATTTGTCAGACTCGATAATGTGATAATGGCCAACAAATGAATTAAAAAGCATATTCTAGCCCATTCCCCCCTTGCCCCCCCATGCTGTAGGGTCTTGTGGGGTTTTAAATATTTAATACTGTGGTAAAAGCCTGGTCCTCTTGGAGGAGGAAGTTCTGTGTCAGTAAAAGTGTATGATCACTTCTCTAGCAAATGACGTGGAAATCTTTCTATCATTCTTTCTTTTATGTAGGTTGTGTCAGACCAAGAATAGATGTTTATGTGCTGAGTGTAATTAGGAAAACAGGAAGTCTTAATCCAGTGGTAAGAATTGAAGAACAAACCTGCATGGTATTGCATGTAATCAGGATTTGCCTCTCTAGTGTGTTTCCTGTGGGAAAGGTAGCAAATATTAGAATTTAGCTGAAATTCAGAGATTCATTGTTAAATTATGTTGAGGAATATGTACAACCAAAACCATTTAGAAAAGTGAAAAGAATGTTGAGGTGTCAATATCATGTCAAGTAGCAACAGAATTACACAAATTCTTGTTCTCCTTTTCATCAGGTTTACATTGTAACTTATTTGTGGAAGAACATACAAGTTTTGTACTGTCACCTATAAAAAAATCATTGTCACGTTTTGCTGCTGCCAGAGGTAACAACCGATTTTTAAATGAAAGTTTTCTTTGTATTCAAACTGTAGCACTACTGTATCTGTCTCAGATTCATTTTGTCAATTTTCATTGGTAAAAATCTGATCCTGGATGCCTACACCAGCTTTATTAAGAGAAAGATGGCCTTGAGGTTGAGGGATGTGTAGTATTGCATTGGTTCTCTGCATCCAAGATTTGAGTGTTATGATTAGAGGTATTTCCAAGTCTTTTCTGAAGCCAAATGCAAGGTGGAGAACCCGTCCCTTCTCTAATAAAGATCTTTGATCAATCAGCTATCATATGTTTTTTATCTTACTGCAATTGTGTAACAGTGATGTGGTAACATGGTATGAGCAAAGATAATGGAATTGTGTTTTTAGGGTTGGCATGGATGCACTTGCCATGACTTCTTTGAAAAAATTGTAACTAATGTATGGATAAGACAGTTTTGCTGTTTCCCCCTAAGTGATGTGTGGATCCTTACATCTCTGGAGGTTCATTCGACCATGATCACCACTGTTAAATCACACCATGCTTTAAAGTTCTACTGGCTCAGTTCTGTGCATGCATAAGACTTCTTACTGACTGAGGAGTTTTTAGACCTATTGAGAAAAGTCACTGTGTGGGTGAGAATTAGGTGAGGCATTTAAAAAGAAAAACAAAAGACTTGATTCTGATGTGTTTATCGTAGAATACCAGGTTGGAAAGGACCCCAAGAATCATCTGGTCCAACCTTTCTTGGGAAAGGCATGGTCTAGATAAGATGGCTCAGCCCCATGTCCAGCTGAATCTTAAGTGTCCATCACTTCCCTGGGGAGATTATTTCAATGGCTGATTGTTCTCATTGTGAAAAATTTTCCTTTTGTGTCCAATTGGACTCTCCCCAGGATTAACTTGTACCCATTACTCCTGGTCTTTTCCATGTGACTCCTTGTCTCCCTCTTGTTTGTAACCACCCTTTAAACACTGGAATGTGATGGTAAGGTCTCCCCTCAACCTTCTTTTCTCAAACCCAGTTTCCAGCTTTTCCTCATATGTCATCTTCCCAGTCCTTTGATTACATTTGTGGCCCTTCTCTGTATACTTTCCAGCCTGTCCACATCCTTTTTTGCAGAGTGGGGACCAAAACTGCACACAGTATTCCAGGAGTGACCTGACAAGTGCTGAATAGAGTTGGATAATGACCCTTTATCTGTGCTGGTGATGTCCTTGTTGATGCAACCCAGCGTTCCATGGGCTTGCCTTGCCACAGCAGTGCACTGTTCACTCATAGTGAGCTTGTTTTACACCAAGACCCCCCATGTCCCTTTCTTCAGAGCTGCTTTCCAGCTTGGTATGTCCTGGCTTGTGCTGCACTCCTGGACTGTGTTTTCCCAAAGTGCTTTACTCATGCTTATCCTTGCTGAAAGACATGATTATGATTTAACACAGGACTAAGCCTGTGTGTGTTTAGTGTATATTTTTGAATTCATACTCTCTTGCGGATTCAACAAGTTCTTCTTGTTGTCAAGATGGTTCTAAATAATTGTATTAACAGTATTTTTGCATAACTTCTGTCTCTGGGACAAAAAAAAAAAAATTAGAATTCATTGCATAAAGCAAGGGGTTTCGCTGGTCTGGAGAGGAAAAATAAATTATTGACAGTAGTAAAGTCCAGCAAAGCTAACGTGAACCATGCTTTACATATGTATGTAGGTACTTTAAACCAGCACTGTCACCTTGAAAGCCGTTCTGCCCATTCACCTTCTCTCCTGGGAGAAGGATTTGTGTTGCTGCTCACTGATGAAGAGCCTGGAACTGAACTAGCTTAAACCAAAACTTTCCTGAAAGGAAAAGTAAGGTTAGTGTTATGGGTTACTTAGTCCGGTTCGTGTGTAGTTTTTGATGTGCTGGATGAATTTACTCGGGGAAGTGCACTACTGGCCCTGTTACTCAGGAATAAAGAACTGGTCACATGTGTGGAGGCTGGTGGCAGCCTAGGCTGCGGTGACCACGACGTGGTGGGTTAGTACTAAAGGGAAGTGAGGAAAGTGAAAAGCAGAACAGGGACATTAGACCTGAAAAGATTTTGGCTTATTCAGAGAATGAGTGGGTGAGATCCTCTGGCAGACTGCTGTGAAGTTTACAAGAACCGAGGATATTTTTGTGCAGTTCTGTTGGTAGAGTAGAATTAGCAGAAAATGATGTGCTTCTGTGGACTCTGTAACAGCAGTCTGTTTTGTGAAATGAATCTTCACTTTTAAAAAAGTTAAAAATTTACATGTCTGCTGCTAGAATTTGAATCAGAATCTCTGTGTTATGTGGCGTAAATTGCAAATGCAACATAAATAGGAAAAAAATATAAATGTACTTTCTAAACTGATTCTGGTTTGTTTTTTTGGGTTTTTTTTAAATCAAAAGCTGTTGTTAATTCGAGTAGCAGCACTTAGCTGTGATATCATTTGAGTATGGTTATATGATGTTAAGTGGTTTTGATAACACCGTACATTTTAATGTTTGAAAGTATTTTCTGTTCATAGAATATGCTATTACAGTATTTTTTTTTTCCTGTAGCAGTAGGTATAATTTAAAACTTTACATTATTACCACACAGGATTTTAGCAAAAGCAGTATGATGAGAAACTAACTCATGTTTACGTAAGAATACAAAAGTGTATATATGTGAATACAAGAGAGTATAATAATTAAAACATAATGAACATTAATGAATTGTCACCAAAACTGAGATGTATTTAATAGCCTATGAATGATTTTATCTCTGCTATAGTTAAAATCAATTCAAATCCCACACTACACTGTGCTCCAAGCAATGATCCCTTTTATCTTTTTTATTTAACATTTTTTAAAAGATACATGAAAACTAATTTTTAAAAGGGTTATTTATTCTGTATTTTTAAATATATATATATTCTAATAGATATTGATGCATTAGCTGAGGAGCATATTTCTAATTTTTCTGGTTGATTGGATCAGAAACTTGCTCTATGTAATGATACCAAATTTAAAAAGCATTATTCTGCTTCCATCACAAGTGAAAAAATGAACAAATATGGAAGGTCATTGAAAGCAGCAGGCATGTACTATAGCTGCAAGTTATTAAATCAACATAATCTCATTGCTGTTTGCACAGTAGCTTGATGGACCTTTGTCAGAGGTAGAATTCGAGCTTATAGTATAGTGATTAGCATTAGTTTTTAAAGTACATGTGAAAATCTGCATTTGAATTAGAAGCATGGTGCCAGATGGAATAGGAAATAGGCCAGTTGATGGGAAGAGTATAACAAATAGAGACACTGAGACTAGAGACTAAACCCAGCACAAAATGGAATGGACAGCACATGGAAAATAGAGGTTGAAATGAAGCAAATTGTTCTTGGAGATCCTTAGTATTTCTTGCAGACAAGGCTTCATATATATATATATTTATATATATTTTTTTTTTTCCCCCCAAAATAACAACCTCACAGAAGTGACAGAAAAAGGAGATTATTTGACTTGAAATTGTTTGCTTTCTGTTGTCATTCCCACAACACTTAACAACAGTTAGTCAACACTTCTGTGGTTGGAGCTTCTTTTAAGTAACTGTCAAAAGATTATGCACAAGAATTTAATTCAAACTGCAGCTCATCAATTCAGGTAATTTGAATTCATGTTACAGGGAGTAGAATTTCTCTGTCCTCTCTCCATCTTACCAAACATAACATATAAATGTAAAATTCTGGAGCAGACTTAAGGTTTGTATTAAACAGTGGTCATAGCAACTGCCTAGGGAAAAGTGCAAGAGCAGAGAATATAGATGTAATACTGTCCTCTAGTACCTTTACATTTTTCTGCTAAGGGCCTTCCTGAGCTGAATATACTTCATATGTATTTTCAGTAACCCATAGTAGTTTTCTTTTCTGTGTAGTTGTCCAGTGTCCCCTTGAAACATTGTAAACCTTCATCATCCACAGCATTCGGTGGCAAGGAGTTGCACAGGTTCAGCTGCTAATTGGTGAAGAACTCCTTTCTCATGAGTTTGTTCTGAGCCTGACTCCTACTGACTTCTTTTGATATTTTTTGGTTCCTTTATTGAATGAGACTGTGAATAGTTGATTCCTAGCCAGCCTCTCCTCACCCCTATTGATTTTGTAGACCTCTGTCAAATACCCCTCTCTGCTTCTTATCATCTCTTGAAAAAATTGCCATTCATTAGTTCACATGTAAGTTTGTCTGTGTATCTGATTATCTTATTCCATTTTCTAAAACTGGTTTTTTTTTGGTTTTTTTTTTTTGGAGATAGGAAGGACTAGAACTGCATACAGTGCTAAAGGTATTAGTGAACCGCAGGCATAGACATGGTCTTCATATTGTCATCTGCTTTGTCTGAATTCCTGGCGCTGTCAAGTGGATTGTGTTTAGATATCCAAGGAATCCATTCCAAATTTGAAAACAGAGGCATTAATGTTCCAGATGGAAGATCATGAGTCAGGTTTTCTATGTATGAATAATTCATGCAAAAATATTTTTTAATGGAACTTGAATTAAAAATGTAAATATTGAACTTGATAAATGATGGCTCATGGGCCTAAAAAGTAGAGCGCTCTGTGCTGTCATGTGTATTTACAGGTGATCTAGAAAAGATGCCGATACTGAAATTACAAAGTCTGATGATGGAAAGGTATTAAAATTAGTAAAGATGAAGACAGACAGGGAAGAGCTGGAGAAAAACCTTGCAACTCTGAGGTAACAAAAAATGAAAATTATCATAAAACAGTTGAGGTAGGGAAGAATAATTTTAAAATTTACACAGTGGTGTGGTTACTTTTCTGGAATGAAGTCTTGCAGGTTCTCTGGAAATAGCAGGCCTAATAATAAAGCTGGACTCCACTTTTCAGAGGGGATGTAGTAGAACTGAAAAAAACCACACAGATGGTGATCAAAATCAGTGAAAGTAAACAGTTGAAGAGGTGAATGAGGGGGCATATGGTAGCAGTGTATTCCCTGTGTAGGACTGAGGTGAACAGGGAGCAATTGTAAACTCTACCTTCCAGTGCAAGGGTTAGCAAACCTCGAATGTAACTACAGAAGACAGATTGGAACAAAGATGGGTCTCTTCCCACAGCATGGAATTAAGATGTGATTTACTTGCAGTAGTGTTATGGATACTAAAATTTTCAGAGGTTCAGAAAAGATCTGATGAACTCAAGAGATGAAAAGTCTTAAATACTATCCTTGGCTCAATTTTTTTTGTGGCCCAGCCCACTATATTCTCAGAAAATACTCTGGGAAAGTGTGTTTATGTGCTTTCTGTTTCCTTGTATTCTTCTATTGCCTGCTGGCAATAATTGCTACAGGAGGCTGGGCTATGTGGGTCTTTTATCTAATGCAGCCTGTCTGCTCTTGTGATTAGCTCTTCATGCTATCTACTTTTTCTACTGTCTAACCTATTTTTTTTTTCTGCTGCAAATGAAGTTGATATTTTTGGATTTGTCCCAACTTTAAATGCCTTTGCCAAATTTCCATTTCGTTTTTTTACTATCTGTCTCCCATTTCAAACCTTGAAGGACCTTCTGCTGGGAACTCAAGTTTCAGTCACTGTTGCTTGAAGCAGCCTTTGGCTGTGGTCACAAAGCAAGTGTATGATCTGTCTGTGCCATGTCGTTCACTCTAACTCCTTCACCTTGGAAGTTCCCAGCACAAATGTTTTCTAGGGGCAGACTGGTCAGACAGTCCTAGGTGAGCTACCCATTGCCGTTGTTTTAGTGGATTGTGCTTCTAGATTCAATATTGCCTCAGCCTGTGTGATCATTGTGGAATGTCCTGTGAACAAGAGAGACTCAGTGGCACTGTAGAGAGCCCCTCTGAAGACAGCTCAAACTGAAGATAAAGTAACAGCTTGTTGCATGCATATTTTAACGGCCTTAGTGCCACCTTCCTTTAGCATAGCCAAGCACCAGGCCATTCCTCACCTCTCCTGTCACTTGGCAGCTCATAAAGGCCTGCTTAATGAGGCTGTCTCCTACCCTCTGGTGCTAGGGATATTGACGGTGCTGAGTTGGTCTTGGCATGAAGGTCAGCACAGGGGCTCTGTGGTTTTTCAGATTCTCTTTGTACCTGGCTTCTCTAGGGCTTCTGAGCTACTGCTGGGGAGTCCAATCCTCCTAGAATATACTGAGGCGTGTCCTGCATAAACTATAACGTGATGGTGCATCTTTCCTCCTCAGCTCTTTCAGGGGTTGCCGGATTGTGTGTCAGGATGGCTATGCATCCCCCTCAGTGAGGAGGCCAGAGCCTGTTGGAGGTTGGTAGACCTCCTGCCCTGAGTAGACTCACTCAGTTTCCATTTTCCTGTCCACTAAGCTCTTTTGGACTCCTCTTGCTTGGTGTGCAGTTACTGACCTCGTTTCACACATCAGCAAAAAGGAGACCTGCTGTCTCCGGGTATTTAAGGAGCTGAACACCTCTGTGTGCCCCATCAGTGCCCCCTCTTTGTCACAATACCGGTGCAGATTCAGAGTTACGTGCCCTTAAGATATGCATGCTAAGAGATTAGACATTATTGCTCTCTTTTTAGATTATTGGATTGTAGATTTTTAGATAATTATTTAGATTTTAGGTAATTGGATTATTGCTCTCTTTTTCTCCTGCTCCGTTGAGCAGTCTGTTAGGCCTTACTCATCGTGTTTCTGTGATGCACTTTGTCAATGGACATGTCAGGGGAATTCTCAGCTTTTGTTAGTGAGGTCCAGATTGCATCATGCGTGGTGCTGCAGCCTGGGCACAGCACAGTGAGGGCAGGCTTGTGGCTGCCAGCTGGGATGCTTGTCCACTCCTGTCAGCCTTGGTGATCGTTTCAACACTATCAGTGCATACAGCATTTTGCTATTTGTATGTCATCTGATTATCTCACCCAAGTTCCTCTGCATTTCTTTGTTGTTTTGTTGTATTTTCAGAAAGTGTTATTCCCACTTTAAATATTCAGAGTTTACCCTGAACTTTACTTGATTGGATTAAGCATTCAGAAGTCAGTAGCATTTAGCTGTGTATATGCTTTTGCACCATTCTTCTACTGTCCTTAGCAGCAGCTCTTCTCTTCCATAAATTGCTGTATATCTACTGCCAAAAGTTGCAGAGCCTTTTTTCCTTCTGTAGTTGTGTGTTGTATCCCTGCGTTAGGTGTTTATGCTTTTCCTTACTGAGAAAATTGATTTATGAAGTAATAGAACTTGATAGAACTTGTGGAAAGGGCAGTAGTTTGGAGTGTCTTAAAGGATCAATTTATGTTATTCCTTGGTCTATAACATTAGTGATGTTGACGGTAATTTATTAATATTCTAAGTGTGTCCTAAGAAGATAACTGACTATTCCAGCCTTTAAAAAAACCTGGAAACAAAGATTTTTATTTTGCTGATAAATCCAGGCTATATATAATTTGGTATTTTATTACCATGCTGCTATTTAAAATATCTTAATTTTTTTACTTCAAGCTGTCTTTGTGTGTGTTCAAAACCACATTTCACTATCACTTAACTCTTCTGCAATGAAAATTTTACAAGGATCTTGAAAAATAATTATTGTAACACTGTATAATTGAGGTAATTGCAGAATTGACTTTTCCATTTGCATGTTTAAAAGTATTTTTCACTTCATGTAAGTAATGAGAGAACCGGTTTCTTTAAAGACAACTTTTGTGACAGGTAAAACAAATTCTTATAATAGCAAAAAAACCCCCCACTTCTAGTTCCATTTAGGTTTGTTGTAAATACCACAACAGTTACAGTGAATCTAAGACACAGAAATGCAGCTGGTTTTGTTTGTTTGATTTTTTATCAAATTACACTTCCAGGGTTTTTTAATTAATTTTGGAGTAACGAATAAGGCTTCACAAGCTCCTTTTTGATTTGGAACTCATTCTGAGTTGTGGGGAAAAAATCGAGAATAATACAGTGATATTTGGAATGAAGTTAACCTCTCCAATGGTTAGGTTCCCCATTAGTATTAAAGACTCTACACCTAAGGTTGTAGTTCAACAGCTGGTTTGAGTTAGAAGCACCACAGTAGCCCAGACTTTCCCTGTCCCCCACTGCTAACTTCCATTCTTTCTCTTGTTCTGACGTAAGTCTTTGTGCAATTCTGTGGCAGATCAAATCAGGAAATTAACTCACTCAGCTGAAAAATAACATCACAAAAATACCATGGATTAAAATGGAGTTTTTGTTTTATGACACATTCTCCCTGACCAAAAATTTCTGCTTTTGTGTAGGTAATAAATTACATGCTGTGTTTCTCCTAGGAGCCACAACCCTATCGTCTCTCCCTGTCACACACATAACACACTCATACTCAGGTGCTTCCCTTTGTGGCAAGGTATCAAGTACCTTTTATCTCAGTTGGCCTAAGCAAGAAGCATAAAGTTTACTTAAATGCAATTGCTTTCAAGTTCCATGTCATTTTAAAGTTTCTCATTCTGTTTTGGACTCAAAGGGAGGTTTGTGTGCCTAGAACTTGTAGAGATTTGCCGTCTGTGTCAGTTGGTTTAGTAAAAGATACTCCTTCCGTGGGTTTTTTTGTAACATTTTGATGCTGAATTCTCTTGCAAACTGAAAACAGTGTGGAAGTAGCTTGAAATAGGTATTTTAAAAATAAGACGGTTATCTTGAAACTATGTTATATTTTTAACTGTCTTCAAACTGCGAAAATATTGGCACTTTTGTAACAACAACATAGCTCTAAGCGCAGAAGTTGCCAGAAGGAAATCTCTACAGTCTTTGGCAATAGCACCCAAGACAGCTGGGAGCTTTTCACACCTGGAATCTGCAAGTGGTGATGAGTATTTTGGTACCCAAGAGCTTGAGATAGGACAATTTAAAATGGCATTGGTTATGTGTTGCATTTTTGAAGAGATTTTCTTCACAACCAGTACAGGTGGCAATTTAGGTCAGGGTCTTGGATTTAGTTTTCTTACTGACATGCTGACTGATGATTTTCAGGAGCCTGTCTTCTAATGAATGTATCTAGAAAATATTCAGGTTGTAAATGTAGGGTAGTTTTCTAGTTTAGGTGTTCAAGTAGACACCCTTGTAAATTCTAAAGCCAGAAATGTTTTAATTTGAACATGCTTCTTAGCCTAAGAAAGTGAACTTGACCATAAATGTGGTGGAACTAGGACCTTTGAACATTTCCTGCCCTGATTTTCTCTTTCTGCTGACTTGTTAAATGCTGCTTTGTTCCTTTAAGTTCTTCTTTTCAAAAGTAGAAAGTACAGAAGTGTAAAGCAACTTCAGTAGATTCCAGTTAATTTACTAGTTTCTTAAATGCGCTGAAGACAGACCAATAAAGTTCCTAATAAGCATAGAGTTCCTAATAGCAAAAGGATGATATTATTCCACAGGGAAGGCAGCAGGACATTTATTTTTCCTTTCTGTAGAACAAAGCTAATCCACAAAGGCAGAGATTGGCTTCAATTTAGCGCCATCTCTAAAGAAACTATGTACACTCGTACAAAGTACACTAAGCAATTGTATTTTCTTGCTGAACTAGAATCAGCTTTTACAAAACTGGCTTGTTTTTTTTTGTCAGGAAGTTTTGCACTCTTGTTTTCTACTAGTTTATCCTTTAGTATAGTTGGTTGGGGTACATTAAAGAAGTCTTTTGCGGGGGTGATAGGTAGTTAAAAACAGTCAAGTGGATAGAAGAGTTTTAGTTAATGGATGTTGTTTGTACAATAATAAATTCTGGATATAAGCACTAAACCTTCTTTACCTGTTCTTATATTAGACTGTGATCAGTTCCCAGGCAAATGTTTAAGTTATGGAACAAAGGCCGTACTCTTTGTGTTGTCCTAGTTATTCCATAACCTGTCACCTGGAAATTAATGACAAAGGGCTAATTGCTTTGAATTGTGGTAATTCTGTTACCTTACACATTTCCTTTGATCTGAAAAACTGGTCTAATGGGGAAACTGAGAAGTCAATGAATACAGAATTTTAAGAGATATATTGCAATTAAAATAGCTGTTACTGTTTTTGGGAGAATTATAAAGGAATGTTCATTGCGCAGAAAATAAAGGTACTGCCATGTATAAAACTGCACTGCTAAAGGATTCATCTGTTGAACGAGTAAGGGAAAGCTTGCACCTTAACTGTATGTCAGTAACTACTCATCTGCTTCAGTGGGATACAGAACATGCTGGAGCTTTCTTAAATTGTAACAGCATTGAAGACTCTTAAAACAGCAATGCTGAAAGCAACATATGCCTTTATTTCAGCAATACAAGTGGGACTGTGTCTACTTTTATGAGTCTTTTATTCATCTGTCAAACTTGGAATGGGCCAAACAATCTGAATTCAAGCCCTGCAGAGGAGTTTCAGTTTTGTCCTGAGCACCACCTCCAAAGAATGCGTATTTATCTCTGTTGAAAAGTCCTTTAAGTGTAGTCCTCTCCGATAATATCCCTTTTTTCCACATGAATTTGGAGAAAGTTATCATAACCTAAATTGCGCCTACCATAATACGTGCTTTCTGTTATTAGGTAAGGAATATAAAGCTATTTATCCACTTCAGTACATTAACAGCTAACTGATTTTCAGTAATACAGTTTTAAGGTTATTAGGGAGCACATCTGAGCAACAAAACCCAGCCTAGATCAGCTTGTGAATAAAGGCTCTGAAGAAACCATTTTCTTGCAGCAGTGCCTGACTGTGAGCATGGGGGTGTACAGGTATCTGTCAGAGCTGTGATTTAGCAAAAGCATAAAACAGCTTCAGGCTTAAATGAAGGAAATAAGACTGCTATCACAAAGAAATAAAGATCTCCTCTTTTCTCCATATTAGGTATTGGTATGATTGAGCGTATTTCAGTGTTGGTGTCCCACTCAATGTTGTTGCCCATAGCACAAGAAGAATGTGGAACAAGGAAAGCATTTTCAAAGGAGGACCACATATAAGACTCATGGGATAGGAAGGAAGGCTCAAAGCTGAATTTATTAATTTAGAGAAAGTTAAAGAGTGTGTTTAGATGCTTTAGTGAGGTGAAATGACTGGGAATGGAATTTGGTTTCCAAAACTGTAACAAAGTCCTGTGGTAAGAAACTAAAATTAGACAGATTAAACCTTGACGGAAAGCAAGCCATGCTTTCTGTGAGGGAAGGGATGTGCTGGAACACGTTACCATTAAGACAGGGGACCCTTTCTCATTTGGACTCTTAACCTGTTACAAGAAGGTTATGGATGTAATGGAACATGTCCAGAGAAGGGCCATGAGGATGATCAGAGGGCTGAAGCACCTCTCCTATGGGGACAGACTGCAAGAGTTGGGGTTGTTCAGTCTAGAAAAAAAGAAGGCTCCAGGGAGACCTTATTGTGGCCTTCCAGTATCTGAAGGGGGCTACAAGAAAGCTGGGGAGGGACTTTTTAGGCTGTCGGGCAGTGATAGGACTGGAGGGGAATGGATTAAAGCTAGAGATAGGTCGATTCAGGTTAGACATGAGGAAGAATTTCTTCACCGTGAGGGTGGTGAGACACTGGAACAGGTTGCCCAGAGAGGTGGTGGAAGCCCCATCCTTGGAAGTTTTTAAGACCAGGCTGGATGGGGCTCTGAGCAACCTGCTCTAGTGGGAGGTGTCCCTGCCCATGGCAGGGGGGTTGGAACTAGATGATCTTTATGGTCCCTTCCAATCCTGACAATTCTATGATTCTATGTTAGTTAGCATGTGCTAATTTACTGAAGGGATTGAAGTTACGTGGCCTGATCATGTAGAAGTTCAGTCTCATTTCAAGCTTTCTGGTCTGGATGCTGAAAAGCTGCTAGCAGAGGAATTTTCCTAGGTTCTCACAATATTCGGTGAGAATCCTGCCTTTCTCACACGTGTTATGAGAAACAGTAGGACAGTTTTGTAAACTAGACTAACACATGGTGTGTTGCTAAGTTCTGTTTATGGTACATTGTAAAAATATTTTGAAATAGGTGCTGTAGGACTTTAGCCAGTCACCCTAGGAGATGGGTGATCACTGACCAATCGCCCTATGGGGCTAGGGTATATAAAATGGGGTTGTAAATTAATAAAGTTGCTTCCTTTGCCTGCTCTTGCTGAATTTATATGTTGCTGCATCTCTCCGCTCCCGGCATAAACAGCGACATTCTGGCCTTGAAATTTGTGACTGAATCCTCCTGCTGCTTTATTTGGTCTCTTGAAGAAAACAGGATTCTTCAAATTAACCTCAACATGTTTGTAAAACTTGTATTTTTCAAGTAAAATATTGCTTGCAGTTGATGAAGCTTCAGGAGGTGTGTAGCACTTTGCCTTCAGAGGCTCAGGAGAGAACTTCTGCCTCCTATGCACGACAGTTTAAAGGGTCCTGGGGTTTTCGTGCTTTGAATACCTATGTCTGATGATAGAAAACAGATTTTACTCTTTTGTAATGACACAGGATGGCAAGAGATTTAATAAGGAATTAGTGTAATGGAATAGGATTGAGGAATTGTGTGTAAATGAAGAATTTGTTACCTTGGCCATGCAGATGTTATCTACAGTAATACAGTACTTCTATGATAACTCTTAAAGTATGGGATAGATCTGTGGATATATGTATTGTACCATTCCATTCTGGGCCAGTTACTGGTGCTCTCTTCATGTGCTCAAGAATCCATGAACGAGTAACTCTCAGAAATGTTTGTCAGAGCTGTGACTGTAAATCATAATGTGTTTAACAACAAAAAAAAAAGTATCAAGTATCAGATTGAGGCTGATAGCTGTATTAACAAAAAAAGCTATAAAACCACTGTTGTCATATCTTTGCTTTAACTAAGCATCTACTTTTCCTACAGGTGAATTTTGCTCATGTTTGAAAGCTTTAGCAAAAAAAAAACTTGCCAATTTTAGATTTTGCTCTGGTGAGATGAATACTTTCTCCATTACTTTTTTTTTAAGCAGGTGTCAGGAAAAAACCAACACCTTGAAGTCCCAATATAGAAGTAAATATATTACCTGGTAAAAAACACCACCTACTTTGATGTAATGGGGTGGTGAGGGAAGGGGAAGCCAAAATTTGAGCTAACGGGAAAATCAGTGTACGTGCTGTAAGCACGTAATTTTGGAAATAGCCCTTTTTCCCTTCGTTAGTGACATTTTATTTTCTCCGTGACTTAGTTCCTGACTGTGTTGTGACAATTCCGTTAGAAAAGCCAGTAATTATAGTTAGTGGTTAGTAATGTTACGGGTGTTCACATAAATGACTATAGCTCTCTTTAGAATTTTGACCTTATCTGCAGGGCAAAATTCACCAGCACTGGTAGAGTTTAAATTGGTTTAGCTCAACTTGATTAAATTGCAGGGTGGATGCTGTTACTCAGAATATGCAGTCTTAATTTGGTTTCCCTTCATTTGTTTGAATTAAACCAATTCAGGCTATGTATTCTGAATGAACAGTCTTTTACAGGGATGTAATCCACTCTTAATTTGATATAAATTTAGATCTGCAACTAATCCAGGTTAATTTTACCCCAGAGGGGTCTGTTTTGTTTAGAGGTAGTTTACAAGTCAGAAATTACCATTGAAGCAAGAAAGGCATAAATGAAATATGAAAAATAAATATGAAAGAATATGAATAAAACTTCACAGTTACTGTCATGTCAAAGAAACGTCTGTTTTAAAAGCCAGGTTATTTAAGCAGCAGGTTGTTTTGTAAAGTGCATAATTTACTCCCAGTAGTAAACTTGGCATTTATCCACATGGAAGGGCATGCTGTTAATTTAAATCAGGATGGTTGTACCAGTTTTGTGTAACATTTCTATGTTGATTCAGGGAGAAAAGAATTTTTCACTTTTAGTTTATGCTATTTTGGAAGTGATGGAAATAAACCCAAATCAAATACACTTTTAAAGAGTCTTATCATAGGATAAGAGAGTTTGTACAAAGAGTTACATTTGTATAATTATACCAGTGTAACAAATAAGCACAATTCTAGAAAAGCTTCAGACAATTGAAATAAGCTTTTAATTGTTTGTAGTAGCTGCTGATGGGAGCCATTATGGATGGATTAATCTTCAAAAGACAAATTTTTGTATTGCTATATAAAATTAAATTTAGAGATGATTGCCTAAAGTCATAAAATTAAAAAAATTGAACTGATAGAATTACCAAAGACAATTTTTTTTTCCCTTTAGCTTTTTGTACCCTGACATAAACCAACAAAAATGTACTTTAGACATACTTGATCATAAGTAATCCTAGCTACGTGGAACACATAATAAAATGTGGAATAGTCTGCATGCAGTGCATGAAATTGAATTACAATTCTTAAGTATCTGTTTTCAATGTTGTAACTTTTTCAGTTACTGTTACTTTATTGTTATATATTACTATTAATTATGTAAACAATTATTTAGTAAATTATTTATTTAAAGTTGATATTAAAATGAAATTTAAATGTCATTATAATTTACAGCAATTTGAAACTGCCTGCAGAATATATCTCTGAAAATGTCTATATTCATTACTACTGTTTTGAGATTTGGAGGTTGGAAAGAGAGCACGTTAGAAAAATAAGGAAGAATACGCTTGAATTTCTTTCTGTACTGGAAGTTGTTTGACTAGAATTCCAGTATAAGTCACTATGGGATACAAAAACTAGTTAAGGTCCTAGGTGGTTAAACACAACTTTTTCTGTATTTCCTGTTATTCTGTTAATCATTGAGACCCCATGTTCTGCTCTGTTTCTGCAGTCACTGGTTAAATGGAAGCCACTCCTGGGATCTGGATGGTTTCTCCTGACATAGACATTGCATAGCAGCTCCATCGCCTCAGGAGGTTGCAATGAGTGGAGGAGGGGAGCAACCTGACATCCTCAGTGTGGGAATCTTGGTCAAAGAAAGATGGAAGGTGGTGAGTATGCCTTCCTGCAATTCTTTTTCTTCTGTAAAACATGCTTTTAAAAAGAGGTAGTTTGCACTCTGGAATCTGTTTCCAAATTCTTGTGAGATGTGCTTTGTTTAATACTTGTGTTAAGTGGTGAAAGGTCTTTAAAACCACATATTTCTCTTACCCTGTTTTAAAGAGAAGTTGGGTGTTGTTTTTTTCTGGTAAGAACCCAGGAAAATTTTAAAATCCTGACTTAGTGCCTGTTCAGAGCGCAACTGGAAGAGTCATGTTAGTATATTGAATCCAGCCAGCCAGTGGTTATGTCAGTCTGTTTTGGAAATCAGTCAGGCACCCTCTTGAAAATGGTTAGATTGTATGACGTGTTGCTGCTCTTACAGTTAGAAGTTATTTTTGTTTGTTATGTGTTGCAGTATAGATTTATTCCTGACTGATTTATATCCATTTGATTGTGTGCCAGTATTGGCTTTACCATAAATAGCTCTGTTCCCTTTTCGTGTTCATATCCTTCATTTACATCTAGAGGGAAATAGTATAAATTTGAAACTAATTTTGCTGGGAAAAACAGGGTGAGTTCTTATAGTTCCTTCTCCATTGCCCTGATTACTTTAGAATTTGTTTGCTTGTGGATTTTTCTTTTGAGATTTCAAAAACAAGCAAAAGAAAAAAGCTGGAAAAAAGCGCCAGTTCCTAATAGAGTATTTTGGGTATCTCTGTGTGATTAACAGGCTGTGACTAGATACTGAATCACTATCTTTTTGCGCAATCTTTGCTTTATATTACTCCCATATTTCAATATTTTATTTAAAACTGTGAAACTGGACATAGAATGTACAGATTCATCATTCATTTCAATCTCATATAGAGAAAATAATGTCAAGTACCTAGTGCCGTATCCTTCATTTAAAAATGCAGGAAGCTGATACTAGCTTTGTGTAGAAAACCTTTGTATTTCCTTTTGTGTAAGTAGAACCTAAAGGGGCTATCTTTGGAGTGTAAGTATTTGTGAAATACTTATGAAATATGTGCAATGGTAGTCCTGCTTTCTTCAGGTTTATTTTCACAGACTGGTAGGGGTTGGAAGGGACCTCTGGAGATGAGCTAGTCCAGGCCTCTTCCTACAGCAGGCTCACATAAAGAGGTTGCACAGGAATGCATCCAGGCAGGTTTTGAAAGTCTCCAGAGAAGGAAACTCTACAATCTCTCTCTGGGCAGCTTGTTTCAGTGCTCTGTCACCTTCAATTTTCTTTCTATGTAACGAAGAATCATGATCAGATTGGTGTCTTTTGGAGAATTCTGAGAGTAGGCTGTTGTTCTTCTTATGTGATGATACGTTTTAACTTGTATGTTTTCCAAATCAAGTATCACCCGTAAATGAGTGCCAAATACTGTCTGTGGGTAACTTTGCAATTTCTTAATTTCTGTATCAAACACTAAGGATTTCTTGATGGGATCTAAGGTGATACAGTTCTTTCTGAATTCAGGCTTTCATAGGACAGTCTACCACTAAGACAAAATAGTATGCAAATTTTAGAAATGTCTTAATGCTTGACACATATATATTAACATAGTACTGTTCTGTTAGTTTATCAAGTATTGAAGTTTTTTTGCTACTATTCTTGAAGTAGTAAAGTACTTAAAAGTTCCATGTATAGAAAGATGAGATGGTATAATCCTGTGGACTTTCACGTTTTGGTGAGAGTGAGTCCTGTCCCTAATTATCAGTAGTACTTCTGATTGTTCCTTGTGGAACTGTCCCAGTATCCTGCTTTTTTTTTTCCTCCATTGAAGAATGGCAGCTCTGTAACATGATTGCATGAGATTATATTGTTGTAACCAACTTAAGAAAAAAAAGTGCACATTCTGCAAGTTATGTAAAGATTTGCAACCGAAATGCAATTTTCGGAATTTCTGCTGTTTTCCACCTTGGTCTTTGTAATCATGAAAACATACCTTGAAGTTATGGACACAAACATTTTTAGAAACTATGCCCAATTAAATTTAAAATGTTCTTTAGGATGATTTGAAAAGTAAGCATAGAAAAACACTATAAAATACTTTTTCTTCAGTGACACTCTCCCTCTGTATTGATCTCTGCATCTATTAGCATTTGCTTTTATCCTCTGTTGATGGCTTTTCTCATCACTCTTCTTTGCCTTTGAAACATTTATTACAGTCCTGACTGGGAGAGACTTGATTGCAATGATAATTGGTTTTAGGTAGGTTTAAGAACATCATTCAATATGCAATGTAAGTTAAAGTACCAAGATTAAATGCGATGGAAATTTGCGCTTGTAGACTTAAGTATGCGAAGAGATAGGAGAGGAAGACAGAAGGGAGACAGAGAGTTTAGGGTGTGAGATGCTGAATGCAAAGAATAGGAGCTTGGAACTAATGTACAAAATGGGAGAATATGGTGTAAATGAGGGCAACATGGTCCTTGTCTAGGTAAAAGATTTAGAGCAGATGTGGCAGGAGGACAATATGGTTGAATCTTCAACTCCTGTCTGAACTGAAAAGCAAAACACAAGCAAACAGAAGGTGGAAACAGGGATCAACTGCCCAAGATTAATACAGAGACGTTGCCTCTGTGCATTGGGATGAATATATATAGGAAAGACAGAGCTCAGCTGGCAGTTGAAACTGGTGAGGGATGTGAAAAGCAAGGGGAAAGGGTTCTACAGGGACACTGGCGACAGAAAGAAGACCAAGGACAACAAGGGGCTCATTGCTGAACGTAGTGCTTGACCCAGTGACAAAGGGCGTGGAGAATGGTTTTTTTCTTTTTCTTTTTTTTTTTCTGCAATCAAAGAGAGGTTCATTTGTGCCTGGAATTATTGACTGATGTCAGTATTGGATGTCTGTTAATGATTCTGGTGTACTTTATCTGAGGATAGAAATCGATTAGTTTATTTTATTAGTGTGATGGTGGTTTTGGTTTTGTTGTGTTAAGTGGGTTTTTTGTTTGGTTTGTTTGGGGTTTTTTTGTTTGTTTTAAAGAAAATAACACTCTCAAAGGCAGTCTTTCTCAGTCAGGCCTTTTCTCAAAGTTGGTAAATGAAATTGTCTGATAAACTACTCCTAAGTTTGTATAGGGTAGAGTGTGACTGTGTTACCACTTTCCTTTTCCCCTTTCACCTTTTCCACCATGCATTCTTACTGTGTAGTTTGTGCTTGTACTATGCTTTAAATTTACAAGCATTTGCTGAAAGCTGCAGTCAGATCAATGCCTGTGTTTAACTGCTGGAGCCCTGTTAATAGCTGAGAGCTCAGGCAAGTTAATGGCATTGCCAGAACAAGAGGTGGACAGAAAGGTGCAGACTTTTTAAATGGCCAAATTAGTCATGAAACTACATCTTTGAGAGATACCATAGATACACACATACCTAAAAAAATTAAATAAATCAATCATAATCCTGTTAAAACTTGCTATTTTTCTCAATCTGTAGATGGCAGAGCTCTTTCTTTTCTGTAAGGAATAACACTCTGCATATATTAAATAACATCTGAATGTAACTAAGTTATGCAGAGTTTTTAATCAGATTTGAAAGGCTTCTATTCCTCACGGTTTATCATTATTTCAGAGTTAGCTTTAGATTCTTGCCTGAGTAGTACCTTAAGTCATGTCCCAACTTCTTAGCACAGATTTGTGATGCTCTCTACTTGAACTTAAGTTCTTGTGATGTGTAGGCTAAAGAGTAACAGGCTTAAGCCTGCGTTCCTAGTATTGCATGTTACAGTGCTTCAGAGAAAGCACACAGCCAGAGGAGGAGATGGCATTTGCTAACAACTCGTGTCCTGGTTAGAAGGACACGAACACGTGAATTTGCAGTGAACAGATTTGCACTAGAAGCAGATATTTAGGTGGGTTAGTCACGTAGATCTGAAAACGTGGTGTGCTCTCTGTCCTGTGCACCTCTTTAAAATGGGCAATGACTTGGCCAGAAGTGAGTAATGTAGATAATGCTACATATCTTGGACCATATTTTTCTCATCCTAAGAATACTAAAGTAGCAGTTTCTTGCGATGGTAAAAGATCTTCAGGGCAGAGAGTGCATGATGAAATACCGAGCATTGTAATCATACAGAATGAGTATTTCATGCAATGTGACTTGAGAAATGCAATTAAACAATATTAGTATTCTATCTGTTACCTTCTTCCTTATTCTTAGGGGCCTAGGCTATTTTAAAAATTGTTTTTCCCTCACGGTCAGATGGCTGATTGTCTGGATGAGGAGACATTAGATTTATTTTCGGAATCTGAAGATAGGTCAGCATATTGCTGATCTCTAGATCCCTGGAATGTTCAGATGACATTTAATACACCGTAGTCATACCCTGAGCAGTTCTGCGTTTTCAAATGACGTTTAGAAAACCATGTCAGTTATTTCAAGGTAAAATATAGTAAAAATACAATCTCGTGTGTATCTTAGGATAAACTCTCTTTGTCTCCTTTTCTCTTTTTCATCACATTTAGAAAGGTAGCTATAGGAGAGATCACCATATGAAAGCATTACATGAAATAACATTGACATTTTTGATACTGAAAACCAGACAAGTCCCTATTCCCTGTGAACATTTAAAGCAGGGTGAAAACACGACTATTATTATTTGCTTTGAATGGAGTGCAAACTAATTAATATGCCAGGAGCAATGTTTTTGCTTCTTCCTAACACAGATGAAATATTCGGTGATGCAATTTTCTTTAGTATGTCTGAATAAAAATGATATTGGTGAACTGGCAGTAAATGTGAGTAATGTTTAAAATATATATTCAAAGATAATCCTAGCCATTTCTCATCATCTATGATTTAACTGTTCTATGTAAGTCACTGCATATGATACAAAATGCTGTCTCTTTTCAGTAAGTCCAGGAGCTTTTATACTTTTCGTATTCAGTGTGCGTATTTCTGAAAAAAAGAAGATGGCATAGTTTAAAAATGTCACTGTGCATTTATGTTTGAAGGTCTCTGGGTAGTATGTGATTATTTGAGGAACGACTTTATTCATCATGCTGACTTTGGTCAGATTCATGCTGGGAATGCTAGCGCACACTTCTGTTGTATTAAATACCACAGGTTTAGTGCAGGTGGAGATCAGGTGTATTACCTTGTTTTCCTAGGATTCTTTTCCAAACTGTGGTCAACCATACCTTTGTAGATCATTCAGTAGCTCTTTTACATAAGGAAGGATATGATGATGTTATTTTAAAACCTATAAGTAATACAACAGCATTTACAGTATGTCAGGCAGTACAAGGAACCACTGATGTTTTGTTTCCTTTCTTTTTTTCTCCCCTCTTTTAAATCTGTTTTTGGTTTTTCTTTCCTTCCGCTGTATAGTTGAGGAAAATAGGAGGCGGAGGATTTGGAGAAATTTACGATGCACTGGACTTGCTTACTCGGGAAAATGTTGCACTGAAGGTCGAATCAGCTCAGCAGCCAAAGCAAGTGCTGAAAATGGAAGTAGCTGTGTTGAAGAAATTGCAAGGTAGGGCTGTACCCTGGATATGACATAAGCAGAACATCAGTGTATCTACTTAAAAAATCTTTTTAATTTCTATTTAGTAATAATTTGAGTAAATATTCCCCATATTCTGCAGGTTGTTGCTAAATGATTACTGGAAGTGGAATAGAAGCTCTTCCAGTTTCTTGAAAGTTTCGCTACGGTGCACCTTTTCTTTACAACAGGATGGTGTGAAAATGAAAAGAACAACAAAACAACAGAAAATTAAAGAGCTGCAAAACCTGTGCTCAACTGTAGTTTATTGTGGAATCATATTTTCTCCTTACCTCTTTTGCTCTAGACTTGTTATTGTTGTTAGCTTTTTATTTTTCCTTCTGAGATGGTCTTTTTTTCTCTGTACTATCTAGCATTTAATATTTATGGGTCCTTCACATAGCGTCCAGGATAAGAATATTTTCATATCTTTGCCTTTGCAAGTATCACCAAGAATAATTCTAATCTCGAAATAGGAAACGTATCTAAAAAAACTTCACACAAAAAAACAACACACTGACATTATAATACTGTAACTTGTAGGGGAAAAAAAAATATTGGCATGTAGAGTCCTGAAATACTTTTAGGGTTTAGATCCTTGACCATTCAGAATCACAGCTCTGAACAGTCACTTTTGATAACCCTTTAAATACTTAATGTTTGAAGCTATCAATATAGAGAAATACGCAATGGCTTCTCTTCACTGCTTTTCACAACATAAGATTATAAAAAGAAAGTTTAAAGGGTGACTTTTTTCTTTAAAAAAAATATTTTGAGCCTGGAAGATTCCCTGTCAGGAGCCCAATTTTTCCTAACTCTTAGTTTGAATAAAGCAAAATCTGCGTGACATATGGTGCTGCCTAATTTGCTGTAAAGGTCACATTGCAGCAAAAATTGACGGCCTCTATAGATTTAAGAGGGCAAGCATGTCACATGTTATAGTGTTAACAAACTGTTCCTATGTTTATATCTTTTTAAGGAATTTCTCAAAAACATATACTATTATATAGTTGAGAGAGGAGGTTCAGGGACTGTGTATTAGCTTTCTTTGAATTTTAGAGTTTTCTAGTTCAGAGATGAATGGTAAATTTCAGTATTACCAATCATAAATTTAGAAACCATTTGTTAGGGTTCTTGAAATAAATTATCTTAAAAATAGTGAGTTTTGAAGAAACAACAGTCTTTCCTAGAATAGTTTTGTCTGGAAGAGACCTTCAAGATCATCAAGTCCAACCTTACTCCTAGCCATATCAAAACCCACTAATCCATGTCCCTAAGCACAACATCTACCTGGCTCTTAAACACCTCCAGGGATGGTGACTCCACCACCTCCCTGGGCAGCCTGTTCCACTGCCTGACAACCCTTTCTGTAAAGAAATGCTTCCTAAGATCCAGCCTGAACCTCCCCTGGTTCAGCTTCAGGCCTTTTCCTCTTGTTCTGTCACTTTTCACCAGGGAGAACAGACCAGCTCCCACCTCACTACAGCTTCCTTTCAGGTAGTTGTAGAGGGCAATAAGGTCTCCCCTCAGCCTTCTTTGCTCAAGGCTAAACAGCCCCAGATCCCTCAGCCTTTCCTCACAAGACACATGCTCCAAACCCTTTACTAGCTTTGATGCCCACCTCTGTACCCCCTCCAGCACCTCAACATGCTTCTTGTAGAGAGGGGCCCAAAACTGGACACAGTATTTGAGGGGCAGCCTCACCAAAGCTGAGTACAGAGCAATGGTCACCTCCCTGCTCCTGCTGACCACACTGTTCCTGATCCAGGCCAGGATGCCACTGGCCTTCTTGGCCACCTGGGCACACTGCTGGCTCATGTTCAGGTGGCTGTTGACCAACACCCCCAGGTCCTTCTCTGCCTGGCAGCTCTCCAGCCACTCCTCCCCAAGCCTGGAGCGCTGCTGGGGGTTGGTGTGGCCCAAGTGCAGGACCCGGCATTTGGCCCTGTTGAAACTCATGGAATTGGCCTTGGCCCAGCGATCCAGCCTAGCGAGATCCCTTTGTAGAGCTTCCCTGCCCTCAAGCAGTTCAACACTTCCACCCAGCTTGGTGTCATCTGCAAATTTACCAAGGGTGCACTCTATCCCCTCATCCAAATCATTGATGAAGATGTTAAACAGGAGTGGCCCCAGTACTGAGCCCTAGAGGGGCACCACTTGTGACTGGCAGCCAACTGGATTTAACTCCATTGACCACAACTCTTTGGACTCATCCATCTAACCACTTTTTCACCCAGAATATCTGAAAATGGTACAGGTGAAACAGCTAAAGTAATAAGGAAAATAGTAATAAGCAAAATAAAATACAGTAATTTGGTAACACTACAATGCTAATATATTTGTAAAATCATAGACTTATAGATGGTTGCATAACTGGAGCGTCTTGTAGCTTTCTACAGTGAATTTAAGTATAGTGAAGTTTGAGTTAAGATGTTGCAAAAATGCTTTTTTTCTTAGTATAAACTTTAAAAATATTTTTGAAAAACAAAACTGCTTGCTGGAATAATAAAAAATGGATTTGTGAGTAATTGCCATAGGCCATTACAGAAGTTACAATTTTCTTACCAGTCTTCCTTCAGGAGTGTAATTCCTTTAACACTGATCTTCCTGCAGAAGATCCTCTGGTTCTACCAAATCATGGGAAATGCTGTCTAGATGGAAAGAGCAGAATGAAACATCTGAAAGAGAGATTCACTGAGGCCAATAATCCAAATAATATATAAGCCAAATAAAGTTCTTTCAGTTATTTATTTTCTCAATAGTATATCTCTGAGAAAACAATAAATAGTTCTTACATAACTGAAGCACTGAATTTGTATGAGGACCTCTTTTGACAACCTTCCTTATGAGAAAACAACTATTATTCCCTAATTTTTATCTCTTATTATTCTCTTTCACAGCTTAAAACAAAACAAACAAAAGCAAACCCCCCCAAAAAAAGAAGAAAAACTCAATTCTGTAATATTAACAGTAGAGGTGACCTGTAGTCATTACTGTGCAAGCTCCACATTACAGTGTAACTGCTCTGGTTTTAGAGAGGGAATGTTGTAGGTTGATCATGGAAGTGACTGCACTAAGAGATGGGTGAGATGGGTCAAGAGTCAACCGTTTGCATATATCAAGATTTATGGTTTGTACAGATATGAAACTTTACTTTTAGATGCATATAGTTTTCTATCCATACTTACAGGATTTTTATTAAGTAAGATTATGGTGGAGACCATTTTATGTTTACATAAAATCTTGTCTCCTAGGAGCTATTTGCATTAATTTTTGTACCTTGCTAAATTTTCTGTACACAAGTGCTAAAAATTTGAAGTAGGGACAAAATCTAATAAAATGGACAAAAATGGAGAGTAGAAAAGAGCTCTGTCATTGCTTCTTGAAGAATATGTTTTATTAAATACTTCATTTATCATGTAGAAATTTGTTTTCTTTTGACAAGTTTTTTTTCATGCAGATTCAGAGCAGATGAAAATGTAAACAGGTTTTTTAGGATATTTTTGTAACAACCTTCTAACAGCACATATCCTCTGAGACCAACTTTTATCTTGGTCTTCTATCCTTTTTGGTATATATGTATGTGTGTGTGTATATATATATACACACACGTATGTATATAATTATTATCCTTTTCTCAAAGGGCTTATGTTCTCTTACTTTCAAGGTGTTCTAGTTACCTTGGACATAATCAGAGGAAGGAATCTAATTGCTGTGAAAACCCTTTTTCTTACAACTATTTGGAAAGTTTGATCTGTGAATAGTATGTAATGAGAGACAGTGAGCCAACAGTGTCATTCAGAATTCTCTCGATGTATGGATCTGATTCTTTTTTAAAAAATATATTTATTATCATGTACAGTTTCTGGGAATATTATGAAGAAACAGGCTTTTAGGAAAGAATTAAATAAACAGGTATAGTATGTCTCAATCCAACAAAACAGCTCTTCTGGTCACTACTAGAACTAGGCACATTCTCAAGGTTATAAACATGCTTTTGAGTGCTTCTGAATTAGAATCTTATCTCACAGAAGCTGTGAAACTGAAATGAGACTAGCTGTTGGCAGAAGTGCAGGGATGTGCTATTTTTGAGAATTTTTGCTTTCAGAAATTTTCAAAAGTAAACCTATTCATTGTGAGGTTGAAAGGAACCATAACTCTGTAGGTATGCAGTACAGTGAATAATGAAAAAGGTCAAGGCAGCTCTCTTAAGACCCTGGTCTAGCAAAACAAGCTTAAATATGTGTGCAGTGGTATGACTTCTCCCTTAATTACAAAGGGGGAGTATATTCACTGATAGGCCACTTACTGCAGCTTAGTCATCAATTGCATCTTCAGGTTTTTTTTGGGTTTTTTTTTCCTGCCAATGATGCTGTCTCCCAATTATTATTGCCAGAATACTGTTTAACTCTTTAAGCTCTATTTTTTTGGTTTGTTGTTTGTTTTTAAATGAAATCTGCTGCAACAGATGGTTGTTTTGTTTAATCATGTTGTTAGACCATCTGTTCCCACCATCAGATGGGAGAAGACAGATTTATCACATCTCACTCAGTGAGAGTGAGACTCACTCAGTTGGTTTCTGTCTCACACAACCTTACAGACTTCTCCCTCTCTCATTTGCAGCTCTCTAGCATAATTTAGTGATGGGTCGCGTCTGCTGTAGGCTGAAAAGCTGGCAGTAGCGATACACTGCAGCCTGGGGAATGGCATGTAGGCTTCACAGCCTCCCTGGGAAGCCTTTTAAGGGCAGAGTTGTTCACTGCAGCCTATTAGTGTTGTCTTCTCCCCCTGCTCCCTAGCCAAGTGCCTCACAGGTGTGCAAATACCATTTTCTTGCTGAAGGTATCTGTAAAGGTGTAGTAGGTGCATATAGCTACACTGCAGTGGTGGAGGATTGTGCTATTTCATAGAATTAGTTCTAGAATCATAGAGTATCAAGTTGGAAGGGACCTCAAGGATCAGCTGGCCCAACCTTTCTCAGGAAAGGACGATCTAGATAAGATGGCCAGACAAATCTTAACTGTCCAGTGTTGGGGACTCCACCATTTCCCTGGAGAGATTATTTCAATGACTGATTCATATTTGATTGAGGGGAACAGGCCCTAGTTCTGTCTGTCCTTTCCCATTCCCTCAGATTTTTATGTTATTTTCCAGAGAACTCGCCACACAACTGGACTTGCAGCTCCAGTTAAAATCGTGTTTCTCTGACCAAAACATGTTTTGAACATGTACTGAATTTGTCAGATGAAATCTGACTAATATATGTTTGTCTGAAGATGTTCCTTCAGCATACCCACACTTGCTGTAGAATGAATCATAAATATTTGAGATGAGACTTCATTAACTGGGAACTGCAGCAATGAATATACAAGATTTTGTCTTGATGAATTTGCTGCAGTTCTTTTTTCTTCATAAGATTATACTGTCTGTAATATTGCCTGTCTTACTTAAATGAGTGGAAGGAAAAAGTGGAGGACAAGCAGTGATGCTTACAGCTTAGCATGCACGTATTTGCAGAATTTGTAGAGATTTCTTTTAAAATAAATTATTTTGATGAATCCTGTACTTTTTTCTTTGTTTAAATGGGCCTGTCTGGTTTAATTATATGTGGCAGGAAGCTTCCTGAGCAATCAATAAAGAGGCAACCACTCTTCTGTCAAGTGGAGTGAGAACATTCAGAAGCTGTAGGGCCAAGTTTTAGGGTTTTAATGGAGCTATGAGTGCAGCAGTAACTAAAAGTCCCCCCTAGATCTGCAGCTAGCAGTAATGGTTTTGAAACAGCAGCAATGTGTTGTGTTGTTTTAATTTTTATTTGTTTTTCTTTTATCACTTTTTTCTATTTATGACATTTTGTTAAGAGTAGAGAAATTCATAAAAAGAAACCCTAGGTGACACAAATTTTACACAGCTTCAGCAGCCAGTTGTGACCATCAGCTCTCTCTTCGCTGTGGCTTCCATGGTGTCAGAAAGGAAGGTAAATGACCTGAGGGACTTAAACCCTACAGTTCCCTGTTCTGTCATAGATAGGGGTCATAAGGGCTACCAGCTTCAGTCCAAGTCAATGAACACAGATACCTAAATGACAGTGGGGTTGCATTCCCCTTCTGTTTCCCTGCTACAATTTTTGGCTTGACCTTTTCTTGATTTACTTGGGGAATCTTATTGCTTTGACCTACAGCTGTGGGGTAGGGATATTATTTTTGACTAGCCAACTTCTTCTCCACAGTTTGCTTCTAGGACAGAAGACTTGCTTAAAGCAAACTATAAATTTTTTATTTTTTTTTTAACCACTACGCTTCTTTTGTAGTAGTCTTTCTATAAGCAGCAGCTTATAGAAAAAGAGGAATGTTGGCTAAGAATATTGTCCATAGCAAGCCACAAGCTTTACAAAAAATAACCTTTTCCAATTCAAAATGCCTCAAATCTGTGGGCATTTAGGCATGTTGCCATGCATATTTCCTTATGGAAGAGTGATAGCTGTGGTAGGGCTGCGTATTTTATGGGACATAATGAATTGGGGGCAGAACTGATGTTACTTTTACAACTGTTGAACTGGGGGGAGGCTTCGTTTATTAAGGATCTGTAAAGAAATACAACTATCTCTTGCAGTAAATTGCTAGGATTAAGCCACAGAATTTCAGTATTACTGGCTAATTTGCTTCTTTTTCTCACAGGAAAAGATCATGTCTGTAGATTCATTGGATGTGGAAGGAATGACAGATTTAACTATGTGGTCATGCAGTTGCAGGTCAGTGTATCAAACAGAGCTGAAAGTTTGCTTGTGTGTTTTGGTTTATTAGCAAAGCATATATGAAAATACCTGTAAAATTTTAGAGGATGACAAATTAAATAACCTCCAAAGGTCATGAACATATAGGAGTGAGCAAAACTAGACTGGGCATGTCTTCATATCTTTATCCTTTGATATCCTTTGCATAATTCTCTCAGAAAGGAGAAAGTTTGCATCTTCAAAGACCTGACTATTGAAAGAGTCAACTTTGATGTCTTCTGAGACAATGCACATTCCTTTGAAGTCTTCACTTGAAGATAGTCTAAAATATAATATATTAGACTGTGCATTTTGTTGGCTTTTGTAATGACCATGAAAAACTACCCTTTACATGTAAGAGAAAACATTTGATTCACTTTACTGAAAGACTTGTTCCTGTGAAAAGGGATAAAATGGGTGATTAATATTTAAAGTTATGGGATTATCGTCCTTTATCATCTTGGTGAATATGAGTACTCGAAAAAGAAGTGTGCTCTAGTTAATCTTGGTTGATCATGTTGGTCGTCTGTTATTTTGACAGACCAACAGTTCTGTGATGTCATGGGGGGGGGTATATTTCCTGCTTAGTATATTCTTTTTATCTGTCTGACTGAGTCATCTAAGATATACTCTGTAATTAAATAAATTGCAGACTTTTCATTAAAGAGTTGAGTGTAAAGAAATCTGAGCATTTTCTCAGTGACCTTTTTTCCGGTGTGACAGAGGTACAACATTAAGTAATAGTGTACGTACTTTTTTTCTACTAGGGATTAGTTTGGTGCATGTTATTTAGGAGTAGAAAGATAGTAAGATTCATATTTTTGAAAATAGATTCTGAATTTAATGTTGGAGATACTCGGGAACATATACTCACTACATTTAAGTGAGAAGTGTTATCCTTGAATATGAAGATACATAATAAGAATATTCTGTGGTTAACCATGAACAGCTAAAGAAGCAGGAAAACTTCATGCTGTCTGTGAATCTTGCTATTAGTATTTTTAAGGAAAACATTCTTTTAATTTGATCAGGGTCGGAACTTGGCAGACCTGCGTCGGAGCCAGTCTCGAGGAACATTCACCATTAGTACCACTCTGAGGCTTGGGAAACAGATTTTGGAATCCATTGAAAGTATTCATTCTGTGGGATTCCTGCATAGGGACATAAAACCGGTAAGTCCCCACATTAAATCAAAATAAGCAAGTGATATGTGGTCATTAGATGGCTGCATAAATAAGAATAGGTTCTATACTACATGTTAAAATGAAAAATGAGAAGGGACAGAGAAGTGAATGTTTATTCATCAGATAGGGCAGAATTTTTCTATTAATTAATGTGAGATTGCAAGAACAATAACTTTGCTCTTTGTCATCATTGCTGCCTGTTACTTAAGCCTCCTTGCATTTTCTGTAGTCAAAACTTGGAACTCTGACCTGTAGAATCATGTAATCGTGTATTTCCCATGAGATGTGTTAAAATGAGTTTGGATAATGGCAATTAATATCTCCATATAACAAATCTAAGATAATAGAAATACACCCTACAGTTAATATCTAAGCTCTTCAATAGTAATCTTTAAAAGTTTATTATTTATAACAAACAAGGAAGAAAAAGACTGTAAGAGAAAACTATTCTATTGTTTTATTGTGCAACTCTAATAAAATGAATGTTGTCAAAATTTCCCGAGGACAGTGCTTTCCTGATAGCATCACGCTTTTGTTAGTGCTCTTAATTTTTTATGTTTTTCTTTGAATATAAGTTCTGAAATTACATCAGCTATTTTTAATATTGCTCTGTATTAAAAATACCATTAGAACTCTGAACTTTCAAAATTTGTAAATGAAAAAAACTCCTAAATCTTGCATTTTCTAATAGCTACAAATGTGGCTGGTTATGCCTGGTGTATACAGCTAAATTTCCTGTCAGCTGAATGATGTTTGCATGAAACGCCTGATAAGTTTCTATGCATTTTGGGATTTTCGTTTTCATCACTTCTTCCTTGCAACTTTTTATAAAACTTGTATTCTCCCAGACCCATCCCAAGACTTCATTTAACAACGAAAAGAGACAGAGGCAGTGAATGTCAAGTGCAGTAGGTTAGGAGGAGTTAGCTGGAGCGCAAGATTTTAATGATGAAACCAATTCAAGATTTGAATGGGAAATGTGATCCTTTACAGCTGGCAGGATGGATTGTGGACATCTTGTTATCTAGCTGTATCTTGGAATCTGTGGGCTCAAATACAATGAAAATGGAGAATGCTGTTAGGGGATGGAAAAAAACCACCAAAACAGAAAGTTAAATGTTGAGCCAGGAGAAACAGCAGCGTGAGGCAGCACAGTAGATTCAGAAAAGAAAGAATTTTTCTTCTTTAGGAGTTATGTTGTGAATTACATGCAATAGAAGGCATGATTACTTTCTAGTATGCAGTTTTTCTGGCTTGAAAATACGAGTCCATTTTATCTTTTATTATGTATCTTCTAGATAGATTATACTAAAAGCAAGCTTTGTGCTGAGCTGAAATCTTGAAATCCTTACTTGGTTATTTGCCTTATGTGAGGAAATAGGAAATGCTGAAATTCTGTTCCAATTAAAAATAATGTTGATTACACTCATTTCAAGTCATGGTGTCAACTGCTTTTCACCCTCAACCTTTGACATTGAAGCAGCTGTGAATTTAAGATGTATTTAGAACCATACTGCTGTTTCACTACATGGGAAAAGAAAAGAAGTTTTTCTAGAGTTAATTGCATTAAGCTTCCAGCTTGCTCAGATGTGTAGTTTCAATTCCATTTCACAGTACTTGTTTTTAGCTGTATCTTTTTCTTTTTTTATATCATGTAATGCATTTTAAGGGGATTTGATGGGTGTAGACTTGAACTGATTCAGCCAACATGTTCAGACATCATAAAGTAGCAGTGTTGAAGAATTGTTTTTAAAGAGTTAGCCCCCTTATGTTATTCTGTAGAGAAAATAAGAAAATTTACCAAAGCTTTTCAGAATGAATTACCTCCTTAAGTCCTCACTGACTTTCCAGCTCTTACTGTCTGGTTGTTTTGGTTTGTGTTTTGTTTTGGTTTTTTTTTTTAAACCTGCTTGTTCCTTCTCCCATGAAAAGGAAAAGGCAGTTTGCACCCCTTATTCTGTATTCTGCACATATGATATTAGTGCATGTGTTTACATGAACTTCTTAGGCCCTGCTGTGGTGGTTTTTTGAAATGTCCAAATCAAAATATGTGAATGGCTGACATGATTGGAAAATTCTTGCTATTGTAAGTGACAATGTAAGATGTCAATCCCTTTGAACCATGTAGGCTGCTGTTCAGATGCGTAAGTTGGATGTCTGATTTTCTTAACAGTGTTTTCTTCAAATTCAGTGGGAGTTCATTAGAACTCAGAATATGGAAGGAAGGATAGAGAAGTAGAACGTGGTTTTTCTATGATTACATTACTTCATTAATGATTGCACATACTGAAATGCTTGTGTTTGTGTATATATCAATCTGTATTTATTTTTCTTCCTAGTCTAACTTCGCAATGGGACGTTTTCCTAGCACCTGTAGGAAGTGTTATATGCTGGATTTTGGCTTGGCACGACAGTTTACCAACTCATGTGGGGATGTCAGACCAGTAAGATTTTTTCACAGTTGTCAATTTGATTAATTGAATGTGGTAATATGCTGTCTTTTTTTTCTGGAGAAGTATGGGAGTTCTCTTGAACTGGTAACTGATCTAAACTTGACAAACATCATTCCACATCAGAAATGCCATGTGATGTATTGATTATATTAAAAGATTGGCAGTCCGGAATGAATCAGGTTTCTGATTCTTGGCTTGAGGCAGAGGTGTGTAGTCTGTGATATTTTTGGATAATCTATCTTTTGGTTCAGAAAATCAAGTGGCAAACAGGCTTTCACTAAATATCAGAGTAGCACACCAGAACTGAATTTTACTTGGTATTATATATTGCTTTTAAAAAAAAAAAAATCTGTGTAGGCTAAAAACACTAAACTGACTGTATAATCTTCTGAAAGAGGATGTCAAAATAATTAAAACAGTGATAGGACACTAATTATAATACATTACAGGACATAGTTAAGTGTAGTTGCTGTGTTCCCATATGATGTAGTCTACAGAAAATGGTAGACAAAAGGCATACCAATGAGGACATTTCAATTTCAAGTACAGTAGAGCCTCCCTAATTCACTGGTGGGTGGTCTTTTTCTTAGTTTGAAAGTTTTAAAATTGAGCAAGTCACTGCCATGGTACATGGTGATGTTTTAAAGAAACCTACTTTCTTTATTAAAGTTTATTAAATTAGTTTACATTCTGATGGTAATACTGAACGATGTACTAGTCAATATTGAGTAGCGTATTTATTAATGTGATGTGATTTGAGTGGTAGAAGCCATCACTAAGAATTTTCAAATTTATTTTGCCTAAAGTTGGGAAAGTGGCGAATTTTTGTGTGCAAATTCTGAGGTATGTGAATTGGTAAGGTAAATTAGCGGGGTTCTGCTGTACTCTGTTCCTTCAGCCATAATGCTGGACACTGCAATAAAAGCAAAGAGCAGGGGAGACCAACAGAGTGGCTGCTGCTGTTGGAAAGGTGAGCTAAACATTTTTAAGTAGTTTTAAATTTTTTTTGTTTGGTTTTTTTTGTTTCTCTGTGGTCTTGTCATGTTCTGTATGTTTAGCTGCTTACAATGTTTTTCTAACTGACCTGTAATTTCAGAGCTAAAACAATTCTCAAGATTATGTAATTTATATATATTTACACATACCAATTATATTATTTTCAGAAAAAAGCAGGTGATAACAAAATTAAATATTTCTGCTGTTCTTTTTTTTTGGTAACAACTCAGCTCTTGCCTTTTGTTTTTCATTGCAGTGCCCTACAATGTAACTGAAGTAATTTTGTGAATTTAATCTGTTTAGAATTTTCTGACAGTGTAATCCATATTAGTAGAGTGGCAGTGAGGGGAAAATAAACCCAAATTGTAGTTTTATTTGTACTTAATAGTCAGAAATGGCTCTTTTATAGATAGCAACCATACTGTTGGTCTTGCTTACTAATAATTTATTAATATTTTCATTAAATGTGCTATGTGCTTCTCCTTAAGGCTATCCTTCTTCTAAACTTCATTAGATTTCTTCAGCAGATACTGCAAATAACCTGGAACAATATAAAAGCATGTTCTCCAAAAACCATAGTACTCTATTGGTAAGAACCTGTTCCTTAGTTAAGGTTGTTAGATTTTTATGATAAATCTAATTTTCTATATACCTGACTTCCACAGAAAGAATCCAGTCCCAGTGATATTTTACATATCATCCCTGAGTCCTTGAAGTTCCACAGTGTGTTGTAAAAAGATCAGAAGAGAAGCTTTGGAAATGACAGTGTTAGGTTTTAGTCCTTTGGCAGCTTTTATGTCCTTTAACATTAAGGAATTCCTGGTGTCCGTAAATCTGTTTGTTCAACTCAGAAAGATGGAATAGGCTTATATGGATATTGTTGAAAGCAGTTAAACTTTAAAAAAGTTTATGACATGACTGTATTTCCCTCCAGCATAACTGGCTTGCAGATATATACATCCCAACAGGTGGAGATGAAAAGTTGAGTTAGCTTCAAGACTGGTAGAGAA
This sequence comes from Todiramphus chloris collaris, assembly GCA_025345505.1. NCBI lineage: Eukaryota > Metazoa > Chordata > Aves > Coraciiformes > Alcedinidae > Todiramphus > Todiramphus chloris. Next base: position 1,575,698 of record JANVCC010000076.1, read on the forward strand.
GAAAGGTGTCGTGTAGTTCTTTGACAAAATGCTACTTAGACTGGCAGGGGTGTTGAAATTAAAGGCGATTGCAAGAATAAATACAATCGGTTTTATAGTATAAATCTTGTATAGTATTCACCTGACTGAAGTTGAAACAAGAAGCTGAAAAGAGGTCCTTTTGTTGAGAAAGCCTGCTTTATTATACTGTCAGGAAGCAAAGAGGAAATGAGAATTTATCAAACCATTAAGCTATCCAACATTAGACTCAGTTAATTCTGGTAAGTTTTACTACTACAGAGGATCGCAGCAGTTTTGTATGACTTCAGTGTGATAAGATGTTCTTGTTTCAGATCATTATAAAAAAAAAGAGGAATTATAAATCTTAGGAATCCATGGTTTTGTTCCAGTATGAAGTATGTGCTGGTGGCTGCTGATACGTTCAACCATCCATTTGGGCTCATCTGCATTTCTGTTAATCCTGTGCTTATTCTAGTCTGAATGTTTTCTTCTCATATTGCTTTGCTTCCTGATACACTAGTTTGTGTCCTTGCAGTTTTGGTGCCACTGGAACAGTACGATGCAACTTGGTGAACTTGTGTTTGCTTTCGGTTTCTTTTCTTTGCAACACAATGAAACCTGAAGGTGTTCTGAAGGAATGAGCAGAAAGAAATTCAGGCTGTTGCAGCTCTGGATTGAGTTATGCCTCACAACAAATAGAACATTTGAAGAATTTAGATGCCTGAATCAAACAAGGCTATATTGAGTTTGTGTGAAATTTAGTTTTTCAGAAGCTCAGGTGTAATCCCTTTTGGGTGTCTAGTAGGCTATTCCTTGACATTACCATGGTACGCTCTCAAATCTTTCCTTGTCTGTCTTCATTCAAAGGCACGCTGGGGACATAGGCTTCCTACAAAGTATTGTATTGGTTTAATAAACAAAACAAACATTTGTTTCAGCTGCATTCAAGAGCAGTTTGGAATGATTTGCTGAATTACAAGCAAGAATCTGCAAAAGCAATTGTCTAATGTGAAAAATTTCAGCTTAAATTGGTAATATGCAGAAAGTTTCAAGTGGCTGAATGCAGGATCTTATATGGAAAGTTGTGGCAAATGTTTAATTTTACTACAGATGCCATGTATTATATGTTGGTAATGAAGTTCACAGGCAGCAGTGCTAATGAGTCTGGAGAAATGTTGATGAAGTTCCAGCTATATTCCAATAGAAAATGTTTAAGCTTTAAAGCAGAAATGAGGATTCATTCAGGTTAGGGCACTCTAAATATTTTTGGTACTATCTGTAGTAATTGCTTTTTGTTTCCCAGTGTTATTACAGTAGATATCAAACATGCCTGTTTTCATTACAGAAAATGCATTGATGACACATGCACTTCACCACCATGGACTTGGTTCTCCCTCACCTTTTTTTTGGTGTATAGTCCAGTTCTGAACATTAGTTTCTTCATGTACACTTTCCTGTCTATAATACTCCCAATAATAGCCTACGGAACTAAGTATCCACACATCATACTAATTTAATTGCAGGGTTTTAATGAGTTACACTAAATTCTTTTGGGACAAAATTTACAGTAGCATTGGATCTGCTTGTGTTCACTGCAGTCTGTTTTCTTATCTTGTTGCCAAGCTTTTCTACCTTCCTGAAATGGCTGCAGAATTAAGTTAAAAGAAGCTGTATCTTCAATGATAAATTACATTATTCTTTAGAGTGAAGAGATGTTATTACAGCAAAAATTGCTCCCAGGATTCTTGTGCACAAAGCCTGTATTTAAGTACTGCTTATTTCAGTTCAACTTGAGTGTAATCTGTCTTTTTCTCCTTTGTGGAAGCACCAATTCCTTGAATTCTCATTTGATTCTTGTTTAGTGCTAGAGAGAAGTTGTAAATTGAGACATTTGACACATTAACTAGAATAAGGATGTATTTTAATTTACGATTTACTGTGGAATAAAGTAAGGTTTATTTCACTATTGTTTTTTACCATAAGCAGTGTTTATTACCGAGTTCACAACAAATAAAGCCATTCTGTTTCAGTCTGCCTTGAAATGAATAGTGGCTTATATACTAGTAAGTTGAAATTATTTTATTTGTAAAAAATATGTGTTCATTAATCTAGGGATTATAATATAGCCAAGCTTGCAAGGAAAATCACATAAGTTATTCTACAATTGAAAGAAAATGTTTAGCTTCTCTTTACTGAGAGATGGTAGCATCCAGAATTTTAAAATTTCTGAAATTATGCCATCAGAACTAATTTATAGCTTCTTCCACAGCCCTATGGTAACAATTAACCATGTATTGATCTTCTTTTCCTATTCTGTTTTTTCTTCTCAACATTACTATCTTTTGTCTTCTGTGATTTGTATAAGCTTTCTCTCCTTATCTCAGTTTCCTCCATTTTCCATTAATACAAGTCTTAAACCTGCATCCACATACTTTCTGCATCTTTATCTTCAATGACAGTCTTCCTTTATCTGACTTTCACCTGGCTCCAGCTTCTTCTTTCATGATTTAATTTCAAGTCTTCTTTCTTCACCATATAACTCTCTGCTTTTGTGTTTCCTCCTTTTCCCCTTGATCTTCAGATAGTCTCATTCATAAGCACACTTTTTTTTATCTCTAGGCACATGAATCACGTTCACGATGTCCTTATTCCTGTACGCTTTCCTTATGTTCAAACTAAAACTCTTATCACCTGCCTCTAGTATCTCTGTGATAATCTTACAGTTAACTCAAACTCGATGTGGTCGTATTCTTCTTTCTCCTGTGCCGACCACTCAGTGCTACTTCTGTTCCTTATCACTGTATGTGATAGCACCTTCTTGTCGTCAAGGCTTACAGACAGTTTTGACTTGGTATGTCCTTACATCCAGTTTCTGTATATATCCTGACAGTAATGGCAATATAATATGTGCATACATTCATATGTGTATGTATATTTTTTTTTTTTTTTTTCATTGACCATCCTGAAGTTCTTGTGTAGACTCAATACCCCCCGACCTGACTGTCAGAATATCCTTTTTGTGGTTTGATGAATACAAGCTTTTTGCCTTGACAGACACCAAAATTCAGGGTACTACTGTGGACACAATTTCTGTGACTTGTTGTGATTGTTACCCTTCCAAAGTGCATCAAACAAGTTACTTATTTCAGTATTTAAGGCTCTTAATGTCTCCCCACAGAGCCTTTTGTATTTAATTCACAGTAAAGATAAGCAAAAGTAAAGATGGTGACTTGCCACCATTACCTAATTCTGGATTTTTAAAGAAGGGAACTTCATTCTTAATTCAGACTGTTTCTTATGTTGGAATGAAAATTTCTATAACTACCCAAACCCTCACTGTTTTATTTTAAATCTCTGTTTGGAAACAAGACTGTTTCCAAACGTATCATTATTTTCTGTAGGAGCTGAAATCTTTGTTTGACCCTTAAACCTTCAAATACCATCTGTTATGACTGTAATTATGATTTAAGGTTTAAATGAAAGGTGTGCTTAATGGCAAAAAGCAGAATTTACTGCCAGTCTGTGCAGAACTACGCAAGGATGGAGATAGTATTGCATATAGAAAAGATAATCTTTTAATACAGGAAACCCCATATGAATGATAGGAAGTCTTAATTTTGCATGTGCTGTGTCCATAATGGTGTCATCTTATTTTGAATTACTGGAAAAAGTAGTGTCAACATTGCATTTTCACTTCGGCTGTTATTAGTTGTTTCTTATAGACAGGTTTGGAGGGAGGATTTCTTCTCGTCAGTTTATTTTCTTTCCAATAAGTTATGATGTCTCCTTAGACTTCTTACCTGAAAGAATGGTCAAGGCAGAGAGCTCAGAATGAGAAAGACTTCCTTGAAGATCATCTCAAATAATTCCATGAAGGGTTCAAGCCATACTTCTGCATTAAAAGATCCCCTAGAGTTTTGCTGTCATGCTTGCCAGATCCTGAGACATCTCAGTGTCATCTTCAGAGATGTCACTCATCTTCATATGACCCATCTTAATGTCAGGGTCCATGGTGATTTAGTACCACTAAGACTATGCAGTGTGTGGAGTGCATTCAGCTGTTAGCTGCCCCTATCTAAATACTGTCCTGAAAAATGCAGGTTTAATGTAAACAGTTTTTCAGAAACCAATAATTAAAGAACAGGAGGAGGAGTCCCAAATGACCAATGTGGCCGTTCAACACTTGTAGTGCTTACTGTATTACATTTTTGGAGTGTCACATGTGGACTGTCTGTTTACAGAATTGAGGAGCAAGCAGTTTTCAGCCGATTTCACTGTTTTTCTCCAGTGGGATTTGCAATAGCACGATTTTTCACCCTTGGATAAGATTATGTAAAATGACCTTCATTTGGTTTGCAGCAGCCAGGTGACAGTATGACTGATTTTGAAAGTAAAAAAATAAGACTTGAGGGAGATATATTGTAGTTTATTTACCAAGAATATGATGGCATCTAAGAAATTGGTTCTGTAGGTATTAGTGTCTTCTTTATTCCCACATTTTTGTATCCATCAAACTACCCTTTTGCAAGAAAAGTGCAGTCACAAGGCTTATGCTTTTGAAGTCAGTAAGTAGCGGTTTTCATATGAACTACGGCTACAGGATGCACTCATTTGTATGTATCTGAAGGACACATGATTCAGATAAGTGTCTGCTTCTAAATTTTCAGTTAGGTTTTCCTCATTTACTAATTCAGGAACCCAGCCAATGATGTGTTGTTTGGGTCATCTATTCCATCTGACCCAAGCTTTCAGTACAAAGGATGACATGGAGCTGAAGAGCAGAGGAGTTCCAACTGTTTTTAAAATTAAGAATAAATTGCTAGAATAAATGGAAGCATATGGGGTTTTTTGTTTGTAAAAACTGCTAGCAAATTTCTTACTTATTCCTTGTTTCCCTTGTACTTCTGTCATTGCCTTTTTTTCTGTTTTACATAAGCTTCTTTTCCCACATTGCAGTTGAAATAGCCTTTTATAGCCTCTCTGCAGAACTCTGTAATTTCTTCCTCCAATGATACCAGAACTCTTCTTCAGAAAGCAATTAAATAATGCATCTCCAGTGTACTTCCCAAATATTTTAGTTGTAGCTGTCTTTATTCTCTTCCCTACAAAGTGAATACAGCGTTTTTAAGTCTTATTTTTGTTCATCGACTGTTTAGGTATTAATCTGTTGTAAAGTCAATAAAAAGGGATAGAACTGATTGTAAGTGTAATACAGCAACTGTTAGAGAAGGACTAATCTTTTCTGGTATTCCGTGATCATTATCTGGACTTAAAATTCATCATTTTCCGTATGGGGAAAATATCACCCCTCTTTTTAAAGAGGAGTTAGTCTTCATTTAAGGAAATTATGGGACGGTGTATTGCAAGAGACAATTTTATGTAATGAAAATGTTTATATTCAAGCTTTATTAGTCTGCCTCAGTGCCTGAACGTGCTGGCAAAAGGAAATACCTTCATTGTTCATCTTAAGGACATAGGGGTTTTAGGTTTTCTTGGGTTATTCAATCAGCACAGACAGTTTCCCACTTTTTCCAGGTATGAGCCTTAAAATGAATAGTTGTAGTTGCAGTTTTCTTATTATAGTATCATTTTACTACAGTTGTCTGCCTCAGTTCATAAATCTTCAAAACTGAAAAAAAGATAGATTAACATCAAAATATAAAGAAAAAAAATGATTTGCAAACTTGTTCATGCTACAAATATATTTCAGAAGAATTACTGTAAAATATTTTTAATTTCTAATTTTGAAATTGATTCATTTGAATAAAGTTGTCCTGTCTTGCAGCTGTCTGAATGACAATGTGAGGAGCTAACTTCAAAAAGAAAGGGTTATGTCCCTTGTATCTCAGTAGTAAATACTTGTAAAATACCTGAACTTGTTGAAGAGAGTACTGAAGGGCTGTAGTTCATTAAGTTGTATGATCTGCCACTATTACCTGCTTAAAACTTAAAAGTCAGAAACAAACATTTATTGCAGCTTGTAGGATTATAAAGGATGTATGAAAGGAAGCGATGATAAATGTGTGTCATAGTGTTGCTTGGAAGGTTGTAGAATAATTCATGCTTGTTTAAAAATGAGAGAGCATGTAATGTTATTTTGTATTTTCTGCTCAATTTACTTAACCTTGTTTTGTTAGCTAAAGAACTTGATGTCTGACTTAAATAATGAAAAAATCAAAAACTTTACAGGTGAGTTCTTGAATGCAAATGTCATATTCTAGGTGTAGGTAGCAGTACTGTTACATTCCTTAGAGTACTAAAGAAATGTATCTGTTCTGCCACTTGCTCTAGCTATGTATTGTATGTTTGTTTTAAGAGTAATGGGAAAAGGTGTAACTCTTGCAGATAAGGTCTCTGGAAATATATACATTCTAACATATAGCTCACTATTTACAGTGAGTAGTTTTGATCTGTTTGGGGTTGTTTTGTTTTTTTTTTCTGTATTTGGATTCATGTGTATTGAAGACGTAGAACTATTGTTCTGAACACACAAATGCAGTATCTATAAAGTAAAGTATCAGTTTCCGTACAGTCTGTTCTAAACTGTGGAGAAACATCTATAAAATGACACATGAACAGATTTATCTGCTGTTTATGTGCTGTTGTCAGTGGTTTGCACCCTGTCTCTTTGTCCATTCTATTTTTCTTTGCTTGGACCACATGTATTTCTGGGAACCCCTGAACAATAATACATGTGTAGCTGGGAATAAGATGAAGAATATGGAAACTTGGGCAGTAGTGTGTGTGTAATTTTACACATTGGTGACAGTACTAAGATGCAGTCAGAAATTAATTTATTGCAGCTTGCAGAATTAAATTCTAGAATGGAAGTTCATAAGGAAGTGCACATTGGTGGGAGGAGCCTTGTCTGATGAAGAAAAAGATTGTAAGAGAGAAAAATATGTGTGAGAAGGATAACAAAAACTGCTGGGAATGATGTAGGCTATCAAAATAAGGAAGGAGGAAACAGGGGCAGGGGAATAAATTGGTGTAGAGAGGAAGCCAATAATTGAATTAATGGTGTAGATAAGAACTGATTACTGCAAAACAGGGTAATTAGAATTTAGTTGTGGGGACACTCTCTAATCATCAGGGAAATACATTTAGCAGGATGCGAATTTAGTATATTTATGAGATTCATAGTCTAGTGTTAATTGCTTTTTGAGAGTGTTATCAGAGAGGTTTTTTAGCTACTATTTTGTTTCCCATTGTCCTAATGATATCTGAAGTATTACTATCATCTGTTCTTTCTTGAGACAAAGAATAAATGATTCTTTTTGAATGTAAATGTAACTTCATACAGCCTTCAACTTACATGTCTTTATTCACATGGTGATAATGGAAAGTGAAGATGTCAGCTGCTGTACAGAAATAGAAAACCTTGAGGGACAAAATCTGAAGGACATTTGCATTCTTAACATCTGCAGGACTACAACTAGCTCTTGGACAGTTGCATCACTCCTGCTTTAAAATTAATGTTAACCACAACTGTTCTTTGAGGTACTATTAAATTTAATATGAAGAAAGCAAAATAGAATAATTAAAAAAGACACGTCTCTGCTTTTAAAAAGATAGACTTTTAAAAATGAATTTGAGGTCATGATTCTTTAAAAATCCTTAAATTCAATCATCATGTATTATCACAGGCCTATGTTTTGTGGTCTTTTATTTATGGGGACTTGAAGTTACAAAGAGCTGAATTGTATTTTCTCACAAAGGAGACAGTATAACATGTATGCAAGCTGAGCTGACAAAGCTAGGGATAAACACCATTGAAAAACTACCTTTAAGAAGGTGATGTTCAGATAAAACCTTTTTATCTAAAACATCCATTTTTTTCTACTCAGTAAAGAAGTCTCACTGACTGTCAGCCTAAAGAATTATTCAGATTAACAGCCAGTCCCCTGAGTCTGGTGATCTAAGATGAATGAAAGAGAAAACTCCTTTTTGCCCAGTTTGGTGCTTAGTTTGGTTTCCTATTTGAGACTATCCTAACTGGTGGTTTAAAAGGTATCTGAGGATGCTCTGTTTTGTTTGTGGAACTGTTGTGTTTTTGATTAATAAGGTTTCTGGGTTCAAAGGGAGAGCTTCCCTATGACTGCTTTCCTCCTTCTTCCCACCTTTCTCTTGCCCTTCTCAATGACTAGATTTTTAGGTTGTTCTTCAGTTGCTATTTAAATAAAATTAAGAGCTTCTCACCCTCAAAGGATTTTTTATCATGACCTTAGTTTCAGGTGTCTTCACTTTCCTGTATTTATTTGAAATAAGTAAAAACTCAAAACTACATTCTTTTCAAATACATTAAGGAGGTTTACAGTATATTAGACTTAACTTGCTAGATTTTTAATAACCTGGAAATTTTAAACCTTAAACCTTACGAAGCTGGGAAGTCCTGCTTTTAGAATAACTAGGAAACATAGAACTTGTATTTTCTGATGATGCTTTGCATTAGTCATAAAGCTCTTACTCTAAACATTAACAAAAGTATTCAAATGCAAAGGAGACGGGGTATCCACCAAAATTTTCTGAGGAGTTCCTCATGCTCTTTACTGGTGACCTGTCAGTAACAAAATTGTCTCCTACTATTGCTAAAAAAGAAGGGAGACCTCATCACTCTCTACACCTACCTGAAAGGTAGTTGTAGGCAAGTGCTGGCTGGACTCTTCTCCCCGGCAACCAGTGACAGAACAAGAGGGCATGGCCTGAAGCTGCACCAGGGGAGGTTTAGGTTAGATATTAGGAAGTGCTTCCTTACGGAAAGGGTCATTAGACACTGGAATGACCTGCCCAGGGAGGTGGTAGAGTCTCTATCCCTCATGGTGTTTAAGGAAAGATTGGATGTGTCACTTAGTGACATGGTGTAGCTAGGTGGCATGGTGTCAGGTCTTAGGTTGGACTTGATGATCTCAAAGGTCTATTCCAGCCTCAACAATAATTCTGTGTGATTCTGTGTAAGATACACCAGCTGCTGTGCGGTCTGACCCTTAGAAAAATGCATTGAAAGCAATTGTGAATGCAAATGTTTAGATCTTTTAATTGCCTAGGGAAGCAGTCACAAGCCTGTTCACATGAAAGAGTGTATGTGTTATTCTAGTCAGGTGCCTATGTACCAAATCAGGTAAGTGCTGCTTGTCTTTCTTTAGTGCCCTCAGGTTCTGAGGATTTTCCAGCAAATGAGTTTTTATCTTCAGGTTTCACTTTAGGATGACAGATGGTGTCCTGGAAATACACTTGAAGAAGCTTAATATCTAAAAACAAACCAAAGCAAAACAAAACAAAAAAAAAGGCAAACACCAACCAAAAAAACCCAGCCACCAAATCCAAACATCCAAGCTGAGAAAGCAACCACTCCAGAAAAACAGTAACAAAAATCCCTACACAGAGTGATGCACAGAAATGTGTTGGTAAATATCAAAGCAGAGTGTTAAATATTCTGAAAGCTTTTGAGGTCTATTGTACTTCAATTAAATACAGGGATAGAAGGTATACATTGCTTGTATATTTATTCTTTCAGTTTGTTTTTGACTTCATAAAAATTTGGAAATGGTTATGCATCTGAATTGCATGCTGTTTCTTTCTTTTAATATTCTGGATTGTCTTGAGTGCTGAGGATGACTGGAGAATACTTCTGTTTTATTCTACCTTACCTCCTGTCATCTTGGCAGAAGAACTGTCGATTGTTTATTTCTATGTTTGGAAGAGAACATAGTTTTTATGCTACTGAAAGAGTGGAAGCTATATCCATTAAATGCTTTGTATGATGAGGAAAAAAAGTGCAGTAACGTTAGGAACTAAAGGAGTAATGGTGATGCTCCACTGTTAAAAGGAAAAAGATCAGACAAATCTTTTGTCCTCTCTGGAGGCAATTTGGGCCCACAGACTTGCTTAAAGGTGGATTGCTCATACAGGCTTCTCAATCTCCTTTTCAAGTGAGTGCTGTTATAGCTTGATCTGAAAGCTTTGATATTACTTTAAGTCTCAGAAGTGGTCCACAGATAGTACCGAGTGAAACTGGTGCAGTTTTCTTTATTTGACCCAGTGCCACTGATGATTTAGAATTTGTGTCAGTAACTACTGCTGAGTAATAACCTGACTGCGTGCAGTCGTTATAAATAAGAGTCTATATGCTGGAAGTTGTTCAAGAACAGTTACAGAACATTGCATTTGGATTAAACAGAGACCTACTGCATTGAAATTATTGGCAGCACTTTGATCAACTTGAGAAAATGATGAAGTTTATCAGGTATTGGTTTTATTGCGAGAGCGGGAAGATACATGGTATCTTCAGCAGTTCTGTGATACATTCTCTGCTTTGAATAATACAGATTAAAGCAAAATCCAAGGACAAGTAGGACATATTTTATTAATACGTATTAAATTACAGTGGATTATATGAAAAATAATTCAGTGGTACAAAAAAGTTCCAGGGAGATGTTTCAATTCATAGTACTTCATATTAAGCATATAATAAATAATTGGCTAAAAGTTAACTGGTCTACAAAGACCTATCTTCCAAAACTGATGAAAAACACTAAAAGACAGATGCTGCAGGGTAATGGCCCATGTCATTTTGTTAAATGCACTGTTGAGTGGTGGTTTCATCCTGTTGAGAAACATTTTGTTGCTGGCATTTACCTTATGCTGTCTTTTCTCAATAGTGTTTTCTCTGAATCCCTAGCAGTGTGTAACACAGGGATGTGATTACTCGAGGACTGCATGTTTGTACCTAAACAAGTAAAATCTTGTTTATTTTTTCCTCTTGATATCTTCTCATCTTCCTCAGCTATACTGTCTCATATTTATCAAGTATTGTTGCTTAAACTTGCAATACAGTTTTTGAGCATCTCTGCTTCATTTCATTCTTACCTTCAAGTTGTCACTAAATCTTATTATTTTTTCCCTGAAACATATGTAAATTTCTCTAAAATGTATCCACATGCCTTCTCTCTTCTGATGAAACTTTTATCAATCCTTAGGTTATTTTCTTATCAGTTATTGCAACAACCTCTATTTAGCCTCCTCTTTTCACTGTCACTCTTGTGTGAGTAGCATTTACTGGAGTTGTGTCTCATTAATTACACCACTGTGTAGTTCAGCTGCTGTTCTCTGGGCTACAAGTGATGAATGTGACCAGTGTTTCTGCTCTTCTGTGTGCTATGGTACTAGACATGATGTGTTCCAAGGAGGTATTTGAACCTTGTTTCAGGAAAGATTTGGTGATAACCCCAGAGGTGTCGTGTAAATGCCTCAGTGAACTTCAAATCTGGAAGTAGTTCAGTTGTATTAGTGTGAAGCTTTGTGTGGGCTTTCTAGTCTGGGAGGACCACTGTGTTCTGCCACAGCCAAAACTAGTGTCTGTCTCTGTGGAGCATTGCTGCTGGGTCAGGTACCTTAACTGTCTATTTTGAGATCAGCCTCCTAAAAGCCACTTCTCTTCAGCACTTCTTTGGAAGATTCAAGAACTGTGACTGTAAAAATAAGTAATAGTTTTGTACTGAACTCTCTCTAAATCAACAGAAAAGCATAGAATGCACAAGAAGTTATAAACAAAGAAATATTTTTAAATCTTTAGTGTGTAAATCTTAATTTATTTGAATAATGTTGCTGCAACCGATTGTGTGTGTTAGAGCAATTAGGAAAATCAGTTCGGCTATTACGGCACAAAAGTAAAAGGAGCAACAGAGATGTATGTGATATAATCCAGGTGCCAAATAGAATGTGGTAAGCTCCTGAAAATAGAGTTGGAAGCTATTTAATTTGTTGTTCCTAAAATAAGTGGTTTTATTACATAATAATTTAAAAGTAGTGTTTGAGAGGGGTAATTCATTGGACTAGGGTCATTTTTTGGAAACCTGGCTTTCTCTTATAGCCCACTTCTGCCTTTCCATATTTGTAAAATGAATTTTGTACGTTTTGGTATTGTAGAACAAAAAAATTTGGTATTGTAGAACAAAAAAGTATTATTTTGTTAAAAAAATATTTTAAACCTATGTTTTCAGATTTTCTTCACTAAATCTGCATCAGTCAGACTACATTACATCTATTTTTGGAAATAGATGCGGTTTGCAAGATTTCCTTCTTAATTCTGCTCTAAGCATTTGATAGCTGATAGCTTTTTAAAAGAACAAACTACTTTAAATAAAAAAAGCTTTGTTTCGGTAAATGGAGTTCTGTGGAAGAGTCAAAGATGAGTTATTACAGCTTTATATTTTCTTTATAACTCTCAGTTCTATAGCCAAGGAGTTATTATATAAGAGCCATTTAGTGCAAGATGTAAACATATAGCCTTATTCTTAAATAACCTGTACATACTCCTTAATTCTTTCCTTCAAGTCATCTAAGCCAACAGAGACTGGAGCCTAATTGGTCTTCTTTTTTGGTCTTAAAACCCAGGAGAAACTGAAGAAGGTTTATATTTTTATGAAATGGTTATTTGCTGGGGAGACTAAGCCAAGAGCCCTTTGGTGGTTTTGGTTCTATAAGCAAGAATCTGCATGAGTTGAAACAATATGACATTAGCCATTGGAGACTCCATTTCTGAATTAGTGATAAGAGTTTTGTACAGACATTTTTTATCAATGAAGAGATTAAAATAACTATTAAATTGTTAGGTTTCAAAAGTTTTTGGAGTAATGCATAGCTGTGATATACCTACTAGTGATACACCTATGCAGCTATAAAGATACAGCTGTGCTATACGTGCCAGTATAGCACTAGTTATATTTATCTGTCATAACCTTCTTCAAGGACATAGAGGGAGATGATGTAAGGCACAATTTTATAGTATATAAATGTAGCATTTTTGGCATTCACTGAACATGATCCTTGCAAGTCTGATTGTATTACTGAGAAAGAATAAATGAAGGAAATCAATGTTCTAGAGACAGATGGTGTTTCTGTATGATAGTGCAAGGTGAAAAATGCAGGTAGATAGTTATTGTAAAAGATAAAAAAAGAGCATTATGAACTGAGTTAGAAGGTGACAAAAGTGGAATGGATATATGAACTTCATGTGTTGTGATACTGTTTTGTAGCATCTCTATGGAATATTCTTGCAATAACTAAATGAAATGAAGAAAACCATGTATGGTTATTTCTTTGAGGGAAAGATTCTTTGTGACCTGGTGTTTGAGGGTTTTGAGTGAAAAATAAAAAGAATGCACAATCTATTAATATCCTGCCTGAATGAAGAAGAGGTTGATGAATACTCAAGATATGAAAAAGATTTAATTCTCATCTTACAATACTTCGTAATTGTTGGGGTATATAGGTTTTTTTCTCCTTTCCTGTGATGTGCAGAACACTGATGATATCCCAACAATCATTCAACAATTTAATTGAGAAATTCTGGTGTGCTGTGTAGCTGTTCTCTATACTGATACAGCAGTTCCTTTATTTTCTATAGAATGCATAGATGCTCAGGGGAATGGGCTGTAGCAGTTCTTCAAAAATAAGAGATTTTTTTTTTCCACTGAGATTAAATACTATCTTTGAAAAAAACCCTAATTATTCTATGAATAGTGAAACTTAACTGCTTTCCTATGGTTTTGTGTACTGCTTCCCTTATACCCTCCAAATTTTTTAGTATTTTCAGCTCCATCCTACACTCTACCTTCCTGATGAGTACATAGTTGCAGTTTCGGGCCCAGGCATGTGCTTGCTTACCATCTAAAATGCATGCTGATTGACGGACTGATTGTTGTGTCTCCTAAGATGGATGTGGGCCATTTTAATTGTATTTTAACTGTCTACCTCTGTGTCAAGCTACTAATTTGGGTTGTGACTTTAATCACCAATTTCCATTAAATTTGCAGGAACTGAAAGTCTTTGAGAGGTGTTCGATATGAAAGGAAAAACTATTATAGTGGAAAGACAGATGATTTGGTCCCATGAAATTTGTTTCCTGGTGAAAATAGAAGCAAACCAAAATCAAAATAACAACTTTAGTTTCTAATACTTTCTAAGCTATTAAATTCTCTGCTGAGTTAATGAAAAATTATTTTGAATAGTTTAAAAGGAAAGAAGGCAAGTGTGTTATTTTATGTGCATTAGCTTGTTTGAGACCTTTTGCTTCACATCCTTAGTTGAAAATATGTCTACTACTGGATTGACACAACTCTTTAATGTACGATATTGTCATTATACATACCAAATATGATATGTACAAAACAATTAAAAAATTAAGGTCTCAGTTCTCCATTCTGCTAAGAGCACAGAATTTCCCATAATGCAAAACAACTGTAATTTTTTTAACTTGCAGAGTTAAGTAAAACAATATTCTGCTGTCTGGAGAAATTCTCTGACAGAGCATTAACTGGCTTATGTAGGTAGTCTTCCTCTAATCTCTGCTTCAGCTCCTGATAATGAGAGAAGAAGGAGAAAGATTGCAGAGGGCAAAGCAAGCATAGACATGACAGATCCAGCCAGTGATTTTTCCCTGTAGTAAGTTCAGGTTTGTGACAGACACTTAGTAGGTTGTCACCACCTCCAGCCCACTGGGCTTCTTGTCTGCTTGTGAATCAGCTTTGGAACAGTTGCTGTTTTCAGCTAGTGAATCACATTGGCTAAGTAAATACTCCAGGTTGAAAACTGAGTAACTCAGGAGATAGTTTGTGTATCAAATATTGCTGTTTTAGAGATGGTGGTGCTCTTTGTAGCACAGGCAGTTGAAGTTAAAATTTCATTTGTCACCACATGTCTGTTAGAACTCACAATAGCGCAGAATTTAATTGTACTATTAATAGTAGTAGTAGTTACTGTAGTAACACAGCTTGTTATGCAGCTTGTGCTGAGAGTAGGTAGTGTAGGGTCAGAGAGCTGCAATCAATTTTTGGAAGTTGCAACTTGTGTTTAGGTAAATCTTGAGTCCAAATAACTACCATACTGACAACTGGTAGGGGGTCAGTCGATAAAGAGTTTTAAGTACTCAGTTATTAGCTTCTGATGTGAGTTTTATATAGAGCTAAAGATGTGGGTTGGAAGAGCTGTGTGCACATTGAAAACTAATCAAGATGTATAATTTATTGCAATGGCAAGTGTATTTCAACTTTCTGATCCTTCCTTACCCAGATGATCCCTGAATTTTTAATTTATTTAAATTGTTGCTAGCAAATTCTAGGCATTAAATTGCAAAACCTATATGCACAAAAAAGGGGGTCTGGGGATGTGAATTGTTGAAGCTGTTTGGTATGAAAAAAAGTTCCAAAGAACTGGAGCTGTGTATAGTACCAATCCTGGAAATATATTCCTGTTGGATAAAAGAATTAGGAAATGGACCTCTTTAAGGGATAAGATAAAGGAGGATTCTGCCTTTACCTGTGTTTCCTTTTGTTAATGTAGGCGACTGCTTTTCTGCCCACCACCCTGTGTGTTTTGGAACTCAGCTTTAGAGTCAGCACCCAGAAGGTGGGGTTCACTGCTTGAGATGGCTTCTCAATCCAAAACCTACAGACACTTTAGTGTTCTCAGTCGTTGCCTTACTGATAGGAAGGTCCGTCAGATATAATGTAATGAGTCATTACTCTTAGAATTTTAGTTTTTTATCTAGTTTCCATGACCACAGTAATAAGTTAACTTTTTGCTCTGTATAATGTTTCCAACATCTCCCAGAGCAATAAAACCAGAGCATTTAACTAGAGATGCTGAACTGAGCTAAGGAGTGTGATTTGCCACCTCCAGAGCCCCTCCAAAGAAGCAACAGTCATAGAGAGGTCTGTGAGTATAGTGTTTCCCAGGAATATGCAAACCCATGTGCTTAGAGAAAATAGTTCACTTTTCTAGGAATTCCTGATTTCCTGCATGCAGTTTATCTAAGACATTGTTCTGTGTTCCCAGGGCAGGGCCTTTTCCAAAGAAAACCCATGTTACAGTAAAAAGTACCTTTATGTGTAGAAAAATCCTTCATAGTCATCAGATGTGCTTCATATTCATGTATCTTCAAAATAATTGATTTCAGTTTGTATTTGAAGAATTTAGTGATAGTAATCAAATCTGAGACAACTCTGACTTCCAGATCACTGCTTGAGATAATTATATTAAAAAAACCTTTCTAATGTAAACTGATCCAAACAAGTTACATGTTGTTGAAGATTTGCAAAGTATGTTTTGTGTCAAAAAGAAGTACGGAAGAACTGCAGCCTTCTTAGAAATTATATTCCTTATTCTAATAAAGGAACTAAATCATGTGATCTGTATGGACATTACCACTAATTTGATACCTGGCATTTAAGACAGTATTGTAGGAATTCTTTTTTCTGCAGAATATAAGAACTCTTCCCTAATTTCTCATTTGTTCCTGTGCTAATTTGAGAGTTGTCTACTTTAAAAGCTTTCTTACTCTGTCTGAAGGAAAAACGTGATAGCAATAGTTGTCATAAATAAATAGAATGAATGCAAGCTAAATAAAGTTGTTAAATGTGTTTAAGCTGAAGAATGGAATCTGCTGCTGAGGGGACTGTTGGTGGATCCATGCAATTGAGACAGCACCTGGATGTGATGGTTGCTCCCAGTCTGTGACTGATACAAAAAAACCCACACTAAATTTCAAGTGAAAAGACAGGAGAATGTTGATTATGGCATTTGTCAAGGAAAGGAACAAGAGGTGTGATCCATTTTAATCAAGGTTGTCAGTGGAATTCACAAAAGTATTCAAATGTAGGATTTGCCATCTCTTCAGTACAAAAGCCCTTTACAAATATATACTCCACAAATGCCATAGATTCTGTTGGTTGTCTTAATAGGTCACCTTTAATGACTAAAAAAAAAGGACCTTATAAGCTTTTTTCTCAAGAAGGAAATCTGCTTTTCTTTAAGGAAGCTTTGTTGCTGTGCAAGCAGATTTCCTAGATAAGGCACATGGAACATAGTACTATCAACAGTATTTCTTCAAGGTTCTGTTTTATTTCAGTAGGTGGCAGGTGAGCTCAGATAGGAAATATTTGGAGGTGTATAAAACCAAATTAACATAATCATACTAGCAGAGGGGAATTTTATTTGAAAAATTGTGGTGAATCATTCAAGTGGTTGTTACTGGCTGTAATATTTCTTTTTTACTGTATGAGCCATTGAAAATGCTCAGAAGTCTCAAAGTTCTATTCTGAGTCAGGCAAACTCTATTTGAGCTACTAGAGACACCTTTCAACTACTACAGACATCGTTCATGGTGTTAGTGACGTGATAATACATTGTTGTTGTGTGGCATTGTTAATACCACTGTTAAATAATGACCAGCTACAGTACTAAAAGGCATTTCATTGTCTTAAAATAGAAGACAGAGTCGTGTATGCTCTTAAGTCAGATTTATATAAACTACACTTTAAGACGTGATTGTGAAAGGATTTAGATGCCCTTGCTGGGGTAAAGAATTCAGAATTCATTTCATGATAATCTAATATATAGAGAGAATATTAATGGTTTGGGTTTGTTGGTCTTTTTTTTTCCCCAGCGAGGTGATTCTCAGATAATTGAAATCATCTTAGGGCAAATAATATCATAGGAATATCTAAGGGTGGCAGTTACTTTAATGTTTAAAAGCAATTCAGTTGGTACACAATGAAATTTCTCATATGGACTTTTCTCTCTGAGGACAGAACTGGAATAGGTCAGATTGTTAGCTTTTGTAAACTAGATGGGATAATTTAGATTCCTTATGCCATTTCTTTTTTTTTTATTTCTTTCCTTTTTTTTAATTTTATTTTCTTGTCAAGCAGCTGAAGTGTTTTTGTGCTAGTTATCAAGTAGAAATTGAAGTTGTTACCCTAGAAATAAAAGCTTCATTTCATCTTAGTTTTCATATTTTTCATTCTCAGAAGAACAGAAATATTGAACTTGGTAAAACTGAATATAGTCTTTCCTTTCTAACATTGAGACCAGATGACTGAAGACAGAAAACATTTGGTTTCATCTTCTGAAACTCTATACTCTTGAGATTTAATGAATTTGTATTTCCAGGTGTTATAAATTTAATCTCTCAGGGCCCTTCTGAAGATGTGCTATTCATCAAACTGCATCTTTTTGGAAAGTCACCTGTATGTTGATTGTTTTGGCTGTGGTGCTATATATTCTGGAGATTGGATGGTTTGCCAATCTCCAGAACTAACAAGAAGGAAAAATCTAGTTTCTTCTGAAATTTAGATCCAAAGCATTTTGAGCTATTCTTTTTATAATTGCATGGTACTGTGAAATTTGTGCAACTACAGTGTTATGCTTCATTTCAGGATAATGTTCAGTATGGAATATGATGTACCTAAAAGATTTAAGAGAGTGACTCAATTGTCTGTTCCACCTGAACAGAAAATGTCTTCCAAGCACCATTCAGAATTTCTGATAACATTCAAAACCCAGGATTTATGGAATAGCATCTGAGCATCTGTTTAAGAACATCCTAGAAATTATTCTCCACCTTAACTAACACTGGTTCAGCTCTCATTGTACCACTCTAGCAGACACTGATTATATGGGCTGTTGAATCCTTTTTAAAGACGTTGCTGCATAATCCTGCTGGGTTTAATTGAGAGGATTATTGACAGTAATGGCAGCTCTTGATGTACTTAAATGATAGCTCTTTGAGCAGCATCTCTTGGTGGATAAGAAGAAATGATACCTGTATATATGTAGGTGGGGAGAGGTTGAAGTGCTTTATCTTAATAGGGTAATAATTTTGTAGTGTGGTTATCTTTGTGTGTATATTGAGCCAGACTTTTCAGTACATTGTGCAAAATTTCTTAGAATTTTTAAGAATTGGCGTGAGTCTGGTGCAGATGGACAGATCAGTAATACCCCTTGAAGTACAAGTCGGATGTGAGAAAGAGTTCAAGCTTCTCACATTCAGCATTAGAGGAAACAAAAAAAAATATTGATTGGGAAGATAAGACTGTATAAAAGAAAGCAAATGTAGCAATTCTGGCTGTTCTCTCTATAGAGAATGATTAATTAGGGGGGTAGCATGGATTGGATATCTGTGTTAGGCACAGTGATAACACCATGGTTTGATTTATTTTTTAAAAGTAATAATTATGACTACTATCGATTATATATTTCCTTTTGTAACATTTTATTTGAAGGAAAGAATGATGGGAACATGTATTATGTGATTATAAAGCACCAATTGACTCATGATTGTACAACATCTAGAGTGTCAGGGGGGAAATCTTGGTATTTAAAAATTAGAAAAGAAAGAAATTTTTTTTAATTGTTGCCTCTAGTGCAGGCCTTGCTACTTATTGCTCGGCCACCACATTGAGACTTAACCTGTGGCTGTCCCTGCTTTTGGGATTTCTCAAAAAAATTGATTGGATTGCTAGTTCAGAAAAGAATTGCTCACACATTGCAATAGATGGCTTGTTGTCTGTTTGTACCCCATGTTATTGCTGTATTTTAGCAAAGCGGAAGAAATTGTTATGGTTTAGAACCTGTCAGAATTTAAAAAATCAAACTTCTAGGAGTTAAATTCAAGAAATTATTTCATTATTGGAGAAAAAAAGAGGAATAGTTCTGCCATGTAGCTGTTGGGGAGGATGAGGTAAACAGGATTTGATGCCTATGGAAAACAAATACATGGTTTAAAACGCTATGACATGTGTCACTTCATGGTGCCTGCTTGTATTTCCACTGAGAACCTGTAGAAACATAGTAAACTGGAGAAAAAAAAAAAAAAAAGTCTCTAGTAATACTTGTGGCTTCATACACACTTTGTAGATGCCAAGTTAAGTAGTCTCAGAGTTTATTTCTGACAATGAGAATCTTTTTCTATTCTTTGACAGCCACGAGCTGTCGCTGGTTTTCGAGGAACAGTACGATACGCATCAATCAATGCCCACAGAAACAGAGTGAGTATCTTAATCTGTATCATACCCATCTTATATCTGGAAGCAGGCAGTTGATTTCCTTTTTTGTGTTCTTATCTGTGTGTTTGTTACGTAGAAGTTAATAGTTACAAATTTTGGGAAAGGATAGTATACTTTATGGTAGACAAGGTTAAAAAGAGTTCTTGTAGAAGTAATAGTGGTTTTAATAGTTACCTTTGGTGTTCAGTTGTATTGTAAGTTAAATTAAAAAGGTGAAGTTACTGAGTTTTATAAAATACATAATGTCCAGTATGTCATTTTAACATCATACGCTAGAGAAATATGAATTAACAGCTCTTCCAGTATAGAGAGTTACAATGTGGTTTTAACAAACTTGTTTCTCTGTATCTTCTATGGAAATTTTCTTGTATGTTTTGCCTTAAAATAGTTGCTGGAATTTAATTATGCAAACTTGTTTTGCAACATTGATTATATTAATTTTTATTTATAATAATTGAAATCTCCAGAGCAGTAAAGATTCCATGTTCCCTTTTGTCATGTAGGTATTTGTAAGACACATTAGAATAGTATTTCTTTTTTGCAGGAAATGGGTCGGCATGATGACCTCTGGTCCCTGTTCTACATGTTGGTCGAGTTTGTGGTTGGACAACTGCCTTGGAGAAAAATAAAAGATAAGGTAAACCTAGAAGCGAAATGCACAGGAGAGCTTTGCTTCTGCATTGCAAGTGAATGTTGTGATAGATTCCACTAAGAATCACTGGTTGGTTTTAATATTACACTATCCAGTGTTTTCTGGTGTTAGTTCTCATGCAGTCAAGCTTTTACAAACTGTTTGGGGCAGGAAGTGGGTTATGCTTCTAGTCTGCAAATGTTTTAAAAGGTAAAAGTAAGTGTACATATGCCACTTACTTAATTTTCTTGTTTTCACTTGAGTACTTTTTACTTCCACCTATCACACATTTAGAGTTTATCCTGAATATTTGTGAAATGGGCATCTCTTACTTGCTGGTGAACAAAAGTGAATCAGTCAACATGCAGTAGTGCCTTTAATCTTCACCATAGGTGAGGTATGTGATGAAACAACATCTAATTAGCCTATTATTACTTCTTTCAACTTCTTTTGAAATGACAGCTATCTCTACAACTGTCTGAAGGGAGGTTGTAGTCAGGTGGGGCTTGGGGTCTTCTCCCAGGCAACTAGTGACAGGACGAGAGGGCACGGCCTGAGGCTGCACCAGGGGAGGTTTCTGTTTGATATCAGGAAGCACTTCCTGACAGAGAGGGTGATCAGGCACTGGAATGGACTGCCCAGGGAGGCGGTGGAGTCACCGTTTAACGAAAGGCTGGATGTGGCTACTTACTGCCATGATCTAGCTGATGTGGTGGTGATAGGTCATAGGTGTACTTGATGATCTCAGAGGTCTTTTCCAGCCTCAGTCATTCTGTGATTCTGTGAAATTAGATCCAAATAAAGTTACTCTCAGAAGTGGTTTATGCACTTGTAGATGAGAATGTAGTATATAGTTAGCACCTCTTTTTTGGTTTTCATTTACTCATCTTACACTAAACAGGATTACTAATCTTATGAAATATACTGTGATGACCTAATACACACTAAAAAGTGACTGAACTTCAGATGGCACAGCAAGATATTTAGATCTTTAAAATCTGCTTTTTAGAAGGGTTGGAGTGTCTAATGACAGTCCTTGATATCAGGCAGCATGCAAACACAGCAGAACATTAAATGGCTTTTCATACTGAATTTGAAGTTTGTGCATTATTTTTTTATGTGTACTGAGGACAATTACCTTGCTATCTGATGGAGTACAGTCTTCCTTGGTACTATTCAGTGTAATGTATTTACCCACCTTTCTGGACAGAAGTCTATTGAATGGCTGTGAGATACAAGGTGAATATGTTGCAAGAGAGAATGAAGGTGTGTTAATGTTTGTTGTGTTATTTACTTCTAGGAGCAAGTGGGCTCCATTAAAGAAAGGTACGAACACAGACTTATGTTGAAACATCTTCCTCAAGAATTCAGTGTCTTTCTCGATCACATTTCCAATTTAGATTACTTCACAAAGCCTGATTACCAGGTAAACATTTCAATATTTTATCTTTCTGATTTTTAAATAGCAGAATTTTATGCTGTTTCATCTTCAATCTCCTTTGATTTCATTGTGTAGTCTTGGTAGCGATTATGGACTGTGCCACCACGAAGTTATTTTAATGACCATGTAGTGCCACAGAAGCTCTGCAGTTCTAAGGTGCCATTTTTTTTTCCATTTGGGTAGATAAAGGCAGTTAAATTTCTAAAAACAATTGACAGTTCTTTGCAGTCAGTATTCTCTTAGCATCAGGTGCTATCATACTATTGTAGCCTCTAGTGAGTGCTCCTTAAATTAAATCCATCAGATTGTTTTCTCAGTGGTAGTCATTCTGGCAGTTTTCCAATATCTGGATCTCAGCACCTACAGTATATACAGCTAGAGCACAACATGCAGCTGTGGTGGGTTTTTAAGACTGAACTATTGCCTACAGAGATCATCAGAAAACTAGTAATTTTTCTTTGTTTAAACATTGCCTGCTGAACTGGACAGCCTCAGCTTGTTGATAAGGTGATGGATGCCGGGAGGAGATGCTGTGAAATGTGTGCCTTATTCACTCAGTGCTGACCCATGATTTAACAATAAATAAAACTCAAAGATAGAACTTTGTTCTCTATCAGTCTGTGGAAAGCAGCAGAGGAATGCTCAGGAAAAGCAGGAAAAGAGGCTCAGATTTTTTTTCAGTCTCAAAAGCTGTGAGAGAAATTGAACTGATCTAACACCACACCAGGACAGGTTGTCCTTGTGTGCCTTCCCTCTGGCTCCCAGAAACACATGTTCCTGTCGGCTTCCCCACTTGGCATTACCTGCCTGTCTCTTTGAATTTGTTCAACTCACTAGTTTGGTAAAACCAGAAGAAATAGTTTTCTGCTGGTGTGCAAGCTGAATTGGTACAATTGACTAAATAAATAGTTCTGACGAATTCTGGAATTGTAACGTTGATAAGAATGATTCCTGTGCTTTACTTGGTAAGATTAACAAAGAAATCAAGGTATATAAGATTTGAAGTAGGAACTGAAAATCTCAAGGGATAACTAATTTCCTGTTAGTAAGAGAGTTTCTCTAAATGTAGTGGTAGCTTTCTGGATATTTAAAAAAAATACAGAGCAATATTTGTGCAAAAATTTGAATATAAAAAAAGTCTTAGTATAAATGCAAAAAATGTTCAGTGTTCCTGAAAAATAAATACCTTTTTTTTTCCCCTTTCCTATTATGAATTTACATGGAATTTATCCCATAGTTTATAATTAAGTGAGGAAAGTTTTGATTGTTTTGTGTGCCAAGTTATAAAGATGAATCAGATTAATTTTTGCCTTCTATGGTAAAAATTAGTGATTGCAAAAATTTTAATGTTGCTTAGAAAAACTTTGATTGTAGACTGGTAAATACGTTTTATTAACATTATATATCCTGAATGATAAAGCATATACACAGGCCTATTTTTCCAAAACCTTTTTCTGTGGTCTGCTTGTATCTAACACAGCACATGCACTTGGGGATTAACATGATACCAGAACAGAATTTCTTCATGGTCAGAGAGAGCCCAGTCATTTACAGTCCTCTGGCTGGTCATGGAACATTTGCAATTGTGTAGCTGCAGCCTGAGCCTTCTGCCACAGTCTTGCTCATGTGCTTTACACCAGAGCAGGGTGGTTTTATTGAAAGCGGTGAGAAAGTGCTTTACTTTCCATGGTCATTTAAGCTCTGGTCTCTCTTAGCTAGTTTTTGTTGTAGCAATGATATTCATTCCTTCAATATGTATCATTCTTTGTTCTTATTTATGGTTAGGCACCGAACATGTACATGGTCAAGATGCCTGCTTTGAAGAGTTTACAGTCTTAAAAAGTTCATGACATAGGCCCAGAATCCATGTTCTATTTGGCAATGTCAGACACATTTATTTTGTTCAGGTATTTATACACACATTGCCCTAGCCTCTTGCCATCTTTAAGCATTTGAGTTTGTGTTTGCATTCTAGCAGAAATTGTAGAAAAGATTTAAAGGAGAATGAGTTGAAAAATTACTTCAGAGAGGCTGCAGGTTTACAGGAATAGGAGAATAAAGGAGAATATGTGTGAGACAGAGAGCAAGCTAAGGCTTTGTTCAGTAGGATTTCAGAACTGACTGGCATGGATGGCACACCAAAGGTTCTTGATGGTAAGGATAAAATGGATATGAGCACTTTATCAAAAAAAGAAAAAAGATCCAAACTTCCAATCCACTTTAAGTTACCAAAGGGTATATGTTTTTAAAGGAGGTCAGAGGGGGGGAAAAAAAAAAAAAATCAGCATCCTAGGCTGGAAGAATGAAAAATAAGAGTTTTAGCTTTTAGGAAGGAAAAAAAAAACACATTAGAGAGTAAGAGATGATGTGATATGGACACAGCGTTCCCACCAGGGACTAGACTGAGACAAAGTTTCTTCACAGGGAGTGGAGAAATAGATGCAATTTCTTTCTCTGTCGTGGACACAAATTGTTCTAGATGCTTTTTCATAGTATAAATTGAGGGTGGAAAGCTTCCAGTGTAACATTTCTGTGGGATGACTGTCAAAATTAGGTAAAGCAAAAGATATGTGCTTCTAAATGATAGTAATACATGAATTAGCAAATTCTTCCCTACCTGCACCGTTGCAGTCATACCTCTGTGTTTGTGTCTTTCTGTCTTTTTATGGAAGCCTATGGTGTATCTTACCTTTCTTTACTTATAAAAGCACAGATGTGTTTTATTGTTGGGTTTTTTTGGTTTTGTTTTTTTTAATAAACCAGAATTTTGTGTATCTTGACTTTGAAAGCTTGGAAAATGAAAAATTGTAAGAGCTGTGTGCATTTTTTAATTTATTGTTTTTAAATTGTCAGTCAAAATCTTATAAAAGACATGCTGAAGTATTACAGGAGGGTACTTCTTAATTGCTTATTCTCTTAGACAAAAATGAAGCTTATTAACTTTTTTCTTCATTTTTAGCTTCTCATGTCTGTGTTTGACAACAGCATGAAGACATTTGGGGTTATTGAGAGTGACCCTTTTGACTGGGAGAAGAGTGGAACTGATGGTTCTCTGACAACGACAACAACTTCAACCACACCTCAGTTACACACTCGTCTTACTCCGGCTGCAATTGGGTACATATGCACATTGTGGTCACTTAAAAAGAGAAATTATCTCCATAATGTAGGTTTTTTTCTGCAGGATGTTGAATAAATAGAGGAATGGAGGTTTGGAAGCATTTGAACTATTTACCCTTTTTAGGGTTCCTGTTTATACGGTCCTGGAAGATCAGCACTGCAGTCCTAAATTTAGAACAGTAAAAAAATAGTAACTCAGGAAGTTGGATGTAAATTTGTTAGGCCATTCTTTGATAAATCATTTTTTGTGAAACTAAATGATGTGTCCTGAATTTTACTACCTGGAAATAAACCCTCTGTTTTCTGTGAGCTTGGAATAAACTGCTATCTGCAATTCCCTTATAACTTTGAAAAATGAATGGATCTTTATAAGAAATTTGTAAATAGATTTTTGGTCATGTTTAAAATAATAATTACTGTCATCTTTGATACCTTCTGTAATTAAGTATGTTGACAAGATATGATGTTTAATACCCAGACTCATGTCAGGGGATTGGAGAATATAAGAGGTGTTTATAGGTGAGGAGGCAGACTTTGTGCATCTTCTAGGCCTTGAGTAGATCAACTTTTTATCGTAAGAGTCATGAAAGTTGCAGCATGAGAGTTTTTTCAGTGTATTGAGGCTAAAAAATGCCAGGATTTCACATAGAATGTATTAAATTCATAGCATGTCAAAGTAATGAAAAAAAAATAGTGTTAAAAAAAATGTTAGTCAAGACACTAAATGGTGTTAACATTACGCAGGTGTATTGTGCGCACTATTGAACACACTGAACTTGGCAGGGATTTTGTGTATTATTCAGTCCCATTATCAAGCTAAGCATCACACTGGAGTTACTGGTAGTCTTGGCTGCAGTAAACAATTTTGGTGACTGTAAAGGACTGACTTTTAATTGACCATTCTCTTTTTAGGAATAGCATTGCTTCAGTGTCGGATACTGAGCTATACCTTAGCCCTATGTAGCCCCATGCCAGTGGGACTACAGAACTTTAATTAAAATGTAATATCTTATTACCACTATGCTTATGCTTTGATTATCATTAATTGGACAAAAATAGCACTTTGATAAAACTGCATTTTGATACTCTTCCTCACCCAGTATGTTTTGTTATTCTACCAAATTTTGAGGAAAAGGAAACTGTATTATAAAAGTAGCCATTTATTTTTTTAAATAGAAAAATATGTGTAAAAGAGTCAGAAACAAAGTTGAGCCTGGACATGATCTCTAAAGAATTTCCTCAGAAGTTGCTTTGAAAACATTAAAAAATGCCAGATTTTAAGTGATTGGTTTTTTATTTACACCTTTTGTTATATGACTAAATTTAAGACACAGAAACTGTGAAATACAAGAAATAAGGGGGTTCATATTTTCCAAGATTTAGTTTCCTATGGAAGCATGCTTTGGCTTGTAATTTCTTGGTTTTTTTTCTTTTAACTGAGTATAAAATAATTCAGAATAGAAAAGAATTTCAAGAAAGACATTAGTCTCAAAATGTTTACCCTTTCTGTTTTTTCTTTTTTCTCCCCCCCACCCCCAACTACTTTTTTAGAATTGCCAATGCCACTCCTATCCCAGGTGATTTGCTGAGAGAAAACACAGATGAAGTCTTTCCTGATGAACAGCTCAGTGATGGAGAGAATGGTATTCCAGTTGGAGTCTCACCAGAGAAACTACCTGGATCCCCTGGACATCAGCGTCCTCAGGAAAAAGATGTTTGGGAAGAAATGGATGCAAACAGGAACAAAATAAAACTTGGGATCTGTAAGGTACATAGAAATCTGCATTGTGAAGACTGTCTTTTAACAGTTTCCTGTCCTCAGTAGTGCACATAAGATATAAATAATAATGCAGACTTACTGGTACTGATTAGTCTAATAAAACAGGGTTTATGGTAGAACTAACACATTTTATTAGAGCAGTGTACATACCAGAGCCAGCAGACAAGCTTGTTCACTTTATCAGGTCTATATGATGAATAGTGGATTACTGATAATTTCAGATTCTTTCCAGTTTATTCATATCAGAGAATACTCCTTAATTTTGAAGAGTGGTCTCTGAGAAGCGGTTCCTGTCTCCCTTGCTTACAATCATAACATTTAGTACAAATGTACACAAATATAGCCCTGTTTCTTGATACAAAAATGTTTTGAACATGAAAAGGGATCTGGTACTGAAATGTTCTTTAGCTAGGAGAGCTCTCTAGTTTTCAGGCAGTTACTTCTTGTTTACTAGGAAAAAATGTATTGTGGAAAAGAATAAGGTGTATTGCATATTTTCAAATGTGTGTGTTTGTTTTTTACCAAAGAGGGAGAAAGGAGATTGTTCTTGTTTAAACAAAGGCCGTTTCTAGTAGTTATACCTGTTGAAACTAAGGATGATCATGATTTCCCAGATCTAAGTCATGTCCCATTAGTATAGAAGATAGAAGGCAGTTGGACTAAAACATAGTTCTAAGTCACAGAAATATCTAGTAGATTTAGTGTATAATAGAGAATCATAAATACAGCTTGGAAGACAATTTATCTTTAATAAGAGCAATTAACTGTAAAGCAGACTGAGGATGCTGACAAGTGCCAGGTTTCATACTATTATTGAAGAAAATTTCAGAGATGGGTGTGAAATACCAGAGTAAATTTAAGTGTATGACTGGGTTTGTGAGACTCCTGTTCTCAGACCTACTCAGAACTAGTGTATTACTAGTATTTTGTCCGTTGCAGGTGTGTGCTGAAGAGTGTATCTAAACTACCTTAACTTTGGCAAGAACTTAAGAACCATTCCAAATTCCAATTGCCTTATCACAGGCTAAAAACCTGGGTGGTGTTGATAGAATCATAGAATGGTTTGGATTGGAAGGGACCTTGTCATATTGTGGACCATGTCGTCTTCATCATAGATCATCTAGTTCCAACTCCTCTGCCATGGGCAGGGATACTTCCCACTAGACCAGGCAGCTCAAAGCCCCATCCATCCTGGCCTTGAACACATCCAGTGATGGAGCATCACTGTCTACCCTCTTTAAGTTTGAAGCCATTACCCCTTGTCCCATCACTACAAGACCTTGTTAAAAGCCCCTCCCCAACTTTCTTGTAAGCCCTCCTCAAATACTGGTAGGCTGCAAGAAGGTTTCCCCAGAGCCTTCTCTTCTGCAGGCTGAACCACCCCATTTCTCTCAGCGTGTCCTCACAGGACAGGTGTTCCAGCCCTTTGGAACATGTGCTACATAATACTACATTTGCCAGAACCGTGTCTTCCTCTGTTTAGCTACTTCTAGTGAGTTATGTTTTTATTTTACTTATTTACACAGGCTGCCACAGAAGAAGAAAACAGCCATGGGCCAGTGAATGGAATGCTTAATGCACCAAGCCTTGGTTCTCCAATTCGTGTTCGCTCAGAGACCACCCAGATAGACAGAGATGTCCCACTGGTGCGGAAGTTACGTTCAATTCACAGCTTTGACCTGGAGAAGCGTCTGACATTGGAGTCAAAGCCAGACACAGATAAATTTCTTGAGACCTGGTAAAGAAATTATTTTATTCTTCTTAGGCTTTTGTCTTTTCAGGATATGTAGCTTAGATACTACAATCTTTCCTCTGCTGTTAGAAAACCAGGAATGGACCTGCCAAGTTATGCTTATGAAAGCTACAGCAAAGTATTTACTATGTTCATAATATTGCTCAATTAATGGATTTCACCATTGGCAGCTTCTTTAAAAACAGATTAGTGCTACTATAGAGTTAAAAATCAGACTGCCACACTTGAGAACTCTTTATTTCAAGACCTACTGGTGTAACCCTTGTGTTTATTACCTTTCTCTTCAGTGGGATACTCTTGACAGTCAGCACAATTGGTCCTAAATTCTTATTTAGGTGATGACATCAAGTCCTCAGTAGGTAACATGGGATTAGAGCATATGACATGAGAAGGACAGAAGCAGAGTTATGAAGTCAGAAACCTACCGGAATGCAGTAGGTTTAGTTATGCCCAAAGGTGTTACACCAATGTAAGAAAGTCTTGATAGAAAACAGAGGTCTTAAAATGGAATCTATTGGTAGAGAATAAAAAGATTTGTAAGAACATATTCAATCAATTTGCTGATGTGTAGAAAGAATAAGGGGAGAAGGAGCTGGTATCCACTCACTGTTTTCCCTTCTGGTAATTAGATTTACAGTACGATACAGGGCAATTGCACTTAGAATATGTACAGATTTTGAAGACTGTCCTCCCATTTTTATTTGACATCAGAGTTATTTGTCTCAAATTATGTATCTTTCATCCATTGTAGATTGTTCCAAAATATGACCAAAAAGAAATTTATATCAATCTATTTTTCCTCTACTGAAGAAAACCAAATGTAGCTTACATGGTTTAATTAATTCTTAACTAATTCAGATATTAACTTCTTTTCTTCAGTTTGGGGAAGATGCAGAAAGACTTGAATGCTGCGGCAGAGACTCCTGTTGCTTCTGTTCCTCCTCCTTCTCAGAAAACACCCATTCCTGCTTCTGTGGCTGCCCGGATGGACCATGTTTGGCACTATGATGAAGAATATCTTCCAGACGCTTCAAAGCCTGTGTCAGCTAGTTCTCCAGAACATGTTGATGGTGTTATTAGCAATGGATTTGTAGCTGTCAACTTAAGCTCCTGCAGGCAGGAGGTTGACTCTAAGGAATGGGTGATAATAGATAAGGAACGGGACTTGAAGGACTTCAGGACAAATGAGGCTTTAGGGCACAAAATGGCTGGAAGTCCCTCAGATGAAGAGCCAGAGGTACTACAAGTTCTAGAGGAGTCGCCTCCAGAAGAACAGCCCGGGCAGGGTGATTGGGCAGGAAATGGTGTCCATGCCAAGAACCAAACCTCAGGGGTGGATTTTGTTCTCACCATGGAGTGTCATCCTGCTGCTTCTGAACAACTTACAGATAAATTGGAACTCCTCTCTGGAGCTGCTGGACAGCTTCTTGCAGCCACCCCTACAAGTCCTATGGAAGCTCAAGCAGAAGGAGCACTCACTCCGGTAAGAGAAACAGTTTCTGTTCTATTGAACCTTATTCAGAAATACATGAGAAGCTAGGTAGGGGAAAGACAGTGACTAAAATACCATAGTGTAGCAGAAATTCCTAATTTCATCAGATACAGAACTTGACTCTTGAGGAATGATTTTCTGTGTTCTGTTTATATGTGTCTTTACTTTCTACAGTGGAAGTAGCTGTTAGTTTTGCAGGTATGATCCACAGAACTGGGGTCGATTAAAAAAAAAAATAAATTATATAGACTATACACACAGAAGGTCCTTATGCTTATGTGATGATTCCTAAACAATGAGAGATACACATGCAAATATATATATATTGTATTTGCAAAACATAAACATAAAATTACTATGACTATGTAAAATACTGTGCTACAATGTTTCATGTGTTTCAGGAAAGCCTAAATGGCTGAAATTACAGAAACAAGAGTTCCTTGCTCTCACCATCATTGGTGTAGTGTTTTCTTTGGGAATTCCCTTTGTTTCTTCCTGTCTCTTCTTGAATTTCTAATGGGTCTTATACAGACAACTTGTTGGCTTTTGTAAATGGTTGCTTCTTCTCACTTCCAAGAAACTTTTGTAACTACTGCTTTGTGCCCAGGGTTTTCTCATCACTAAGACAGGTTTCTTTGCTTACGTTACATCCTGTTCATTTTGTGATTCTCACTTGCACTTTTTGAGCACTTACTTTATTTCTCTGTCAGTGATTCTAACCAAAGACTTCTTTGGTTTTACTTAAGGAGAAAGGTTTTACTTAAAGAGAAAGTGATATTAATGGTAAAGTGCCTGTGAATCAGCTCCTGGTTTTATTTCTCCCCTTGTCTCAGTAGATATTATGTCATTTATGGTGTAAAGGGCAATTCTTTCAAGCTTCTTTGCGCCAAGAAACCTGTCTCTATTTCTCCCTTGCAGCCAGCTTATTAGAAAAAAACTTTCACCAACCACTTATTTATGACTGGAATATCCTGTATGGTGAAAATGAACTACTCAGTGTAACTAACCATAGCTGTACAGTAAAATTTCAAATACACGTAGGTTCTCATGGAAAATGCAAGACTATCTTTTATACACGATTATTTAGATATCCTACTTTGTGAATTATGTAGTTTATAGAAGATTGATTTTGCATGATTCAAAATACAGAACTGTGTTAAGCAAAAGAAGGTTTTTGAAACTTACGTTGAAATATTAGTTGCATGAAAGACTTCTTGATACTTGTGAGGATGAAAACTTAATTTGAATTGCTCAGTTGTTTTAAGTTATTCAGTTTTTGTATTTTAATATTAGTTTTACTACAACACACAAGAAAGAGCAACACTTAGTCTTGTACAAAATACGAATTGTCAGGTGTTTTTATTTTGAAAGTCATTAAAAACAGCTTGCAATTTTATATGCAGATGCACTATCTGACTTCATACAAACTTGGCTTTTTTGAGGGGAAATAGCTGTTTTACTTAAATCTGAAAGAAGAGGTGATAAAAATATCATGTACTACAGTGCAAATAATGGACAATATCTTTATCTGTAAAGGAAGAAGCTTCTGAGCATGGGAGCAGAAATAGTTATAAAAGAGGTCAATTAATTATAAGATGTACTGGAAGAAACAGTGGTTGAAGTGGACACTGGGGTGAGATTATATATTAGTCTGGCTTTGCAAGCAGGTAAGGGATATTTGTCATGACCTCAAAAATGGGGGAAATGAATATGGTTTATATTATCCTGGAAGGGCAAGTAGTGCTGTGAGGGCAAGATGAATGGCAGGAAGGAACTTGCTGTTTTAAGAGTGAATCATGTGGAATTGAAAGTATAAACTGAATTGGGAATAAAGAAAATAGAAATTATTTGGCTGATTTAGCAACTGGGAACAGAGTGTGTCTGTGCAGTGTCTCTATTCCAACCGTGGTGGTAATTTGCAGTAGTCTTCCATCTACTTCTTTAGCCCTTGAAAGCCAAACAAAGCCCAGGAGAATATTTGGGAATGACTTTTTCTTTCTGTCCTTTGTTGATGGTATTCCGGTTCATAAAAGATACTTAAATATTCCTGAAGTGGGTGCCAGAACCTGGTCATTCTTACAGAGGACTGTCCTGGTCACTTCACATGGGGACAGTACATGTATATGCCTCTTCATACAGTAGTACTCTCTATGCCAGAGTCCTGGTGACCTGACAATTCAAATGGCAGGCAAAGTGTCATATTTTTCTTTTATGCTGATTTCATTATATTGCACCAGTTACTAAGAGCAGACTCGGATCCAAGTATGTAAGTTTAAGACCATAAATCAAATTGCTCATGTGTTACTAAGGGGTTAAAAATAGATGTTGAAATTATAGTAGTATAATAGCTTAATATAATTTCTGAAACAGTTTACTCATTTCAGATGGCTTGAAACTCTAGGACATGTCGTCATTCATGGTCACTGTGCTTATGAATACACCTCCCATATGGAGGATTTCTAGTGACCTGCTTCACTGTTCCTTAGGAGAAAGTATGATAAATTATGTCCTTTGAGCTTATTCTGATAGGTTTGTTAAATATGCAAGCAATTATTTCAACGGTGAATGAACAAAATAGATTTTATGCTTTAAGTATTTTTTGGTTTTAATTTTTAGGTTGATGATTCTTCTTTATTTCTTTCAGGGCTTTATTGCTCACTATTTAAGTAGTAAGTAGTAGCAAGGGTGTTTCTGTGTGAAAAACTAAAGGGTCATATACTCACCTACGTTTTTATTTTCTCCTGAAGGAAAGAAACTGATGGTCTGCATTTGTAGATAAACGTTCCTCCTGAAACTGTGTGTACATGGGCTTCCTGTAATTGGTGATAATATAATTTCTTACCTGTTTCATGCAGCATCAGCATCTGATAGGAATGAAAGTAACAGTGGTTCAGGGAGGAAACCTGAGCTGAAAAAATGGTCACATTTCTGTTGAACTACGCGAAGCCTTCTAGGGTATAGATGCTGGCTTTATGCTTTCATATGGGTCTATGTTGACTTTGGCTGCAGGAGGACAGACAGTACCTGATTTGCTGTAGTACCTGCTGATATGAAGTTAATCCGTCAAAAGACTTTGAACTTACCTAGAATAATGGTGAATTTATACTGGAGCAGCACTTTGCATCACACAGCAAAATTCATTAATTCTTTTCTGTGATCAGATACTAAGAGCCCAAAGTTGGACTTGCTGTGTTATTAACCCATGGCCTCATTAAATTCCTGTGTTTGTATTAAGTTGCAGTGAACTCTATGAAGTGCATGCACAAAAGTTTACAACATAAATTTGTCAAGTAGATATTTCAATAAAGAACTATTAGTTAAGTAAATGCTATGTAACAGCTAATTCCATTTTCATCTTCACTTTAAATTAAGTTTACTGTGATCATACTTTGTTGACAACCTCATAGCATATATATATATATATATATAGGCATAGTCATAGAAGAGGTTTGACTGTGAATATTTTTTTAATAGAAAACTTTAGAAATATTTCTGGAACTAGCATTTTGTACTTTGAGGTACTATTCTGTCTTATCAAAATCTTGCTCTTAAATTTCCATGTATTTCTGAGTTCTAAGTTGTTTAATTTTCATGTATCTTTTATCCTCAGTTGCTGCTTTTATGAGACACTGCAATTACTTTTTTTTTTGTTTTTCCAGCTGAGGGACAGCTATGCATTATGAGAACTGAAGCTTTAGGATTGACACAATTGAAAATACCTTTTCCTTGGAAATGGAAATGCTTGATAGATGTTGTCTGTTTCCAAGGAATATAGGTTAGAATTGCAAATACCATGGTAGGAAACAGAAAATCACCTTCATGAAGCTTTCATAAATTTTCCATATCTTTACTCTTGATGGTTTTGTCTAAATGCACTTGGAACAAAAGAACTGCAAACTGTGTATAGTAGTCTCATTTACAGCTATTTAGATGTGTCACTATCAGATATTTATTTAGCACTGGAAAAGGTCTTGCAGAGAATCAGTTGTTTTCAGAGTTGTATGTTAAAGCTGTAGGTTTATTAGAATCAATAAGCTATTTGAAAATGTACTTTAGCTAAAATTGTTAGCTTGGAACAATTTGACTTCACAGTTCCTGTTCCTTTGGTTTTTTTTTCCCCTCCTAAATGCTGGAGTGATGTATTTTAAGATGAAGCTATTGTTCCTGGATTCTCCACTCCAGGCCAGTGTATCTTTCTAGTTCAATATTTGGGAAATTGTATCACAATTGTTTAGTACTAATCTTACTGATGAATCCTGTCAGCTATGGTTCTTAATATACACTGCTGTAGCTGTAGCTGTGCAGTCACATTCGTAAAGCTTGCAGTGGGCATATATGCTAAGAATACAGTCATCTCAGAGAGCAGCGTTGTTGCACAGATGTGCTAAATGTTTGCAAGGACCATTCAACAATCAACTGGTTTGTGTACGCAGTGTCCTTGGAACAGACTGTTTAGTGTATTAAATGTGTCCTAGATTGTTGCAGAGGGACCGACTGAAGGTAGGAGCCAGCTAGAGAAAGGATACTTGCTTTTGGTTTTGATACTGTTTTTTTAAAACTGGATGGATGAAAAATGTGACGTTTATCAGCTTTTACTCTGTGAGGAAATTGTGAATACGGTCTTCTGAGAAAATGGATATAGGCAAGGCATAAACAGGAATTATTAAATACTGATTTTTTTTTTTTTAATCTTATTTTCTTCCCCACCATATTCTCACAGCTCAACTCATCTCATATGCTGCATTTCTCCACTCCAAGAATTTCAAGTCCCATCCTCCGCACCTTGAGCCCTATAGCCTATCTATCCTTCCACTCGGACCCTCTGAAAGAGGCTGGTTTACCAAGGAGTCAGTCAGCTGAGAGCCACTCCTCTTCCTCCCGCTCGACTGGCCGTAGGCAGCTTCCTGTCATTCCCTGTGGCAACAAGTTCCCCCCTGTCATTCGCATCTCAAAAGCACAACTTCAGCAGGTGAATAAGCCTTGTCTTCATAAAAGTGACTGCATTGTAGCAGTCATCTGCAAAGTTTAACATTTTCAGTTGCTCTGGTAGTAGGCATATGCTTGTCATACTGCTATACACTACATCCTAAAAAATACTTTGCACGATCAAGTTAGGGAGTAAGACTGGATCTTGTTCAGGAATAGAGTCAGAAATACTCTGTGAGGAAGATATATTATCCTATTTAGAAAAGGTGAATTAGAGAGGAATGTTTAAAGAGCTGTAATTGAGATTATGATCTGGAGCACCAAGCACCTCTTTATGTTCTGGAAGATAGATTCACTTCCTCAGAGGGATTTGCTCTTGAAAAAGGTAGGATTATAAAATCTAGAAAACAGGTGTTTGCTTCTGTCAAAACTGAGATTAAAATAACTGGTTTTTTATGTGTTCCTGTAATCAGTACCAGGTTGATTTTGAATTGGGAACACACACTGAAATTTGGACTACCTTACATGATTATAATATGAGAAAAAAGGATTTAGAGATTGTCAAATTGAGACTTTGGGAATGAACAAATGATGAATTGTTCTATTGCTTGGAGTATAGAAAGCAAAGATGGCAATTAACAGGGGTCATAGCTAATGGAAAATGTCACTAGAGAAAGAGGACTTCTCATAGTTAGGTATTCCCAGTTTAATTTCAATATGAAAAAGATTAAGGTTTAGAACTTTAATCAAAGCTAACCACAATTTGAATATTAGTCACAAAAATACCAAGATGCACAAAGCATCATCAGCTTGCATTGACTGGTAAAGCAGTATGACATAGCATTAATGCATAAAGCCGTAACATATCATCATCATTTTACCATTAATATTTCATTAGGTTTATATTTTGTGTTGCCTTTTACTTCCTATGTATTTTTCAGTATAAATATTTCTACGTGAAAGACTTTTTTTTTTTCCCAGCGAAGCATGCACAGGAGTATTGATATTAAAAGTAATCCATCAACATAAGCTTCTTTCAAACTTCCATAGGATCAGCAGTGAGTGATAACAAGGCAAACAAAGTAGCTAGTGTACTTATGTCAGTGTACTTATGCAATGCTGACATAAGTTATCTCAAAAAGCAGTGTTGTTTTCCTACAACTCCTGGATGCTTTTTAACTGAATACAACAAAAATAGTTCTGCCCTTGATAAATGGAAACAGACAAGCGGTAGCTCCCCAGTGTTCATTATTGTGAACCTGATGGGATACCAAAATACCATATTTTTCATAATGACTGACATACTGACTAGGGAAGCAGACTCAGGAGAACGTAACTCGTCATTTTTCAGGATCGGTTTGTATCCCAGGATGCAAAATGACTTTCCCCCCCTGCCCCGCGTATCTATGATTTAAATCTTCCAATCAGAATAAATTGCAGATATAATTAGCGAACTGCTCACAATACTCAAAGTAGGTTAGCACAGAGGGTCTTCTCTGGCTTCCTTAGTACTCAACAAATAAATACAGCTGCAAGGGCTACAAAATGTTATAATTCCTTGTCATGTGAAAAAGAATTGGTATTGTGCCAGGTGCTGCTACTGAGCGGAGTGAGGATTATATGTAGCATTCTCAGCCTCTTCTTTCATTTTACCTGGTAAGTCCATGACTGCTGCGTTCTTTTTCAAGTTGTGGTTTTGAAAGTTCTGACTCTGTTGAGAATTTAACCTCCAGTTTTTCATTTGCTATGGAAACTACAAGCATGTGATTCTTTAGTTCTTTCTAACCATGAAGGCCTCATGTACTTCATGGCTCACTAAAGAACTGAAATACTCTTGCAAGCCCTTCTCTTTTCTGCAGTGCAATCTTGTTAGGTACTTAGCAAGCTAGAAGTTCCAGTAGCATGGAAGATTAATATGCATGATAATAACCTAAGGATATTATCCAGTTAAATATTAAAAATAATTTTTGTGTCATTCTGTATTATTCTTATAAATATTTGGTATTGAATATATTTTTATGTATTTCCTGCTGTTTACAATTTGTTTCAGCATTCAAAAATAATGAATTGCAGTGGCCAGGGATCTGTGCTGTTGAATTTAGATTCACATATTAAAAAACCAAAAATTGATACAGTTGTTCCTGAAATCAAGCAAAGGAATTTTCTTTCCTGATTCATGATGAGTGAGCATTTAGGCACTGTAACCCATTTTACTCTAGTTTGACATCAGATAGAGTAGGTCATGAAATTTCTATATATTCTCTGCTCACCAATACAGAGAAAGTAGAGGATGTAGGTCCATATATATGTTATGGAATACAATTGGAGTATTTTGCTTCAGCTCTCATTAGTTACTCAACTTGTGGCATAAAGAAAGAGTCTGGCAGCATTAGAGCTGACAAAAACCAGAGTGAATTCTTTGACTGTACTTGAATCTGAAGAGTGGGGCCAGAGTCCTATTAACATCCTTTTCCTCTATAGCATGGTCAAATTGTACAGCAAATCCTCTTGAAACATAACCTTTTCCTATCTTTCTGTGATTTTTTCAGCCAGATCAGTTCTCTGAACTCTGCTCATTAGAGGACTATATAGAGTGTTCTGTGAGGTCAATGGAAAAGGTGATGTGAGTGCAGCAACTACTGGCCAGGGCTCCGTATGAAGAGATTGCTTAGGTAGAGCACCAAGCTAAATGTGTAACTGTGTCTTGAGAAACATCAGAATCAGTGACCTCAGATTTTGATCCCTGGAATTTCTCAGCTCTAGTTCTTCAGTAAGACAGCGAACATAGCATCTAACCATGGCAGCCACCTAGAATGCTTCTAAATTGTTTGCTGTACAATAAGATTCAGCCCTTAACAAAGGTGGATTCCAGTTTTGTGTGTCATTCTGGCATATTTTCCGTTTTTGATGTGCTTAATGAGACATCTACAAGGGGGATAATTTTAATTTAATGATAATGTGGTTATTCATTGTGTTAGGGAAGGATAATCTGTGTCTCAGGTTAAGCAATTGGAATTAGTTGGTACTTATACAAATTTCTCTTATGTCTTAATTTTATCGAATTCCTACCTTACTGGAACATTTTAAAAGTTGTTTTGTAGTTGCATAGTTACATTATTAGTCACAAAATGCTCTGAAATCTTCCCATACAAGATGCTATGGAAATGCAAACCATCATATTCATATTCATGTCCAAGATGAGAAATATTATACTGATCTGAGTCGAAAAATTTACCTTAATTTTTAAGCATCTCACTGGAATTCAGGGACCTATGGAAGAATAAGGTAAGACTTCTTGACATGTTCAAGGGGTATTTAGGGAAAGAATGCATATCCCTTATAACTGTTACTTTATTTTGAATGTTCTAGATTTATGAGCCAGGAGTGCACGTAAATGTTGTAAATTTTGACATTTTTTATTAACTAATTTTGGCAGGTGTCACTAATTTGCAATAGCAAGAGATGAATGTATACATTGGTTTTCACATTGAACAATCTCTTTTAGAACCAAAAATAAACAGACAAAACCCCAAAGATGCTCCTCGTTTTTTTGTTTGTTTGTTTCTTTGGGTGTTTTGGTTGGGTTTTTTTGGTTGGTTTTATTTTTTTAATAATTTGCCAGTGACTCTAAGTTGAAGTTGTCACATGCATTAGGATTGCCTTAGAACTCAGATAATGAAAAGGCTGGTTTAGCATTGTACCCAGCCATTAAAAATTTGAGGATTGGAATATATTTGTCCCAAATCATCTTCAGAATTTCAATTTCAAGAGATGGTACATTATCACACAGATGTGTCCTGGAAGGAAAAGAAGGAAAAGCTTTTCTTTGTTCAGTGAGTCTGATTTTTTTTACTGCTGCCATGGTTAAAATTGGTTGTATCAAAAAGTGTTCTGATTTCAGGGTATGCAGAATTGCTGTGTCCCTCCT
Source organism: Todiramphus chloris collaris (assembly GCA_025345505.1). Taxonomy (NCBI): domain Eukaryota; kingdom Metazoa; phylum Chordata; class Aves; order Coraciiformes; family Alcedinidae; genus Todiramphus; species Todiramphus chloris. The sequence goes on from JANVCC010000076.1 coordinate 1,614,613, forward strand.
GTTTCCTATCCTGATGGAAACTATCTCAAGTCAGCTTGAGGTTTAAGTTGGATTTATCCCAAGAGGCTTCTAATACAGCATTGTTTTTAATTAGGGTAGAAATTTCAAGGAGTTAGTCTAGCTCATAGCTACTGGAACTATTTCATGAACAGCAGATTTGATTTTAAGTCAGGAAAATGTGCTGAAGTTATACCATCTTGTTCATGACAGGGTGACTGTCCATAACTGTTAATTTGTCAATAAATTTTAGCCTGAAAATGAAGTTGCTAAGAAATCAGGTGTTTGATAGTGCTTATGACCAGATTCAGATGCAAGCTCGGATTTAGAATTCTTACTGTTTTCAGTTGTCACTGTTAGGTTCTTGAAAGGCAATCCACATATGATCACTGTGTCATTCATTATACCACAGTGTCATTTAATGATGCTGTGTGCTACAGTGTCATTATTTTCTTCATTAATAAGCTTCTCTGGAATATGTCAGGTTTTCACAGAAAAATACATAGGATGAGGAGTATCAGGAAGCACTTCTGGAAGAAAAACGAGGATGTCTGGAAGATGCACATAAGCTCACAGGTTGCTCCCATTCTTTAAAGTAATTAGATTTTATATTGATAATGATGTTTCTTGAACAATTTTCATCTACACACTCCCTTTCTAATGCAAATAAGTAAAAAGTTTTGTTACTTGTATCCAAGTAGCCAGAGGCAATTGGTTGATACATAGAAATCTAAATGCTGTCTTCAAGGCTTTAGTAGGGTCTTTTGTTTGAATTAGAGAAATTCTTCAGGAGTGCTTTTTTCACATCTGCCTTTGGTGTAAAGAAGAATTAAAATCACAGCCTGTTAGGTTAGCTGTTCTTTCAGTGGAAACTTTCCAAGTTGTAAATTAAGGAATTAACAGTTGAGGACAAGTCATCCGTATGAATGTCTTAATTTTTTTCAAATATTGTGGTGCCTGTAGAGAACACATCCATTTTTAGTGACAGAACCCTCTTGGCAATTCTCCTTTGCAGGTTTCTCTCTCAGGAGCAGCAGAAAGTCATAGTGAAGGTCAGGACAATGAAGTAGCCTTGGTAATAGTATCCATATACACTGAGCATGTAGGAAAAAACGAAACTGCAAAAGTCTATGAATTGCTTTAAATGTTCATGTTTTCTGGAATCCACAGTACTTTTAGATTCCTAAGATTCATAACCACGAGTGATTTATTCTTGTTTGTCCTTGAAATGGTCAGGTTTGGGCTTTTTTGTTGTTTGATTGGATTTTTTAATGCCAGTCTTATCCCAAATATATGTGATTTAGTAATTTTGTTCTAGCATCGTAATTTCATTAGCGTAGAACAAATGAAAATGTTTCTGGAAAGCTAAATGGCCTGTGGAGTTCCCCATGGAAAGATTATCAACTCTGGTGTCAAGAGTTGTGTCCTTAATGACAATTCATACAGTAATCTTCTTGAAATAAGTAGGTGGTTACAATTCAGAGCATAATGCCCAAGGACTAACAATTATTGCTTATGTAATTAAGGTATAATTTATCTAATTAATATAGTAAGTATTTTATAGATATAATTTCAGATATTATCTGTAATATCATCCATAAGATAATCATTAAGATCTATTTCTCGTTTAAATTCTTTTGTCTGCTATCATTAAAATCACATATAATACTAGACCAACTAGAATTACAGGAAAAAATTTTCTGTATTTGGAGGTTGAATTTATCAGCATCTTAGTATTTTCTCCTGGTTAGATATTTCTGCCATATGGAAGGAAGAGAGAACTTTTTAAAATAGGGAAATCATTAAAATTTGGACAAATGCTAAGTGGTCATCTATAATATTTCTAAGATACCACTGTGTAATTTTTGTGTAACTGTTTCAGTTTCAAATTGCCATTACAGTAATTCTGCATCATTGCTCTATGTGAACCACGGGTAGATGTGTTTACTTACTACCTAGCTACAAAGGTATAGCTGCTCTCACTGCTTTCAGGCAGCTTCTGAACACAGAACATGATAGAGAATCATAGAATTGTTCTGGTTGGAAGAGACCTTAAAGAATATCAAGTCCAACTGTTAACACAGCACTACTAGGTCAGCCTCCTTTCAGGTAGTTGTAGAGAGCAGTAAGGTCTCCCCTGAACCTCCTTTGTTCCAGGCTAAACAGTCTCAGTTCTCTTACGTGCTCCTCATAAGACTTGTTCACTAGACCTTTCACAGCTTTGTCACCTTTCTTTGGACACACTTCATATACGTAGAGAGCTCACAAACCAACTAAAGCGATGCTACCTTATTGGTATGACTAATCTTAACAATACCAGGCTAGCAACCAAAACAGAGTCAGAATAGACTTACAGTGCCCTTCTAAGTACTTTTAAGGAGTTATTTTACTGTAGATCACTTGAGTTCATGGACGGAATCATCTGTGGTGTAGCTACTTCATGGAGCTGCGCTTTACATTTATCATCACTCCTGTTCACAGAGGCAAAACTGTAACATAGCAGGCTGACAAAAGCTATTTTGTTTTTAAAAGATAAACTGGACTCTAATCACATCTTTGCGTCTGCAGACTTTGCAACTATAAAGCCTTGTGTGCAGAGGAGAGAATATATAAAAAAAAAAAGTAAGAAAAGAGGAAAGTCCCTTAATATAGATAAGAATCCTGTCTCTAGGTCTGTCTTCCCTAAAGGCTCTCTATTAAGCATGCTTATAAACAAACCACAAACAGATAGCTCTTTATGTGAATTATGACTACTCTTGGTTGTGGCACACTTGTGGGCATGAGAAGACCCATAATGCTTTCAGATAGATCCTGACAATTCTAAGGAGAGAATTTAAGAGAATTTCAATCTGGATTTCAAATTTAAAAATAAAATTTTGTGTAATACAGTAATTTTAATTCTGCTGAAACTAGAATTTGTATTAAAATTATACTTGCATGGTTTCACTAGTTCTTTCAGTACGTTTGGCTCATGAAAATTTTAGCCTTCAGATATCCTCTCCCTTCTGAGCATAATACAACTATGGGTAACATGTGCTAATATAGTGCCAATCTTATACCTGGATAGAACTGGATTTAATGTATTACAACACACAAATGAGTCGTTTCGCTGTCTGACTGGAGGATCAGAATTCAGGAAGACTCTTAATTTTGTTTTGTTTTCTTTTAATGTGTTGTTGGAACTTTTTTTATAGTGTTGCTGTGTGGATATGAAAGATACTTTTTCCTTGCCAAGAAATGAAAAATATAAATAGCACAACTGAAGCATAAGTACAGCACATCAGTAACCTAGAATGACAGAGTGGATCATAGAAATCAGATGTGAACAGAAAAAATCAACCTATTTGAAATCCGCACATGGATATTAAGATCATGTGTATGAATTACCTAATAATTCATTGGAATGGATCTGTTGGGAGAGGAATATCTAGAATTACTCTAAATAGTAGTAGCCAGACTGCACTGATATTATGCATAAAAGCAAGTTTGATGTGATTAAGAATCTCTGTGTATGTCTTCTTTTCACAACAATTTACTTGGATTGAATGTGGGTTTAGAATATAGGATTTCAAATCATTTTTTCAAAGAAGACACTGCATTTAAAAACAAACAAAAAAAGTGACTAGTCCTTAATAGCAAGGTATAATGTGGTTTTGAAAATGATAATTCACAGTTTTCCCGAGGAAGTATTAGCCTGTGTTTTAGTTGTTTCTGAAAGTTGCAGGTATTCTCTCTGTAGGCACAGACATTAATGCAGAGCTTAGCTTCAGAGAGATTATTCAAAAGTAGTAAAAAATAGTTTCTAAAGTAAGGAAAATACATTTCTCATAGCTAGCTGCTGAAACAGGCAAAGCTTCATTAAAGATGCTTACATCATTATTAGCTATGGAAATAATAGCTGTGAAAGTATTTTAATTGCATTTTATATACCAAAAGTGGTTGCACCATTAATTAGAAAATAAATGTCACTTCGTACTTAATGTGCCCTCTGCTAGAAGGGGAGCCTTCTGATTTGTAGTTTTATTCTGCTTCTTAACTGGGTACCTAAGTATACTTGAACAGCAGACTCCCTAAGTGTGTTTGAACATAAACTCTCAAGGAAAGCTAATTCACATCCTGTTGAAGATTGTTAGATGTTTTATAAAATCTAGATTTAGAAATGCTCAATCTATTATGCTCCTTAAAGTGTGATATAACTCACTGGCTTTCTTACTAAAACCACAGTCCTCATGGAATCAGTAGTTTCCAACTTCCCAGAGGAAAAAGTCTTCAAGGTGGCCAAGCTTCTGAAAATAGTTCTTAATCTCTAGATCTTTTGTGGCTTTAGAAAGTAACCATGGTAAGCTAGGAATTCAGTTTCTGTAAAGAAAGAAATAATAGCATGAGATGGGAAGGTGAAATAGTCTTCAATTGTCATCTTTTCACATCCCTGATCTGTGCATTAAGGCAAATTCCTGCTTTCTTTGCTAGAAAAAGACTATCTCTGTGCAACTCAAGAAAAATATTACAATACCAGCCCATTTTTAATAGGGCTATATGACAGGATATTGTGTGAGTGTCACAGAGTAATAGTCTGTAAGCACTGCTGCTTCTCAGTTCTCCAACAATACAGGTAATTTTCAAGAATATTCTTCCACTGGTTTGTGTGTTATATAGAATTTTAGTTTAAATGAATACTTGTTTTAGTCATGTTACTGAACTGATTAGCCACTTACTACAACAACAGTCATTCTCTAAAAGCAATTAAAAATACTGCTTTTAGAGCAATCAATGTATTAGATATTTGAGGATATAGGTTTAAGTTAGAACAACAGAAATCTTCCTTTACCTGGTAAATGGTGTAGGAATAACTGAGAAGGGAAGATATTTAAAGAATACTGAAATTAAGCTGTGATTAATAAGCCTTAAAGAAAGACTGTACACACAGACCTATATGTTCTTTTTCTTCAAAAGACACCTGCCACATTAGAGAATATGAAAACACATTTGTCTTGTACATCTGTATTCCATCCTCTTCCCATTTCTTGCAGCCTCCCTATAAATTGATGCAAAGATTTAGCATTCTAGAATTGCAGAAAGTATTTATCTGAAGAACTGTGGAGAGCAACATGCTTCTCTTTTCAGGTAGATATAAGTAAGCTTTCTTATGTCTTTTTAGTTTAGGCTTAGGGCCTGCCGTGTGAATTTTTAACAATGGAAGGTAATATCCTGGGGACCACCGCTTCCTACACATGCCTGGAATGCTTCAGTACTACATGTGGGACTGTTGAAAAGGATTCAGCATCAAAACTTAAAAATCATCTTGGTCTTATGTCCATAACACCATGAATTACAGCCATGTATTTCCCCTGTTTATCCTCATATTAGTCTATCTGTAGAAACAGCCAATGCAGTTTAGTAAATCTGTAATTAATTATATTTAACTTCTTCCCTGCTGTGAATTTAATCTGGGAAGGGAATGTAAGGGATACAAAGGATTAGACTGTAAAAAATCCATAAGAATGATAGTAGTACTTAGGAAGGATTTTGAAAAGTAAGGAAGGCTGAAACATTAAGCTAGGTGAGTTGTCTACAAAGATGTAAGACATACTTATTCATGTGAGAATGACACTAGCAGTAAATTGCAGGACAATGTGCTAATGCACCTTTATGCTGTCATACAAAGGCATATGTTTGTGCAGGGAAATAGAAGTTAAGTGACATAAGTCAAGAAAAACTCATGAAGTTAGAGGAAGCTGGTAAACTGTGATGATTCAGGGAGGTTGTGTGGTATTACAGAAGTTGCAGACTCATACAAACATTGGTCATATTTCCAGTAGGCAATGGAGCTACTGACAGAGAAGCAGGGAAAAGAGAGAAGATACATGAGGTTTGTTCTCATAGATGCGCAAACTTTATTAAGCTGGGAAAGAAGTTCTTCAGGGTAAACTGATTACGTAAAGTGTCTTCAGAGTACCAGGTAATATGATAATGGCTTATGAAAGTGAGAAGTTAACACGTAATGACAGGATTAGCTGAACAACGGATCTGTACACCACATTTCTAAGAGGCCTGAAGTTCTGACAGCACTTAACATAATGGTTGCAGACATGGCAGATGGCAAGAGTGGAGGGAAGAAGTTATTGCTGAGAGGTCAGATGTTTAGCTGCTGGTATTGTACAATAGTCCATATTTACACCTTTATAGATCTTTCAGACTTAGTAACCAAAACTCAAATTTCACTCCTCTGCTGTAAACATTCATAGAAGATTTCATCCAATCATATCACTTGCTATTGCAGCCTGTCAAAGGTTTAAAGGGATGAAAGTTTGTCAGATGTCATAGATGATGTCCAAGAGATATCTATGTTGTTGTTGTTGTTGTTTTGTTCTTTTTCCTTAACATCCCACTCACCATCTTGTAACGTTCCTTGAAGAAAATGCAGTGTAATTTCTCATCTCAGTCAAGTGCTAACTTGAGAAATCAGAAAGGAATTAAGAAAGTATTTATGGAAAGCCAAAGGATTCAAGACCATGGTGGTAATAATTTCCTTCAGATATTTGTGACTGAAAGGGAAACCTCAAATTCATTGTTCCGTACCTTGTCTGGGCCATTTTCAGTGACCTGCTGTTATCACATAACTTCTGTTGAAGTATGGGAATTACAATAATCAGGTAGATAGTGTTATAAACTGGTCATCATAGTGAGCTGAGAGGCAGCATTTTAAATTCTGTTCTCCACATTTTTCTGCTTAGATGAATTGCCCAGATCCCATTGTCATATTTGTTCTTCAGGTTCAGTGTTTCACAAAATTGACATGATCAGCCATAAAAATCTCATAGGTTAAGATTTTAATTAGTGGCAGAAGAAAATATGAGGATTTTTTATTATGATTTTGGGAGTTTTTATTATTTATTTTATTATATATACATATAATTTATTATGTAACAAGATATGTATTGAACAATCTTGAGATTTCTGTCTCCCTAAATTCAACAAAAAGATAATTTAAATGATTTAAATTATTTTGCATGTCTCAGCATAAGCCCTCCTCAGACTCCTTGATTATGATTTCTATCTTGTGAGGTTTCACAAACAAGAAAGCAAGAAGATTTTTCATGCCATAATTAAGGCTACAGGATTATATATATATTTTAATTGTTTTAAAGGATTCAAAACTTCCTCCAGTCTTTTTACTTGGAATCAGATGTAGTATGAATCATGAAGTTATCTGTAGCAGCCAGCCTTGTAAAGAAGCTGATGCTTTACCCCAAATAAATCCTATAAGGAGCCTTAGGACGATCGTCCATTTCTTCAGTAATAGATTATTACATCCAAGTTCTTCCAATTGAAAATATTCATCTCCCTGCCCACAGCAGCAGCGGTTGGAACTAGATGATCTTTAAGGTTCCTTCTAACCCAAACCATTCCATGATTGTGATTTAACAGGGTTCAGTTTTATACGAGTTCTGTTTCCTCATACACATTCCCAGATTTTTTTAAAATTAGCCTTGCTCTTTTCTCTCTTAAAGTTGTACCTGAAGTTGTAGCAAACCTTGCATGAAAGGCACTTCTGTGTGATTACCCATTTAAATTTCTTTCACGTTTAGGTAAAATGTCAGAACCAACAGGGATACCATTTAATTCTTGTGCTGAAAGAGTAGGGAATTCTCTCTCCAGATGTGGCAAAGGATGTGAAGCCTTGTTGAAAAATGTAAATAAATTTTTACATCTTAGGATTTTTACATTACATGTTACATTCATGTAAATAAATTTCATTCATTATCAGAGCTGATTTCACCTAACAGACACGCTGAGACATTGACATATGACATATAAGACATATAGAGAGGTTCAGAATATATTTTATAGTATAGAAATAATTTCTTTTAACATAAATAATTGTCCTCTTTTTAATTCAGCTTTATGCTTGTGATTTGTGTTTCATGTTTTGTTCTAGTGAACTGTTTATAATAGCAGTTGAATGTTTGTGTTTCATGGAGGTGAATGCGTGTCCATGATGATAGAAATTTTGTTATGAGGAAAATGCAAAAAAAAACCCACTAAGTCAGCAAGAGTTTCAATGAAGCTACTATACTTTCATAGGAAAACTGAGTGTGTCTTCTTCCCTGTCAGTTCACATTTCTTATGTGGGAGAGATGTTCCATATTTGTAAAGTTTGAGTACACAGTATAATTTGTTACGGGCCCTGACAGGTGATCTTGGTTTCTACCACCCATTAGTACCAATGTACTATCTCTTTCAAAAGCCCATTAAGCTCAGCAGCATGTGTAATTTCTGAACAAGGTCAAGTGAAACCTCGCTTGTAACAGCAGAATCCTGGCAATGCTGGAAATAGACTACCACTAGTTATGTCTTCTACTATCAGTGCATCAAAAAAGTCTTTATGTCCAAATCCAGACTCTCGTCTTCCACTTTCTGTTGAGTATTACAAACTCCAGCTGTGTCAGAATCATGAGGCTAAAGAATACAAGGATAAAAGGAGCTGAACTATCTGTCCATGTAGAGAAAGATGTAAGAGTAGTCCCTTGACATATATATATATATGGGGTTTTTTTTTAATTTTTTTTTTTTTACTGTTTATACGAAATGACTCAATGCAATATGTGTGGGAATCTAGGACTCCTCTTCACATGAGGGTGCATTCCTCCCTTGGCCATAGAGATGAAACTCCTCTCACATTTGTGTGTGGTCACTCTTGCCTTCTGACCTCACAACTCTTGCATTTCTGTCTGTTCAGTGGCCTCACTTTAATGGGCAAGGCAAGAAGCAACTCCGTTCTGGTTTTGTCCATACTTAATGGGAACTGGGGGAAGGGGGCTTATGTCCCTCTGGTTGGGAGACAGGTGAATCCAGGTTTCCCATTTCCTTGACAGGTGCTCTAGCAATTAAGCTGTGTACTAGAGGCAGTGTTCATCATAACCAACTTTTTCAAAGGGACTCTCACTCAATTCTATATATAGGTTTTAGGAGTGCTTTAAGCATATCTGTTGGATTAGACCCATTGGGGGATTTAGATGTGTGAATATTTAGTTTGTGAACCTCTTAATGACCTTAGGTAAGGAGATGTCCTAACCAGGTTGCTTAGTTAAAACGAGACATAAGCTTCCACAGGGAAGGTAATAGCTAAAATTAGAAAAGTTTTTCTGGAGAAATTGTAGGTATTATGGGCATGGTTGTATTTGATTAAGTAAAGTTTTTTATTAATTGTTTTGCTAACAAACAAGTATCTAATTCTGACGAAACTGAAATCTAAGTCCATTCTTCAATCTGGACCTCACTGTGTTCTTTTGTCTTCTGTACTTGTCTAAAAATATTGTTGTGTACTTGTTAAAGATTTTATGTTTATATACAACTAACTTACTCTGTGATTATTCAAACTAAGGTAAAATAAAGAAAAAAGCCTACTTGTTAGACGGGATCTGATTTCTGGGAAAGTTACTTGGTAACTGCAACATTTTCCACTGAGTTTATGTTTGTTTTTACCTGTTACACATTTCTGTCTTTGGATGATAGAGCTTTGGGTTTTTTTCTGATTATCTAGATGTAAATTATGAAGTTAGGTGTTATTTGAACATTGGAATTCATAAGAATCATTAAGTAATGTATCTGGAAGACACAGAATCAAAATTGCTATTTGAAGAATGTTACATGTATAACATTCCTGAGTTTCTTACTTTTCTTTCTCTAATTTTCTAATGCAGGTAACAATACCCAGACCTTCAGTGGCATCCACACAGTCTGCTTCAGAGAGTTTTCATTATGGCCACCAGCTAGAGAAAAAAGAGCAGGATGCTCAGTCTGTGGAACACACTGTGGAACTTTCCTCTCCAAAGGAAAGTTTGCCAGGTTTGGCTGTGACAGAAGACACACTTCCAGCTAGTGCCAGCAGACCAGATTTGGTACTTAATATTAGGCAAGAGGTGCTTGACAGGGAAGGACTTGTCAAAGAATGTGTTAACATCCTGGACTGTGGCCAAAAGGACCTATCTGAACAACATGGTGGGATACAGGAAGAAAAAGAACTTGAAAACATTCCTGTAGAGGAGACTGAGGAAGAAAGGCTTCCAGTGGTTTCTGAGGATGCTATTGAAAAGTTAAGCAAAGAACAGAATTATTCTTTGCCAGGAAACTCAAAATCTGCAGAAGAAGAACCTCTAAGGAATAACGAAGCTGATGAAGAATCAAAGCCAAGGCCCATCTCTTTGGTGCCAAATCAAGATGAGGTTCTCAAGTCAATAGCGCCTAAACCATCAGAATTTTCTCCCTCAAGACTTACCAACCACCATGTTAATAGACAGGCAAGCAAAATAGCACCAGTTCAGGAAAATGGTTTTCATTCTAATAAGGAAGAAGTCCATATCCAAGACTTGAAATGCCACCAAGTGGCCCTTACTACTTTTTTGCACCAGGAGGACAAAAAAGAGAAAAATGCTCCCAGAAATGGAGAGTTATTCCACTGCATTTCAGAAAATGAGAATTCTCATCGATCTAGGAGGGACTTAGTTAAATCTCCTTTTGTATTCAGGCAGAGCCGAATCCCAGTTTTAGCACAAGAGATAGACTCAACATCAGAGTCCTCTTCTCCAGTTTCAGCAAAGGAAAAGCTCCTTCTAAAAAAGGCCCATCAGACAGACTTGGTCAGATTACTTATGGAAAAGAAACAGCTCAAATCTTTTCTTGGTGACCTCTCAAGTGCCTCTGATAAGTCACTGGAGGAAAAAATGGCTTCTGCTCCAGTACAGTTTTCTGAGGATGATGTCTTATCCTCATTTTCTAGATTGACACTGGACTCTCATCTCAGCAAGCAGACGGAAGATAGCTCTTTATCTCCAAGCAGCCCACAGTCCAGAAAAAGCAAGATTCCAAGGCCAGTGTCCTGGGCAACCACTGACCAAGTCACCGGTTCAAGTTCAGCTCAGTTCTTTCCTCGGCCACCACCAGGAAAACCACCTACTAGACCTGGGGTAGAAGCTAGGTAATGCAGAGAAAGTAGAAATAGGTTTTCAGGTGGAATATGGATTTGAGCTAGACTGCAGTTACTGTGCACTATGTAATCCTGTAGAAGTTCCATCTTTTACCTAGCTTTTAAAAAATTCTGTGCTTCAGTTCTCTGAGGAATCTTAATGTTGTTGGAGAATGAATGAGGAAAGGCTTTTGTACAAGAATGAGCCTGCTTCACTGCTAAACCTTATACATCAATAGATGTATATTCAATACTTTGAAACCTGTCAATCTGTAACTAAATCTTTACACATTTTTTTTTAAAGTGAGGTCACTTTTCTGGAACTATTTGTTACTCACAAACCCAGAGAAATCAATAGGATCTGTCATTCCCAGTCCCTTTGAAAGTTGAAATGTTTTTATTGTAGACATTTTAAGTATTCCGGTTTGGAGATTCCAGCCATCAGTATTGAGCTAGCTATACTCAGATCATGGCTAGTAAAGTAAAGTTTGGAGATTCCAGCCATCAGTATTGAGTTAGCTATGCTCAGATCATGGCTAAGTAAAAAGAACGAGCCAAAGGAGGGCAAGCTGAATTCTAGAAGCCCTTCTTTGCCAATTCTGTATATGGACAAATGTGATTTAGTTTCTTCACATTACCTGGATAAGGAGAATTTTGATACAGTAGTGCAAAATCCTTTGAAGGAAGCTGTGCTCTGCTTTGTCATCCTTTAAAATTGTTTATAGGCATGTATTGATGGTCTGCAAGAATGGATGTATCCCTCTGAAACTGAAGAGGAAATAAGCACTGCTCTTCAGTGCACTTCTTCCAGCCCCACCAGGAAGTTTCAGTTATCCTGTAAACTCTTAGGCTGCTTATGTGAATGAGTTTATGCAAATATAAATACTGTATTGATTTGAACAACACAGAAGCCAAAGCCTAAATCCAAACACCTCTACCTTATAGGGATGTTCAACTCCAGATGTGTGTTCTGCAGTGTAAGCTCATCCCTAGTTTCTAGGGACACTGTGTTTCTATGTGAACTTTTGTGAACAGATGGGAACAGAAATAATCTTTCTTCGTTTCTTCTTAAGGTTACGCAGATACAGAGTCCTAGGGAATAGCAGCTCGGACTCAGATCTTATCTCTCGTCTGGCTCAAATCCTACAGAATGGATCTCAAAGACCGAGGAGTTCTACCCAGTGTAAGAGTCCAGGATCTCCACATAGTCCAAAAACACCACCCAAAAGCCCTGTCATCCCCCGGCGTAGTCCCAGTGCCTCCCCTAGGAGCTCTTCTTTACCCCGTACTGCCAGTTCTTCTCCGTCCCGGGCTGGGAGACCCCATCATGATCAGAGGAGTTCATCCCCACATCTTGGCAGGAGTAAATCACCTCCTAGTCATTCAGGCTCATCATCTTCTAGGAGATCCTGCCAACAAGAGCATTGCTGCAACAAACCAAGCAAGAACGGTCCTAAAGGATCTGGCAGTTCCTTCCACCATTCCCCAAACACTAAGACTCCCACAGGAAAGAGCAAATCAACCACTAAGCTTAGCAGATAGGAACTGGGCCTTGACAGGTATAAAGCCCCCTCCTAAATCTGATGCATGTTGTGTCTGTGTATTGTGTATTTAAACTAATCCAAAAAAAGTATATTTAAAAAAAAAAAAAGGTGTTGAACCTGCGCTTTTAAAAGAACGTAAGCATCATAGACTATTCATGAGAAAGCATACTGTGTAAATAAGTGGCCAGGCATTGCCTAAGAGCAGGCAGCAAGCAGATCTCTGAGAGGGAAAGTAAAGGCCAGGATAAGAATGACAAGGTAGTCAGAGGTGCAATGTATTTAAGAGTAAAAAATATCTCTAAGGTGAGTGTTTTAAAAATGTATTTATTTCTATGGTTTTAGTTTTTGTAGCTAGAAGATGTGGCCTAATTATTTAAGGCCTTACATACTCAAGAAGTATGTAAGAAAACCTGGAACAGTTATTCCCAAAATGACATCCCCACTTGGGAGATAAGTGCTGCTCAAGCACGTCTTTGCCATTTTAAAAAAGCACACAATTTAGAAGATGATGGTATTTCTACCTTCTTATGTCTCTTCTGTTTTGAGCTGCACACATCTCTGAGTCACTCAGTGCTCATCTTGTCCCCTGTCTACCATGGCACAGATTTTTTTACTCAAGGAAGTGCTATATATTGTTCCCCTTCTGGAGACCGATGACGTTGTAAAAATTAATATTAACATTTGCCAAGGTGTTTTATAGCTATATTCTTTAGAAATTTGTGTAGTACTAATTAGGCTCCAAGAAGCTAATTCTCAGTTCCATATCGTACACTTCTTTGGGAATCATAGTGGGGTTCTTCAAACCATGTTTGGTAGAATTTGGAAAAGCATCCCTGTCTATGTTATTGCTGCCTTTTGTTTTTCCATTAGTTCACTTCAACTGCTGATCTTACTGTGCAGAGATGATTACCAACCAAGATTTGCTTTTTTGGTCATTTCTTTTATAAGAACATGGAAGATGAGACAGAGATTAGAAGAATGTCTGCTTGATGAACTTGGTAGGTTATAGGTGACAGAAGTATACTTAACACCCTTAAAAAATCAGGGTAAGAATATTATCCATCAAAGGAAAATAGAAAGCAATCTGAGATACTTACTTATGTTAGATTCTTGTCATTCTTTTGCCCTAATGGTTTCTGATAGCCGAGCTTCATTGTCTGTCAGTAAAGTCCATGGTGTCTGATTCCTCCGACTTCGTTTGACAGTTACTTAATGATCTTTTTTGCTCTACAGGATCTCTGTAGGGAACGTAACGGTACAGCACCTTGTGCAATATTCAGAAGAGAATAGTGGGTCAGAATAGTAACACACAAGAACGCAAGCCTGAGAAAGATGCAGCCAGCTCTCCCTAATTATTCCTGTTGTGGGGTCACTGGATTTATAGGACCATTGTCAGTTCCTGATCTGCTTGCTGTAGCATATGCCTCTCCAGCCAGCATCTCTGCTTTTTTATTTAACCTCTGCCAAATGAATACCTTTTGGATTAAAAAGGGAATATTTTGTCTCTTGAGCTAACACATTCTAATGCTGCATTAAAGCTGCCCTGGAGCTGCACTGAATTTCACTTGCTTTGTGAGACTATGTTGATTTTATCATTGGTTTGTGGGGTTTTTTTTCTTACTATGAATATGTATATTGTTTCCATACGTAATGTAGCACAGTGTGGAACCTTAATTTCATTCAGGTTTCAAGCACTACAGATGAATGCAATAGGTAGGGTATACCTGCTTTTTCTGAAGAAACTGTACCATTGGAAAGTCCTATTCCTTTGTATTATATTGTATAATAGGTGCTATACCAATAATTGCATGTCCTCATGGTAAATTATATAATATAAATATTTATATATATACATATATGTATATGCTTATATAAACTCATTCTTTCTCATTTTTCATTTGTAATTTATGGACCACCAATAATACAGATCCCTTTCTATTAGTTCCTGAATACTTTTGGCATTACATCTTCTATTTCCCTCCCCCAAATTTCTGGAATGCACAGATTCTAATAGCCTTTGTAGCTTGGTACGAGATTGAAGGACTGCTGATTTCTCAACCAGCCAATGTTTTGTCTTGCAGCTTGTTTGTTTGTTTGTTTTATTTCTTTATAATTTTGTGTGCGTATTTGCATATGGACAAGAACAGAGATTCAAAGGTATTTATTTTTGATTACAAATAGGACTTGTGGTTACTTATTTTTATTTCATACTGTGAGTTCTTAATTGTTATGAATACTCATTGTATAGGAGCAGTGACAGTCAATGAATACCTAACAGATGAATGTGACAACAACAAATACCATCTTTTCCTTCCTGTTTTCCTCATGTTTCTTTACAGTACACCATAAAGAGAATTTGGTCCTGTTGTGATATTTTAGCCGTGGGCACTGATGGAATTATTTGTTAAGGTGGTGTGGCAGCCTATGATTATCCCCCCCCCCCCTTATTTCTGAAAAGCATTTGTTGTGGTCTTGTAAGCTTATTCCTACATTAACATGGTCCGTTTTAATAGGTTCCAGCTTTATCCATCTTTGTCTGAAGTGCTGAAGTTGAGGTGTTTATATTTTCTCTCCAATATAGAAGGATCCAGAAACAGGTAATTGCTTTACAGGTGAGAAAAAATATAACACCTAAGGATTTTTTTATGCTGTCTTCAAAGTTCAGACTTGTCCATTGTTACGCATTACTATGTAAAATAAATCAATGCTGTAGAAATTCACTTGTACTTGAACTACTTGCCAATGTTAAAATAGTAAACTATGCCAAAATGGAGAGAGATTGATCGTGATTGATGACCCAAACTTCTTTCAGTGCAGAAAAAAGTAAAATGACTATATCTGCATTTGCTTTTAGCTGTGGATTCAATAGGATCTAGTGAGAAAATCATGAAGATCTGACTGGAGGAGTGGTTGTCAATAACTTATATTGAGCTACCTGCTCTTCTGGAGTTTTTTTATTGCTTGATACCCTCCCCCTAAAAGTTTACAGAATTGCTTACTATAGTCTAATGTAGCACTCAGTTGAAAGTAGTTAGGTAATAGTCAGCTGATCAACTCATACATAAATATTAGCTTAATATTTCTAACCTGTATAATCATGAAGAATTCTGTAAGCTTCAATATTTGAATATGCAACTGACTCTGCATAAAAACACCAGTGTACCTGTGTGTTGCCCTTCTGCAGAGTGTGAATGAATGGTTTACGGAGGGTTATCTGGCACAAATTTTCAGGGACGGGGAAGATTTTTCTCCATTGTACAAAACAGTTACAGTTATTCCGCATAGCACACAGCAGTTTACGCAGAGATTTTAGCTGGGAAACAATAGAATTCAAGGAGCTGTTGCTTTGTCCTCTTCAAGCCTCCGTTTCTTTGGAGGGCAGTGCAGTGGAGCCATGACATGTAGCAGATACAGATGCTGCACACGCATTTCCTCTTTATGGTGTTTCCTGTGTTGTGGCCAGCACTTTGGAGCATTTTTTTAGAGAATTTGAGGCATGAAGCCTTTAAAATAAAATAGAACTTGAAAAAACTGAACATTTCACACAGACTTTTGTGCTGCAATATTGCATGGTATAATCAGTCTTAAGTTGCAACCTCACAAATCTATATTAATGTTAATAAGCCTCATTATTAATTCAAATGCCAATTACTACTTAAATAAAACCCTGTCAAAAGTAATAGAAGGTGTGATACAGTAGAGCAGCTGTGTGATGCTAGACACCTATCTACTACTTAAACAGGATTGGTAAGCATAGAAAACTTCACTGCTCAAAGACAGAAGCCATGTGAGGTCTTAACTGCTAGTTACATACATACATACACTGAGGAGGCAAACCCTGGGGAGTGACACAGGGCATTTGTTATAGCCACCAGCCACATCCTGGCTGGGGCAATCTGGACATACTATTGCCTTGAAGTATGCATGTTTGAGATCAAGCTTTCTCACATACCTCACTGAACAGTCTTGATGTAAAGGAGAGGATCTGGTCCTATATATTTAAAAATAGCTTGAAATAGTTTTCACGTGAAAAAGACTTGCAAGAGCTCTAACATTTACAATTTGTAGTATTAAGGTATTAACTATAGCTGGGAAAACACACAAGTTTGTTTTTATATATATAAATACGCATTTGTATATAAGTGTATATATACACTTATATAGATACTGTATATTATATAGAAACATATATACATACATACACATGTGTGTATATACATATAGATAGGAACAATCTCAGCTATTGCATCCTGTTTACTGGAATTCATTTGCCAGAGTGAGCCAAGGCCTGTTTTGCTTTGCTTTGCTCTGATCTCCTCTTCCTCTACTGTAACTTTGCTATACCCTAATTCTGATGCTGTGTCTTTTCCGTATCACAAGGCCTGATTCTATAGTCCTACTTGGGCAAAACTCCCATAAGTCTCATTCCTTCTTATTGCTGTAACATTTATGCAATGGTTGGCTGTAATGCTTCTAAAAAAATATTTTCTTTTTCTCTTTGATGAGAATGCAGACAAAGCCAGACTTACCATACAGACTCTTTCCTGTAAACAGAATTTTTCTATAATGAATTGGATGGTTTTGTGGAACACTAAGAAGCATAAATTCTGGTAAGAAGAAAGTGATTATTCCAATTTCTTAAAAGGTTCTCATGGCAAAGCAGAGATATGTGCCTCCAAATTTTATATATACATATATGTTAAATGAGAGGGCAATCTTCTAAAAAGGAATAGGAGAATAAAAGAGAGCTCAAAGTCAAATTGGTTTCTCATTATACGCCTATAATGATTGTAATTTTTTTCATGCAGGATTGATCACAGAATCATAGAATGATTTGGGTTGGAAGGGACCTTTAAAGGTCATCTGGTCCAACCGCCCTGCAGTGAGCAGGGACATATTCAACTGGATCAGGTTGTTCAGAGCCCCATCAAGCCTGACCTTGATGCTGTGAGGTGACTAGAGCCATGCCCGTGTTGTCAGTTCCAGAGAGCAAGGGGCTGCTTAGGTGGCTTAGGTGAACGCTGTGATTCCCTATAAAGCCTTCTCTTTATGCTTATCCACTGTAAGGAGTGGTCAGAGAACTGTCAGCTATATAAATAAAATCCTTGATGGTTATCTATGATCTCTTTCTACAACCAGTAAAAGCTTTGGATGCTTGTTCCTACTTCTGAAACTTGTGGACCGGTGCAGACTTCTCAAATTCTACTTCTTTTAGCTAATCAAGGAGGCAGTGAACTAAAAGGGTTTGTTTGCTCTTTTGCTTTTGGCTCCAATGTCATTGGTTGCAATTACTGCAATTTTCAGTAACCAGTAATGCTAGTAAAAGGAAGCGAGGTTCAGTGTTTTGACTCCATGCAATACATAGGCATAGGTCATACATTTCTTAGCTAATACATGCAAATCGCATAAACACGCACCTCACACAAGAATACCTCAGCCGTCTGCTTGAAGCCCGTCTCCCTTTTCCCTGCATATAACATTTGTAAAAGAGAAAATATATCAAAGTCAGCCTAGATTGTGTCATAATTGTCTGGAATTATCATGAAGATCCTGTCAAATGCTGAAAAGTTTTATCACTCATTTTCCTGTGGTTTAAATAATCAGCCTTTTAAATATTAACCCTTGAAGTGTGTTGTTGGGTTTTGTTTTGTGTTTTGGATTTTTTGTTTGTTTGGGTTTTGGGTTTTTTTTTTTTAAGGAAAAATGCATAGGAGTGTATTGTTTTGAAGTCTAATATATTAACTTGGCATTTACTCCGGCCATCCAAGTCTTAACTGAATTTACTCTCCGTTGTTGGTAACACCTTCTCTCTTAGCAGTGATGGTTACAAATCAAAATGTTAGCACATGTCATCTATGGATTTTGCTTCTGTTTCTCCTCTACATGAAGAGCTTGGATCCTTGGGAATTCTTGCTGCTCTTGTCCAGGAGAAACTTTCATTAAAATCAGTATAGGTTCTTCTCTTGTTGAGGGCTTTTTCCCCTGTTCAGGAACTGAAGGAATAAACTCACTCTATAAATATAACATTTGAAGTTGCTGTATTTTAAATTGGAAAATGCTTAATTTTTTATTACTATGACATGAGATACCTTTTGATCTCTACTTTTTCTGTAGGAATTACTGCTGAGAGCCAGCTTTGGCCAAGAGTACAAAGTTGGTTCTTCTAAAACAATCCCACAGGTGGGCTACCTATATGAGGTCCTGATCATCCACAGCTGTCTGTGGGAATTCAGCTGGAATTAATTTGAGTTACAGATGTTTGTTTCCTTTTGAGATCAATTGGTCTTTGACCTAACTTTTATATAAAGGACCTATAATAACAGCAGACCAGCTTGCTTCAAAACATGCAGTGTAATTAGTTTGGTCTACCTGGCTTCAAATCCTTTTAAATCCCCACCTGCTGTGTGGCAGGCAAAGTCACAAAGGTTTGACAGAAGGTGTGAGGAGGGATTTTTTTTTATTATTTTTTTTTTGCTATTTCACATCTCTTTCTGTTACTGGAGGTCTGGATTGCTTGCCTAGCAGCCTTCTCTGCATCCTCTTTCTTTCCTTGGCCAGAAAGCAAGATTTTAACTTCTTTCCCAACTTCTAACTTTCTTTTGGTAGAGTCAGCCCAGACACAAGTTGCAGGGCATGTGATAACAGATGTCAATTTTCAAATGCTTTCCTAGGAATATTCAAACTAGGCAATTAAGGAATCACCAGCAATGCCTTCTGACGAGTACTGACTTTTTGAAGCTGCCAACCAATGGCTGCTATCCTAAAATCTCTGAGCAATATCACAATGAATGAAACCTGCATATTAATTAAAAATATAATGTTGTCAACCCATAAGAAATTATGTGCTCAGTAGTAAAATCTGCAACATGATTAAGTGGAAAGTAGTTTCAGGATTGTTAGTTATCATTGAGGAAGACAAATGTTGAGTCCTTCAAATTTTCTTGCTCAGTAATTGCAGTTCTCTTCCCCTCCTTGGAAATCTTCAAAGCCATTCTTTTCCTTTTAAGTTTGCTCAGGCACCCAAGAACATAAAGAGTTAATGCCCTTGTAATGGTCATTTGTACATAAAGTTGTAATTATTTATTTTTCTCATTTGTACCATATCAAGGCTTTGTACAATGTTTTAAGTTTTGTTTTCAAATTATTTTGTATTTTATTTTTATAAACTGGTTCTAAATAAAATATTCATTCAGCATGCAAAACTTCAAATTCTCAGTTGTGTTTGTATAATGATTTAATCATTTATGAAGCTTCAGTTCAGTTTTTTTCAATATTATTTACTATTTTAACCCTGCACTTTAAATG
Source organism: Todiramphus chloris collaris (assembly GCA_025345505.1). Lineage (NCBI taxonomy): Eukaryota > Metazoa > Chordata > Aves > Coraciiformes > Alcedinidae > Todiramphus > Todiramphus chloris. The sequence goes on from JANVCC010000076.1 coordinate 1,634,425, forward strand.
GAGAAAGTGCGTTGACAGTGATGGGTTGGGTTTTTTTTCTGTTACAAGACGGCAAAAAGCAAGTGTCTGTTGGTATTGCTGCATCACGAGTCAGATGTTCATATTGCAAGTTGGAATGATTGGATCAATGGTAGTTTTACTGATTTAGTAGGTTCTTGTGTTATGTATTAATAAGAATAGAAAAATTCAACCAGCCTTCTCAGAAACCTCCCTTTCTACTTGCTCTTGCTTTTACCCATACTGTCTGCATTCAGCCGAACAATGATTGCCACAGCCAGATTAGAGCTATTTTAGTAATAATATGGTGGATTCCAGCCTTGTTCTGAAAAGCCTGCTGCTGCTTTTTTTTCTTTCCTCTTCAAAATTGTAACGTCTTACTTAGTCAGAGGCCAGCATAGTGAGTTTCTTTGGAGATGATCAGCTGTCTGGATGTAGTCACTGAGCTTTTACAGCCTCTTGAGACTTGTCAACCTCTGTACAATACACTTCAGTAGCAGAGAGCAGAGAAATGAATGAACAATAGTTGTTACTCAGGGCAGTCTGTGCGTTGTGGAAATGCAGTGTTAAGCTACTGGGTGCTCTGGTTTTCCTGCAAGATTATTTAATTTCTCTTTCTAGTAAAACTAGGTAAAAGTAGAGTATATTATCACCGCAACATATATTTGTGGTTTATGTGCCTGCATGTCTCAGCCCTTGTATGCTGTGGAAAATGCTGCCTGCTTTTTGCGCAACAGAACAAAGTGTTTTGGGAAGTACAGAAGAATTGAAGATTCCCTGGATCTCTTTCTCATCATTATCACTGTTACACCTTGTATGTAAGGCAAATTAAAAGCCAGCTCTGCCTCTGTTCAAATCATTGGCAGTATTTGCATTAAGCTTCATGTGACCAGGTCATTAGCTCTTGTCATTTACATAAATAGCCCAAATTGCTTTGCCTGATGGGAAACAAATTGGGAATTCATTTACTCAGTAACATTCCAAGAAAGCAATGTTTCATCTTCTGTTAAGAGTAGCCAGAAATTTAATGGCATGCTTCTGGACAGTGTGTGCTTTTGATGGTCCAAACAGAATGATTGTTTGATCACAAAGGGCGCATAAAGAAATCGCAAGCCAGCTGTATTAATCTGAAGATGAAAACAACAAATTTGTGCACTTTGTACTGGCAACAGGTGGCTCAGCATCTTCCCTTGATTAAAACATTACCTAAATCTGGATCATACCAGAAATGGAAGAGTGGTTTTGATCTGATTCCAGTATACATTAGTGATACAACCAACAGACTGTGGGAAAGAAGCAAGATTGGAACAAAGATGCAGTGGCAGATCAGGCTCAAGGTCTGGTAGTTGTTTGACTGCAGCGGTGTTTTTTAGCCTTGCCTGGCTTGTCATCTTCAATCACACAGGAGCTACAATCTGCTCACTCTGCTCTTAGGATTTCACTGTGCTTCTCTGCACTTGCACTGCATCTGCCTCTTACTTAAATTTATACACCAACGTAAGAAAGCTATGCAGTGCACACAGGTCAGCTCTCCCTAGAAATGCTGTAGTAAGTGAAATCCAACTATTAACAATGGGGGAAAGAACTGAAACATTGAAAGCGTGACAGGTAAGAACTGGCTGTTGCAACCTGGACAAGCTCAAACTGCTGTCTAGAAGGACCATGTAAACTTTACATCACATTTGTCTAATCTACTTTGAATGTCACGGTAGCATTAATTGGCTTCTTTGTCCATGAAAACAAAGTACAACGGAGTGGTGTTGCCTTCAGCTGCAGAAAACACTGCTTGAGAAAGCCCATCTGTACTGATGGGGTAGCAGTAACGCTTCTAAAAGCTTTTAATAACAAAGACTCAAAAATCAGATTTAGAAGGATTAGTTCCTTCTTGTTTTTAAAACCAGGAATTTATGAATAGGGTGGTGATACCTGGCAACAACACCATTTCTTTTTGCTAAGGTAAACCTGGAAACAAGAAGCTCCTGCTCTTTAAGGCATTAATCCTAATTTACAATGTGCCATATATGTACATGTTTGAATTTTGTGAGATTTTTGCATGTTTTTCTCCATCTATGATACTGAAGAGAAATGCTTGATAACAACTACCCCATGTTCACCTTTTATTAGGCAGCTGCTGTCAGTATTTGAGGCATATGTACACCACAATGGTGTAAGGGCAGAAGTAAAAGAAAGGACTCAAAAGTACATTTTCCTATGGTATAGTGCTCTGTCAAAGCTGACTTCTCTTACCCTATGATTCCATGTTCTTAGGCTGCTAGGAGAGGGTCAATGAGGTTGTCATTCTCTATGTCATTTGTATTTGCTAAATGCTTGCAGCAGGAATGCTTGTGCAAAATGACTGGAAACTAGAGGCAGCTAGTCATTGCTGTAGGCCAAATTCAGCTGTAGAGCTTTAATATTGGTGATAAATGCTTAAGAAGAGGACCTGCATGATTTTTCAGGTCATTAGATAAAACTGCAGGCAAGAGGGGTTTTTGTTTCCCCTCCAGTATATAATAGGAACACAGCACCTCTGCTCATTTTAAACTGTGCAAAGTAGAGCAACTCTAATATAGAAGCCTTAAACACGTCTTAAGAGCAGTGCCCGTGACAACAGTTTTCTCCTACCTAAATGTGGAGATTTTATTTTTTTTTTTTCTTCACTTTAGGATAAAATGGTTCCTTTGTGCTTGTGTCAAGAGTTGACTCTCAACAGGTTACTTTTTGGTCCAGCTCTTCCTTGTCTTTTTTCCTCCTTGGATGTGTAGTTAAGAGAAAGGAAGATTTGACCCACGTCTCCAAGAGGTAAAGATGAAAGCTTCATAAACCATGCAGGAGCATTTGTTCTGACTGGAGCAAGGTCAGCCCCTGCCTCCTTTAGTTTAATAGCAAATCTAACTTCTGTTTCATGTAAAACAATACAGAAAGTTTTTTTGCTGTTTCAAATGCTGTGGCATTGATTCCGGAAGGCTTGCAAAATCTGGTGACAATCCAGCCAGCTTATAAAATCATATGGGTAAAATTGTCAAAACCAGGCATCATTCATTGATTACTATTTTTTGGTCTATTTCTCTATTTTAATCATGTGACAAGAGTGAGCCTACCCTGCTAGTGCAGTAAAACAAAACATCTCTGAGCAGAAGGTGCAGTTGACAGGCTGGGAATGAACAACAGCCAAGCGGAACGCTGACTGCATCTATTCTGAGGAGCACATTCATGAATTAAGGGCTCAGTCCTAAACCATTCCTGGAGTAAGCAGGTCCATCAAACTCTTCCTGTAATACCTTGCACAGGTCAGACTTTAAAAAAAACCCAACAACAACCAAGCAAACATCCCCGACATTATGATAATTAGAAAAAGTACTTAAAGAAAAAAAAGCAAAACAAAACAACTCTGTCTGAGGTTTGTTTAATCCTAATTAAGCAATTTGTGTAAAACTGCTCCTGTTCAGTAACCATAAAGTTACTTTTTTACCCCACTCTCATGCCTTTTATTTCTCAAAAGGTCACATTAAACACAGGATGATACAGACAAGCCTCTTAGTCAAAATAAACCTGGTTGGTTATTTTTAAGAGAATAAAGAAAACAGAAGAAAATTATTAGCTAACTGCAACAGAATTAAACAGGAGATGGGTAATTAGTGTTTAATGCCACCTATAATGAAATGTTTCCCACTGGGAAAAATGTGGGAGGCAAGTCTACTTTGCTCCTTCGACGTCAAAGGCTGGAGCAGAACATACAACAGCACCTAACACCAGTCACTTTATATATATTCAAGTTTTTACACATCTGCAAAGCAGAAGTAGTAGCAGCCGTTTGGATGTTCTTTCTTAATGGTTCTCAGGGGGGGCCTAGGAAACTCAGAAGGACCTGGATCTTGTGACATGGAGCTGGAGCTGCAGCTGCTACTTCTGCTGCTGCTTCCAGCTACCTGTGCTCTACTTCTGTCCTCAACAGGTGAGACCTGGGGGGAACCTGGGCTCAGGTACCCAGCTGTGGTCTGAGTAGATGTAGTGGCATACGTGGTCGGGCCAGTGTTGTTTTTCACGTAGACGTTTTTGATAGCAACAAGTGTATGCGCCATGATGCTGAGGCTGTTGCTCAGATCTTGCATGCCTTGCTGCAGCAGCCGAAGATTGTGGTTGACACTGTCAAAGCCAGATTGGATCACCTGCATCTGGGTCTGCTGAATCTGCAGTAGGTCCTCTTCCGTTATTTCATTTTGGTCTGCCTGGGACCTGCCTTTTGTTTTGGCTTTTCCTTTCCCACAGTAACCACTGCCTGATGTCCCCAGAAAAGATAGTTGTTCTTGGCTAGGTGGAACAACTGCCATGTCCTCAGAGCTTTCTTCTGGCTCAACCACCTTCACTACTATTTCTTCTTTGAGATTCATCTTCTCAAGACTGGATTGATGAGATGGGCCAGGATCATCATTAAACCCTAGAGGAGATGGGGGAGAGAAAAAGCAAAGGAGAATCAGTGAGAAACTCGGTGACTTTCATAAGTGAAATGTGTTCTCCTCCGCTAAGCACAAACATGAGTCCCTAAACCGAGACTCTACAACTTGTCCTGCATTACCTTTGGTGGTTTTACAACATATATTACCTCTATAGGCAAGAGGAAAGCCATAAGCGGCAATCACCAGTTAACCGCATGTTTACACCCTACAGATCCTTTACCAGCCCCACCACTGTAAACCAGTTTTAGATTCCAAGAGACAAAGTTCACAGCAAGCTCATTTCATGCTCTACCGTGCACGCGGTAACCAGCAACAGCACTGATGAAACGCTGCGATTGCAAGAAACCCCCCGGTACGGAGGGTGACCGTGTCAGCGCGCTAACACGGTGTCTCTCTCCTCCGGACGAAGTTCCACGCTCGCAGCGCTCGGCACTGCCTGGAACCGCGGCTGGTTTGCGCTCACGGGAGGAAGTGCTAGAGAAGTGCACTTGCACACAGGCGGCTGCGCCTGGTGCCGCATAGACAGGCGCTTACTGCGAGACAGAGTTTACTCCTAGGTGCCGTTTTGATGCGCTGCTATGACCCACAGCACGAAATCTCCCGTCTCCGCGCGCGTCTACGTACACTGTGCGCTTCCAAGCAGCGAAGGAAGTTATCCAAAGCAGGCATTTTCAAGCGGGGCTGGTACCCGCAGCCCGCGGTGCGCACTCAGTGAGCCCGACACAGGAGCCGGGCAGCGCTGCTCCTCCCCCGGGGGCTGAGGCAGAAGCTCCCGGGGCTCCCGAGGAAGAGTGCGGGGGGGGGGGAACGGACGGGACGCCGGACGGAAGGTCCAGGCCAGCGCCGCGGGGGTCGGTCCCGCACTCACCCATCTCCCCCACGACGGCACCGGGCAGCTCCAGCGTGTCGATGCCGCCCACGATGGGCATAGCCTCGGCGGGCAGCAGGGAGCCGTAGGCGCGGTGGTGGTGGCGGCGGCGGCCGGGCGGCGCGGCGGCGGGCGGCATCTCTTCAGGGGACAGGAGGAGGCCGAGCGCGGCGGCGGCGGCGGGGGGGCCCGGCGGCCCGGAGCCCTGCGACAGGCGGCAGAGCTTGCTGCGGTCACGACGTTTCAGGTCCCGCCAGCGCTTCTTCAGGTCCTCCACGTCGCGGGGGCAGGCGGCCACCGGGTTCACCTTGTGCCGGATCAGCTCCCACACCTTCCGCTTCTGGCCCGGGGAGGCGCGGCCCGGCCCCGCCGCGAACAGCAGCTGCTCGTGTTTCAGCACCTGGTCGATCAGCACCTCCGTCTCTGCCTCGTTGAAATTCGCCTTGCGCCGCTTGGGCGAGTCCTCGGCCATCCTCTGTCGCGGGAAGCCCGGCCGGGCCCCGCCTGCCTGCCTGCCGCCGCCGCCGGCCGTAAGGGCGACCGGGCGCGGAACGGCGGGGGACGCCCCTACCCCTGCCCCTTCCCCCGCCCCTGCTCGCGGGCGGCGGCTCTGCCGCCGCTAGGCCGGGCCCCGAGCCCTGCTGGGGAAGCAAATACCGCGCATGAGAGGAAAAGACGCGCACAAGCCGGCGCAGGCGCCCCGTGCCCCGCGTGTTGACATGGGGAGGGGGCCCGGCCCCCGGCCCGGCCCGGCCTGGCCCGCGCCGTCTCCGCCCCCGCCCGCCTCCCCGGCGGGAATCCCCGCCGCTGCCGCCGCCGCCGCCCCGCCCCCGCGGGGGGAGGACGCGGACCCGCCCGGCCCACCCCTGCCGCGGGTTGTGCGCGTGCTCGGCGTGGGCAGCGGCGGGAGCCGGGAATGGCGGCTGTTTTGGAGCTGCTGTTGCGGGAGGAGGTGGCGGTCAGCGCCGTGGTGTGGTGGCTCCGGCACGGCCCCGGCCACCGCCCGGCTGAGGTAACGCGCGGTGGGTTATCCCGTTAGCCTGCCCTCCCCGCCTCCCTCAGCGCCCTGGCTCCGGCGGGGCCGGGCCTGCCGCCGCGCCACCTCCCCCCGCTCCTCTCCCGCCGCTTCGGGCAGGGGCCGTGCGGGAAAGTTTGTGTGCCCCGGAGCTGGGGGCGGCCGCTCCGCGCCGCTGGGAGGGGCGAAGCGCGCGTGAGTCAAATCGGGGCGCCAGGCAGGGGCCCGTCTCCGGCGGGGAGCTGGGGCCGAGCTCCGTCCAACAGCCGGTGGCAACGCCTCCGCCCCGGGCGGGCTCTGAGCGGAGCGGCGGGAAGGCGAGGCCGCCGGCGGGGAGCTGCCACCGGGAGCGGCGGCGGAGTGGAAACCGTTAAAACCCGCAGGGCTGAGCCCGCCGGGACCTCGGCGCCGCCTGGGCCGGGCGATCGCGGCCTCTGGCGGGCGGTGTCGCCGCGCGGCTGAGGCGGCGGAGGAGCGGCAGCGGCGGGGGGCCCTGCGGTCGCGGCGCGAAGGCGGTGGCTGGGTCCCCTGGCCGCCGTGTGCCGGCGGAGAGCGGAGGGAGGGCCGCTGGTGTCCGCTGGAGACCCGGTGACACGACGGGGTGCCTCTCCCCGCGCCTTTATCGGAGAAGGGGGCGGTGGGAGGCGAAGGAAGCTGTCAGCGGCCCCCTGGGGGCAGCCGGCGGGCGCACAAGCCTCGGGCCTGCCGGGCCGCGCCACGGTGGGGGCTGCGTGTGCGGCTCGCTGCAAACGCCGCTGCCTCTCCCGGGTGGGTGCTCGCCCCGACAGTACCTCGGGGAACATCTCTCGGGGTTGGGTAGGCTGAGGTTTGTAAAGGGATGTGGCTGGAGAATTTGGGTTCCTGAGATGATAAAAGCACCGAAAACTTGAGATGGACTGGGAGTGCTTGCATTTTGCTGATAATGTAGAGAAACAATTTGTATTTAAAACGTTTTCTGCCCCCCTGGCACCAATTAAAATCAAAACTCACTGGTGTCACCCACGTGAGTTATTCAGGTATTGCAGTTGTCTTAAACTTGTGCGGGAAGAAAGGACCAGCATTTTATATTGTCCGTATTTCTTAAGCTGTGACTGGCAGAAGCAGACCAGCAGAGCTGATGGAGTTTGAAGTGTTGGCAGCTCAGCTGGCACTACGTGAATGGTGGGTGCAGAGGCCCAAAAGTTTGCCCTTGCAAGGGAATTGCCGATTGCCTTTCGCTGCTGGGAGCAGCTCAGAGGCCTCTGTGTGGGAAAGCAAGTGAGAATCTGGCAGCTGTTTGCAGGTTGCTGTTAGGTGGCCACGGAGGAACCAAACCTCTGTTAACTTGCACAGAGGAGGATGAGCGAAAGCAGGTTGTGCTCTGAAAAGTTGGAGAAACTACCTGACCATGTGCCTAGCACAGAGTGCAATTGTCTTTGTGCCTTCGTGCCAAATTGAGGGGGGCATCTGAGTAAACGGCAGGCTACACCTTGCTCTAGCTTTCCTGTCAGTTTTGGCCTGGAGCTGGTAAGAAATTGGGTCTTCCGACACCTCACGGGGTTTGCATTCTGAGCTGTTTTTATTACTGAGAGAGTGCTGAAGCAGTGAGCCTTGGCTGCTTGGCTTGTCATCCAGGCTCAGACAGAGCCTCGTGTTTCTCTGGGAAGCTGGACTGGTCTCACGCTTTCAAACGCGAGTTTCAGCGTAGATGTCGGGGATTGTAGGAGTCCAGTAATGATTATGCTTTCACTGCCTCCTTTCATCTAAAAAAGTCCTTCAGAAACAGCAATTGCTCTCTTTACTTTTCATCTAGTGGAGATGTGAATATAAATGAACAGGAATATGTGTGCAGAGATTTTAATAACAGGCTGCCCAGGGAGGCGGTGGAATCACCATCCCCGGAGGTGTTTAAAAAACATCTAGATGTGGCACTTCAGGACATGGTTTAGTGTTCCTGATAGTAGACGGCTGGACTTCATGATCTTGAAGGTCATTTCCAACCTTAATGATTCTATGATTTTGTGATAATATTAGTAAGGAATAAGTTGCTGCCTGTGAGAGCTGCTTCTGTTGTTGAAAATGTTGCTGAGTCCCACTGAGAGGAAACAGAAACCTGGTGCAGTGTCAGGAGCAAAAGAAATTTCACCCAATATACAAAACTTTGAGTTATGCGTGTAACATTAAGTCTTTTTTGGTCTAGATTTTGTAAGATGACCACCATCTGTTTAGCTTTAAATATGTTGAGTCTGTGGCAGGTTTTGTGTTTAGGTTTTTTTAAGTATGAAACTCGTGTACCTTAAAGTTGCACAGTCCCTGTTTAGACCTCTGTGAGGTCTCAAAGGAGCAAAATTATTTAATTGAAATGGAAAAGCAGCCTTGCTCTTGTATTTGGCACTGCAGGACTCGAAGTGCTTGAACAGTTGTTGTTCTAGCACCCCTCTGTGGAAGCAGGTGGCATTCAAAGACAAATCGGGGATAGAGAAGTTGCAGACTTTAAATTTTTCTATTAGAAATAGTTGCTTCAGTATCGATGTCTCTGAGATGCTGGCTTTAGGGGTGCCAGTTGCTCCAGGTTCTCTCTGGCTGAAGCTTTAGTAAGTATTACTGATGTTTCCATGGAAGAGTTTCACCGTTTCCCACTTGGAGACGGAAGTGTAGGACTCCGTATGAAAACTTCTGCCAGAATGGGTTGTGTGGAGGCTGTGTTTCAGATCCATGACCAGTGCTGAGGTTGCTTGAATTTCAGTGACCTGCTTTGACAAGTCACGTTGATTTTTATTGTGCATTGCAATCCCATGGTTACTTCTCAAATGAGTCTGGGGACATGGAGAGAAAGAATCAGGTAAGCATCTTTATATTAATGCTTTGTACTCTTTCCTTGTAGGAGAACCACATCCATGACAAGCTGGTATCTCTTAGTTTGCTTCAGAAAGACTTTGTGCCTTTTCTGCTAAATTTTTTAAGGGAGCAGACGAGCCAGATCCTGACTAATGGTCCCTCCACTCCCGCTAAAACTCCTAATTCCAAGGCCCATGGGAACCAAAGGACAGGATCAGAAAGGAGGGCAGGCCATGCAAGCAGCAGCCGAGTCCAGCTCTTTTCCCAAAGGACTTCGGTGACCACCTGCAGCACAGATACCAGCTTTTCTCCTGCCATGGCATCCAGCAGCTCCTCTTCCTTTTCTGGGTCAAACCTGTCTAGCCCTTGTGGTGACCTCCCTAGCGTGATCTCCAGTAGCAGCCCGAGCTTTGGGTACAGCCCTGTGCTTAACCATGGTGAGAAGCGGTCGTCTCAGAAGGCCAGCCTGGGGAGCTTCCTCACAGCCACTCCTGAAGCCCTGCCAGCGAGACGAGGCCGAAGGAAAGGCAGCAGCTCATTCAGTGCCTCTGGCCGGCAGGTAGCTCGGGATCCAGGGCGTTCTCTTGCTGAAGAGGAAGATGGAAGGAATGACAGCTTAACATGGAGCAGCGGACGCAGAAAGCGGAGTGAAGTGCCTCCTGTTTCTCCCAGATCCCCACCCAGCCAGCTAAATCTTAACAACTTAGAGGAGTTTCCACCCATGGGTGCTGCCCCTGTCTGGACGAAGTAAGAGCAAGTCTGCCTCTCTGTCTCATTCGGATTGCGCTGCAGGTTACTGTTCCTGGACTCGCTCATCCTGTTGTGCGTGTCCAGATATGGAAGGTGCTGTAATAAACACTACCTGGGGGCTGGCCTCTGGGCTTCTCGGTCAGAACAGCTTTGTTACGGTTACACGTAGGGGAATGAATATTGCTTCGTTGTGTAGTCAGGTTCCCACTCTGTGAACTCACCCAAGATGCCTCTTTAGCCTCTCCCGTGTGGTGCTGCCTGCAGCTTACCAGTGCACAGACCAGCTGATAGGAAGCTGAGCGCATCTTTGTCCTTGCATGTTCTAACAAGTCAGCATTTTATCTGGGCTCTTCACATTTCTCGTTTCACACAATGGCAGTTGTTACTGAAGAGCAGTCCAGGAAGGCTCTTTGGCTTTACTGAGGCTAGCAAAAAAAGCTTTCGGGTTGACTTTCTGTGGCTTCTGGTAATAGATGTTAGTAGATGTTAGTGTGCAGCTTGGTTTTTACCATGGACAAAATAACTAGCTGATGCCTGTGTTCTCCTTGGTCTGCAGCAAGCCGTGGCCTCTGTGGTGACATTGGCTTAGCTTCTGGGCAGCTGTTTGCCTTGTGGTTGCCTCAGTCCTTTTCTCTTTGAGATTTTAAAATCCTCGTGGCCAAATAGAAGGCTCTGATGTGAGCCTGTTTGCTTCATGTATCAGGCACTGGTCTCTGAAAGTAGGACCTTCTAGTTGGACATGACGAGCTCCAGGTGAAAATTGTTATGTCTGTGGGTCTGTACATCAGATCCAGATGAGAGGTCTAGATGGTGCTCTTGGTGATGCTTTGGCCAAGGAAGATAAGGTGTGTTTCCAGCACAGACAGAGAGTCTCTCTTCCTCAATTGTGCCCAGCTAGGGAAAAGAGTGAGAAAAGGGGTCAGGGAGCGTTTGGAAGCCAATGCTATAGCAATTTTGAGAACACCATAGCAATCAATACACAGCAACCAGTATTTCCTTGAGAAGTGTAATGCTTTATGTTTCTGTATCTCATTTCCATCATGTATTTTGCTGCTTTACAGAGCCCCTTCCTGAAGGACAAGTCTGGGTAGTTCATGCAGGAAGGACGAGTTTCCCTGTACTTAAAGGGTTTGTGGTAACTCAGGAGCCTGGACTCCTACTGGTAGACAGTGGCAGCTTGATTGTTCTTTTCCTTGTTGTGGTCATGTTAAAAACTGCTTGTGTGAATTAGTTTCTTACTAAAATGAAGCATATCCTGTCCCCTCAAATGAGAAATGTTTGGAAGAGTTCTGTGGCACTGCATTACCTGTTTTGTGGCTTGATTGATAATTAATTTTGTAGTGAGGGTCAGCAGGCTGAGTTTAGTGCAGTCTGAAGCTCCCTGACTTTTTACTGAGTGACCAAAATAAAGTCAGCAGCTATAGGTACAGTTTAGAAATTCAGTATCTTGACTCCAGATGCATTTCACTTTAGCATTAGGCTCTTCTGGAAGAGATGCATGCGTATCTGTCTTGAGACCTATTTTTTGTTGTTGTTGTTTAGCTTGATTTCATTGGAATCACTTCTCACTTTTTCAGCAAAAGCAAACCCTCGAGGCGAATCAACCCGACTCCTGTAAGTGCTGAGCGCCCCCTCTCAAAACCAAAGATGTGCTTCACTTCTACGCCTGTCAGCCAGTCTCCAGCTGCTCGGTTTTCATCTGGGTCAAGCCTTGAAGCCTTTACTACTGTCCAGGAAGGAAACCTTATGCCTGTGATAAGCAATAGCCTTCAAGAGGAGAGGGAGATGCTGAAGAAAGAACGGTACAGTCTGAGTAGGGTGGTGGTAGGCTTGTACTGATTTTTAATTGTCTTGTCTTAAGGTGGTACCAATATCAGGAACTAGATGATCTTTAAGGGCACTTCCAACCCAAACCATCCTATGATATGAAATGACCAAAATAATATCCAGAATGTATTTGTGTCCTTAAACTATTATTTGCCTAAACCCAAGTGTGACTGTGGTATCAGACTAGCATATTGATGCAGCTAGCTCATGTTTGTCATTTTAGAGGTGTGCTGACTCTGGAACAATGACCCTGACTTTGTCTTCAGAAGTTTGGTCAGTCCTCACTGCCTCTTCTTGGGCTTGCAGGCATGACCATCTCCTCTGCAGTTTTCCTTAGACTGCACGGGTGAAGCAAGTAGGCTTGGCCTGGTGTAATTAGGCTGTGTTCAAAGACTGATGGAAGGCATAGTCTGGTTTGAAGAAAATGAGTTAGAGGTGAAAATGTGGGGAAAGCGTTCATGATTTTGCAAGGTAGGCAGACTAACACAAGCTTACAGTCAGAGAAAACAGCATGTGAGTAGCATGAGATTCTGTTTTAAAAGTTACTACTGCACTTAGCTATTGAAAATTGTGTGTGCTGGGAGATGAGATGAATTATAGCTTCTAATGTTGTCTCTGCTCTTCAGCTGCTGTGTGACTTTCATCCTTTGTAAACTTAGATCACTGTTAATCTGTGAGGATTGGTACTTCAGGAAAAAAAGCACAGCACAGTAGTAGAGAGACTTGATTATAATTGCAGACAAAACCAGTGGTGTTGTTTGTAATTTTTGTTCTTGGGAAGCTCCTCAGGACGTGGGTGGAACTCTTCCTGCTAAGCCTTGCAGTTGACTTCAGCGGGACCAGACCTGGTTGAAACAAACGCAGTAGAGGCTCACGAGTTCCTGTTTGTAATGGGCCTGTAGCAGAACTGCACAGGATTCAAACTTGCCTCTGTTCTGTGAACCATCTATTCCAGTCTGAATTCTACCTGAAATGTCCCACTAATCTGTATAAAGTCAGTGAAACAGCAGTATGTGGGTTGGATCTTGCCCATGAGGTCATCTCATCTGACCAGTTGTGCTTGAAATGGGCAGTGCTTGGTGTGTGGTGCTGGGAGCTGTCTTGTGTCCTCGGTAGTAGTGAAGTGAGGTACAAAACTAATGCAGCCCCCAGGCAACTGGGGGGGTCACTTTGAGCAAGGGCAAAAGATGAAATTCCTGGTGAGGTGGATGACAACACGGAGGCAGAAGTGAAGCAGAGTCTAATTATGTTATTGGAGTCTTACCTTGGTGGGTTTACAAAGCACTTAATAAATAACTTTCTTCAGTTCTGTCAGTTGGGTGCTTGTGTTCATGGCAAGGGAGATGTTACTAATAACCTTTAACTCCCATTTTGGGCCTAATGTGTTCTTCATTGCAATAGTTTCACTAGAAATAGGCCAATGGGAAAAGTTCTTTGCTGCAGTTGAAAACATTTCCCCACAGCCTTTAAAGTGACTTTTAAAGATTTAACTTTTGAGACAGTGGTAAGAGGTGATGTGATGTTCCAAGTGTGGATTCCATTGGGGTCTTTAGCATTCATTTGACACGGCTGTTACTGCCTTTTTTCCTGCTTCTCATGTGTCTTACGTATGCTGCTCAGCTGCTGCATTTTGGGTGAACTCTGTAGGTATATTTTTTTACAATATCTGTGTATTTAGCTGAGTGATCATTGTTGATTTAGAATCCAGTACTTAAAGTAGCTTGTGCTCTCTTGTCATTTAACTTGCCAGTATGGAATTTTGTCAGTTGTTACATTGCCTTTCCACTTCGTGGTATTGGATCTTCTCAGGGTGTTGTCAACTTACCTTCAGATGTGTTTGTATGGATGAAAACCTTATTTTTCACAGAGTTTATAATGTGTCTCACTGTCAGAAATTGTATGTGGAAAAGCATTGGGTTTTTTTACAACCAGGTCTCTAACAAATTCCATGTCCTTAACAAATACTAGTTTAGATGAAAAGCAGTAACATAGGCTAGTTAGATAACGGGGGTTGGACTCAATGATCACCAGAGGTCCCTTCCAACCCCTACCATTCTATGAATTTGGTCCAAGTGCCACACTGTTTTAACAGAGAGGGAATTAGTATATGATTCTTTGGAGTCTTTTGACTGTTAGCCCCAAGATCCTTTCTCATTAAGGGAAAGATGAGTTAAATTGCTATCATGCTAAAAGCAGCTTTAGACAGTGTAAATGACATGGCCAGTAATTGCAGGAATTCCTTCATGCTAGACTGCAAGAGAAAGACCTCTTCTGGCTGTGTGGCTGCTGTGTATCATCTTCAGTCACATGGTATGTTGCTGCTCTTGAATTTCAGATGCAAATTGCTGCACCAGGCATCTTCTGCAGGGATATCTCTTGATCCTGGTACTCCTACTAAGCCTAGCTACACTCGCAGTGCTAGCCTTCCTGCTGAAAGCCATCTGGTGACCTGTGCAAATCCTACTAAGGTTTCCTGCAAGAAGCAGTTGGAGTGTCTGGCGCAGCTCTATTCATCGTGTATAGCAGGTGAAGACCCCAGAGGATGTGAGACTGACCTTTCTTTGAGCTTTGGACTTGCATGTGTGTTGTGAGAGGGAGGTAGATGAGAAGCGAAAGTGGTGGGCCAGTTTGCACAGCGTGCAAACAACATCTGGAAAAATAAACTAAGCCACCCCGGTTATTATAATACATGGATACCGTGTAAAAGCTCAGGGAAGGAGGTGAACCTGATGCAGTACTCCTGGCTGCAGTAGGCTGAAATTGCCCAGCCCGATCTGCAACCAGACCCTTCCCTATCTTTCCTGCAATTCCCATATTGATTTACACCGTGGCTCTATGTGGGGAGGGAATTCCTTGCTGACTGTGCCATAGAACAGGTACCTACCTCTTTACCTTCCTTTATTAAAGCTGGTCAGTGCTGAATATCCACCTTCAGTATCTAATTTCCTCTCTTCCAGAAAACCTGGTACCAAATATTTTTCTGGAGCTCTTTTTTGTTCTGCAGCTGTTGACATCTAAAGGCACTTCTGCTGCAGAAGATGGGGATAGTGACCTTGAAGTCAATGAAAGCAGTAATGGTAAGCAATAATTTTGAGGGGAAAAAAGTGCTACTTCCAAGGAATGATAATGTGATACAGAGTAGCTGCCTTTAGCTTGGACAGTTAAGTTCCATAAAAGCACTTTATTACCACTGTAGGACTCATCTGAGATGCTGACAAAAATTGTGCGTGTATGGGAAGTGCTTCCACAATAAGAGCGGGATTGCTAGAAACTGTTTGAATCTAGTTTTCTGCAATTGTGTGAGATTTGTTGTGACTACTTGCTAACACTGACTTTTGGAGAGAAGGACAGATATGTTAAAGTCTCCACCGTTGGTCCTCACAAGTGTTGTCTATCTACTACGTGTTTCTTAAATTTAAGGTTGGGTTATGAGTGCACTGGATCCATCCATATAGAGGCATAATGGTTGCTTTTCTTTTTCAGCAAGTTCGGTCTTAGCTTGATGCAGTTATTACTTTGATATGGATATAAAAGAGCAAACAAACAAAAGAATGACTTTAAGATAAGACACACAACCCCCTCCACCTAGATGCCCCAATTTGAATGACCTTTGTTTTGCCACTCACTGATTCTTAAGGCTGAGATTAGGAACACTCAAGCTTTTGTTTTTTCCCAGATTAGAAATCTAGCTATGGGACCAGCAGCTGATGACTGGTTGCAGTTGGCCTATGTTTTGTCCTGGATCTGTTTATTGTTGGACAGAACTTTGTGAAGGAATCCTTTCTTTACCATACAGCATTAAACAATCCAATTGCCTTTACTATAGGAAGGGAGGGGATGGGAGGATTTGTCTATTCAGGTGGCAGGGAATGTGAAAGTCTGGAAATTGGATACTGGTCTGGAAGGCTATTTTTGGATATGTTAATTCTGCCTTTCCTGGAGAGCTAATTGTTGGTCTTTTAGTTTATAAATGGTGATATGTGCTGTTGTGTAATGTTTCTTTTTTTTTTTTTTCCCTTAGATGTGTCAGGGAGACAACATTTCCGAAGTGTGCACAATTGTGTTTATTTTGCTGTTCAAGTCTTGGACTACCAGTATGAGTGAGTTGAATATCTTTTTTTCCTCTGCTTATGTCTGCAGATGTGTGTGAGATATTTAAGCAAGTGTACTTGGATTTTAAAGCTTTACCACTTACAGGCACAGATTTGTTAAGTTTGTTTAATTTTGGATTGTGGAGTCTCCTTCTCTGGAGACATTTAACACCCGTCTGGACGTGTTCCTATGTGACCTGCTCTAGGTGGTCCTGCTCTGGCAGGGGGGTTGGACTAGATGATCTTTCGACGTCCCTTCCAACCGTTAACATTCTGTGATTCCCTCAAAACATACAACTTAACCTGGATTTGGCTGTGTGAGAGTTTTCCATGCACTGATCTGCCTACTGACCTTCAGTGTCATTATGAATGAATGGGCAAGTCATAAAATGGGTGCAATAAAACATGACCCTACAAATGCCAGTTGGATTTCACGCAGGGTGCCTGGGGCTTAGAACTCTTGATTTGTTAGCCTCATAAAAAATGAGCATAAGCATTTCTTTAGGTCTGATGATGTGTTGTTTATGTCTGTCTGTCTGGGTTTTATCAATTTTGTCTTGGCAGAATTATTTCCCGCTTAGAAAAGGGGATGCTGAAGCTTTTGGCTGAAAATGAACGGATTGCATCTTTTTCTCCCACCTTGCACGATAGGCTCAGGCAGGCTTACGAAAGCAGCACAGCCAAGGTAAAAACTGGCAGACCTCAACTCACATTGCTTCAGGCCTTTGTGTTGTTGCTCTTCTATTTGCGATAGCTTCGATGTTAAATCTCATTCCTTGTACTTCAACTATCTTGTCATCTCATCTTTAGCTAGTGTTCAAAAGCTACTTTTTTTTTTTCTTGTCAGTGGGTGAGTGAATTGCTAGGTCCAGTGATGGTTTGCTGCGAATTGCTGCTGGCTGGCTTTGCACTGTGCTCCAGGCCCTGACCTTGACCAACAACTTTGACAGGGTCGGGGTTTGCTTTTGAGATTCTCATCTAATAAACAAATATCCCAGAAGAATGATTGCTTAGATGCAATATCAGAATGTAATTTGGAAGAAGTGGATGTGTTTCATAGCTGCAGACTCCTTTTAGGCAAATGAAACTTCAGAGGAGACAATGCAGTCTATGAAAACTTGTTTCCTGATCTGATCGTCTGGGTTAGGCAACTCAAGTTGGAGGGTAGGAATGCTTTCCTTAATGGATTTTGTATCTTGTTTTATCCGTCTTTTAAAAATGGAAATTACCCTTGGCAAAGAAAGTGCTGTGTACTTCCTAAGACTAGGGCATGTCCATAGCTGAGCTTTTTAGTTAAAGCTGTAAATAAAGATCCCTTGTTATTTGAAGACACAGCTTTTCACATAGGAGAAGGGAATAATACAGGAATAGTAACAATACAGGAATTGTCAGCCACTATCCTGCATTCTCTGGAGCCCTGTTTTGAAGGCACACTTTGGCTGTTTGCAGACTATTCTTTCTGTGCTCTATCAATACTGGTGCAATCTGTTCTGCAGAGATTTCTTAGAGTGACAGGATGCTTCCACAGATAATGTTGAGCAATTCTGCCTCTTTTTCCTCAGATTGTTGGATAAATTAGAGGCTTATGGTAGTCTAATGTCTGACTTTATATTTTTAACAGGTGTCTCTACTGCTGCCATGCTCCATACAGTCCGTTTCCTTCCAGCCAGAAACGGACAATCGCTCTAATTTTCCCAGTGACAGAGCATTTCACATATTTAAGAAACAGAGGTAAGTTTCTTCTGCTGTTACTGTGTGGCTCACAGGGTAAAATCTTTCCATGGCTGTGAACAAAGGATATTAAGAATGCTACACACTGTAGAAAAATAATATTTCAACTCTAATTTAAAAAACAAAAAGTCTGTGTGCATATTGACTGCAGGATCTAAATGTTTAATGTCTTTAGAGAAGAACAGACTAATTCTTCAGGAGTTATTGAGACTTCTGGTAAATGCCAGTACAGTGTGGCACCCTACTGGATTGCTTCTGCATATAAATCTGGTATGCTTTTATTCTTCCTGCCACCTCCCTCCATGCTTGCAGCAACCTGGTGAGGGAAGAATGGCAAGTTGTCTTGGTCCTTTTTTCTCTCCTCTTAGGTGTTATTTCATGTGGCTTATTCTTTCCTGCCTCTCAGTCTTCAGTATGTCTGGTATGGGGTGTTTTGGTCATGCTGTCAGAGCTTGGGCATAACAAGCTTAAGCACTTGCTGTCAAAGACATGGAAAGTGGAAACTCGCTGAAGTGCCACTAACATTAATGAGTTTTGCAAAGGTATCTGAATGCTTAGAGGCTTGAGTTAATTAATCTGAGGTAGATTCTTGCTGGGGAATTCAGGAGCAATTGAATACTCAGTTGTTGTCACTTCGAATTTTGAACAGTAGGGATTCATACCCTTAAATGTCTTGATTCACAGGGATATATTTTATGAACTGCTGCGTGAATGGGAGGATAACCATGAAAAAAGTGGCTGGGACTTTGAAAGAGTTCTGGGCAGCAAGATCAGGTAGGAGTCTTGTGCAGCTTCAGCTGGCTCTTTAATGTAGCTGAATTGCTGGTGCATCATAACTCATCATCCTCAGTTCTCCCTAATCTGTAGGGAGCTGTTCTTGCTTCTGTATTTAAAAGTGTTATCTTAAAGAAACCAGGCATAAGTGGCAAGGGCTTAATATGATCAGTCTTGGTGTAGCTCTTTCCTTATTCATAAAGACAGAAAAAGGCACTCTTACAACCAGTGTGTTGTGGTCTGAACACTGTCATTTTATACATTTGTGTGTGCATTTCATGGTTCTGGCTCCCCACTCCTCTTAAGTGTGGACAAGTGTGTTAAATGTTCAGAAACTCTTCTGATTATTTCAGGGGGTGTATTGGTTTTGAAAACAAGACACCTGGGGCTCTTTCTATGGAAAGCAAACCATTTTATTAATTTATTGCTTTATCAAAATAGAGAATATATAAAGAAACTATTATGGTTTTGAAAGCAGTTGCCTTTTGGGTTTCTGTGTTAGTCTTAGCTACCAGCTTACTTACGTAGCATGTATGAAGGTGACTTTTCACCACAGGAGCAAAACAAGGCTGAGATTTAAACAGAGACATTTTCCTTCTCTTTGGGCATCAGAAGTTCTGCTATTGCTGTTTTCTTACTTGCAGATATGTGAACTCTCAACTCACTGCTCTGCACAGGGGAGAGTGGGAGCTGAATTAGTTAATTTTCTTCCTAAATAGCAGCATTATTGCAGGAAGGGAAGAGAGTCTTTTTATCTATAAAGTTGTGGTTGCTCTGCAGGTGCTCATTTTTGTTTCCATGGTCAGCAGATGGGGCTCAGTGCTTGGGTGACCTGGTTATAAAGATGTTGTTTTTCGCAGTGGCCTTTGAAGATCACTTTCTTAAAAACAGTTATGTTATGCTTTAGGTATAGTTTGAAGTTGTCACAGAGATCCAGTCTGCATTTTGTGATGTTTTCCTTCCCAGGGCCATGATGGCTCACCTATCTGCAACCTGCAACCACAGCCATTTTGCAAGGCTCTTTCAGAAGCAGCTTATCCAGGTAAATGACTTGTTTGTTAATGAAGATGTTCATCAAAACTGATTTGATCCTTCTTCAGCCTGAGAAAACAAACTACATCTTGCAAGTGTCTTGGAGATTTTCCTATTGAAACCTTTTCAGGAGGGCCAGCTTTTCAGGACAGGAATTTCCTTCCTTTTCCAGAAATATGAATCAGTGATAAGTTACTGATGAACTCTGTGTAAATCGTGGATAAGGCACAATAAGCATGTCATGAGCTGTAAATTTCAGACCAGTTACAATTTTTAGAAATTTTAAGGATGTATTTTGACATATATCAAATGGAGATGTTCCCAGTTATGTTCAGTAGCAATAGGAGTGCAAAGAGTCTCTGGTTCTTCTGTATAACACTGCAACAGCTTCTTTGGATATAGTATTGCCGTTGGAATTTACAGGGTTTTTTTGGCCAGTTTAAAGCATCATATAACTTCGCTGTAACTGAAGGAATGAAGGAAGAAAAGATGCTTCTGATTGGAGTATAGATATTCACCGTATTCCCTATAAATGGCTGGCTTATTGGTGGGTTCCTTTTGGAGCAAAACAGATACAACCCCCCACCTCGAGTATTAGCCCACACACACTGCCAGGAAGCTTCGAGTTGTTAGAATGTTGAAAAGTCCTCTAGTGTCCAGTCTGAATTTGCATCAGTGTCCTGTCTGATGCATGTGTTTGGGGAGATTGTGGGAACGAGGCGAGATGGGCTTTATTGCATCAGCAGGATTTCATTAGTCCTAGGTACTGTATTTCCCCTTTATACCTGTGCTGCCTTAATGCATACTGCAGGGTTTCCCAGGGGTAACCAGAGATTTAAACTGGTAACTAGGAGTCTTCAATGAATCCAGTGTGTCTGACTAGAAAGCGATTTGCAGAATCTTGTGTGTGATACTCATGCAGAAAAACACCTAGACTGGGGGTTTGTGTTGAGGTGTGTTAATTTAAAGGCTGGGAATTGTAGCAGGATGCTCTTTTGTGAGGGGAGGATGCTCAGTTTGGAATAAATGTAGCCTAGTAATTTCTTGCTTGATATACATAGTTAAATGTTGCTTTTTAGTACCCTCTCTCATTAAAACTATCCTGACTTAATGATAAGAGTATGCAGTTATCTCTTCCTTTTTCTTGGTGCTGGTTAAGTTATATCCAGAGTAATGTGTCCAGTTTTGGGCTCAGCAGTGTGAGAAATATACAGACTAACTAGAGTGAGTCCAGCACACTGGAGCATTTTTCATATGAGGAGAATCTGAGAGAGCTGAAACTGTTCATTATGGAGAAGAAAAGGCTCCAGGTTACCTTGGTGCTGTGTACAAATACCTGATGGGAGGGGATGAAGGAGACAGATTCTTCTCCGTAGCATTCACTGACAGGACATGAGGCAATGGACACAAGTTGAGAAAAAAGAAATTCCATCTGATCAGATGGAATTACCGTGAGGGTGGTCAAACACTGAAGCAGGTTGCCGGAGGGTTATGAAGTCCTAGGCTGTGGAGATTTTTAAAAGCTAATTATACATGGTCCTGGACAACCTGCTATAGCTGACCCTAATAGAGCAAGAGGATTGGATTAGATGATCCAAGAGATCATCAACAGTTCTGCAGTTCTGTGATTCTGAGTCTTGAGTAGTGTCGATGGGCTTGAGGGAAGGGAGCATTTTTAAACTTTATTTAACTCTGTGGAAACTCCAGGAAAACCAGGTCTGGGAATGCATAGTGCAGTACTGCGGTCTGTGGAGACTGGGCTAAAGATCCTAATGAGTCGTTTATGAAGCCCATGCAAGTGATAGGTGTTCTCCCCACACATCCACATGCAGCCTGCTAGGTGTGAATTAGATGTATAGGATTGGAATTCCATCTCTCAAGGTCTCTAGGCTGTTTATGTCCAAGCTGGGTAGCATGTTTGGGCATGAGGAAAAGAGATCTTCTGTAAGGGCAGTTGCCTGAAAAAGCCATGCTTGGATTACTCTGAAAACAAAGTCTTGTGAGGAAGGGAGATTATGTGAAGTGAGAGATGAAATGAAGTGATGCCTTAGGACAAATTTTCCATCTCATTACTCTTTCTGTCTCCTGAAGATGTGTAAAGGTCCTATTGGTGGTGGCGCAAGCTGGGGAGACACTCCAGACCAGGATGTCCTTAATATGCTGGGTTCTGATAATCTGAGCCGTCTGAAGAGGCTGCAGGAAAGATTTGTTGTTCCTCAGAGCATCAGAGGACCTTGTCCACCCCCTTCGTTCCCAGGGTGCCAGCAGTTCTTCAGGGACTTCATCCTCAGCGCAGGAAGGTTAGCTGCCCGTGGCTGCTGTTTGCTTCATGACGTGTGGGCGAGTGGGGAACACCAGCACGTTGCTCTTGCTGCGGGGAGTTGTCCAGAGAGCCTGGGGCATGGTGTAGCCGGGGCAGAGCAGATCAGAAATGTTTTTAAGCTGAATAATGCCACAGTTAGTGTTCTTGGTCAGCACATGTGGTGAATGTGTTAATAAGCAGGTTCTGTCTGGAGCATATAGTGTGTTTGTGTGTCGGTGTGCTACATTAGGTTAGACTACATGGTAATAATTTTCCTTCTATAAAACTGCAGTGTTGTGTCACAGGCCTTCAGCATTTCCCAGTGCTAAGGCATGCAGTAGTGCTGCCTAGCAAGGGCATTGGACTGGCCGAGAGTTTCTTGTGTGGGGGAAGCTAAGGAGTTGCAGAATGAAGCCAGATTCCTGGTTTTGAATGGAAAAGAAAGGGATCAGCCAGTACTAGTCTTGTCCGTTGCTGTCTTGTCTGTCAGTCTGTTACACTGGATGTCTGCTGATGCTTGATACAACTCATGAGACAAGCCTGAAATTTTGCACTGCGTTAGTTGAGGTTTTACTGCTGTTTTCAGCCCAGTCTGACTCATCATCATCTTTTGCTGAAGTTACCAGTTCAATCAGCACCTGATGGATAGTCTGTGCCTGAAGATACTCGAACTGAATGGCCTTACTCTGGTGGAGCACGAGCACAGTGATGGGGAAGCAGATATGGATGAACAGGTAAGCTTGTGGTTTTTTGCAAACACATCTGGCAGGAATTTCCCTGAGCTGTCCCACTACCCAAAGAATTCTTGTCGTCATTTTGACTCTCATTGACTCACAGGTTGTTAATATGAAAATGTGATTGAGGATCTTCTTGGTTTAGAAAGCTCTTGCATTAATTTCTTCTCACTGTGGAGGCAGAAGCAATTTAAAATGCTTGATAAATATGTATTTTGGAAACTTTTATTAAAAGCAGTGATGAATTTATGTGGTCCTTCCACATAAGGGAACTTTAGTGTCGGTAGTTACTTTGCCAATTTAGGGTAGCATTGCCCCAGCTTGCTGCTTTTTTTTTTGTTTTCTTCTTTTTTAAATTTCAGGATGAGAAGAAACGTTTCACGGTGGTCCTGTTAAGCCTACGACTCCTTGCCAAATTCCTGGGGTTTCTTGTTTTCTTGCCCTATCGCACTGTGGAGCAACCAACTAGAGACTTGCAAGACTCTGCAGTTGCGTTAAGAAACCAAGTAAGAAACCAAACTCTTCTAAGAAATGTATGTTGCCTTTTGCTTGACAGGCAGGTTTTCTGATCCAAGGAGGGGATTATGGGTAGTTAGTTATGCCCTTTCAAAGTGAGCCAGTGTCTCTTGGGAGGATGTTTTACTGTTCTGTGTCCCTACTGCGTATTGTGGGATTGGGAACAAAGGAAAGAAGAGTTTGTGTAAGACAGAGAAGAGGGAGCATTGCACTGATGGTGAGGCACTTGGTCTTCTGTTACTTCTGCTAATCTGGGTCTGTCATACTGGAACTCTGACCTTGCTAAGACTTGCATTTATAGTGTAAAATCTAGCTACCAGGAATGTTTGTGTTGGTTTCACATCCATCTCCCAGCAGTGTGTCATGCTGAGTGCAAGGAGGCAGGCATTAGACCTTGACCACACCTGTACATAGTCAGGCTTATGGCCTTACTTTGGAAAGTCCTGGTGGGACCTCTGATTGCCATCATGGTGTGATTTTTACCTCTGCTCGTGTGCTATAAAACATTTGGCAAGTCACCTCTTATTTGTATAGAAGATGAAATCTAAGAAAGAGAAGTCAAGATAACAAAGTTTTTCTTTAAGTATCAAAAAGTCACTTCAAGCTCCTGCTTTAATTTCTGTTGCCCATTAAGACTCTGCCTGTACTGGATGTACTGAAGCTTCTGAGACAATCGATTCGGGATCAGCGTTCTATCCTCACTGTTCCTTGGATTGTGGAGTACCTTTCCCTTGTGGATCATATTGCCCCTTTCCTTGATTACTACAAGAAAGTGTTTTGTCTCTTGCTGCAGGTATACAGGTAAGAGCCTGGGAAAGGATATTTGTTAAGAACTTTTCTGTGAAGGTTTGCTTGCTTAGTTGAGGTGCCTGGTGTTTGAGAATGCATCATGATTCTCTTTTTAATGCAAATTAGGAGCATTTTTTATCTTACATAAAGCATCCTGAACTCTGAGATTAATATTTGGTGTAAATATGTGTTTTTTCACTAAATAAACAAAATTCTTTAAATCCCTGTTCACTCATTCTACATTTGCAGGTGTGAATTTTAAACCTTGAATTTGAACCTTAAACCTACAAGGTGTCCCATGCCTAAATCATGCTCTAGTTTTCTTTCCTATATACATGAGAAAAATTTGAAGCACATTTTAAATGCTAACTTTTCCAGTGTAAACTTAACCCAGTATGTTATTCAGATGCTTATGTACAAAAAAGTAGGGCTTGCTCTCCATTCCTTAGGCAAGTAAGTAAGGAATATATCTGTGGTAACAAATAGTATAATTAGAAAGTGAGGGGGTTGGGATTTTGGTTTTTTCCTTAATTGAAACTGAGCTACTGAAATCTAACACTCTCTTCTTGCTTTTACTGCATGGCAGGTTAATGGTCCTTTCTGAAGATAATGAGATGAGTTACCTGAACAAGCTGCTGATCCTTGCAGTTCTGGGTTGGCTTTTTCAGGTAGAGTCTCCTGTGTGCACACAGCTCTTCCCTGAAGAAAAAGCAGGACACGGAAGTCAATAGAAAACAGTATTGAAATGAGTTAAAATATTGCAGAACAATAGTTTGGTTTGTTGGGTATCTTACACTAGTGTGGGGTTAAAGAATCCTCTGTATTCTAATGGAGAACTATTTTCCTTGAGTGGAATTGTGTGAAGCAACTTTTTTTCCAGTATGAATTCCGCTTGCTGCTGAAACACATTCTGTGTCCTTGTAAGCAAACTGAGAGCTGATTCCTGTTAGAAATGGAAGTTCTTGTCACAGAGATGGAGTGCAAGCTGCCAGTCTTGAATTACTGGAGAATTTTTTTGTCTACTGAAGGGATGGTGTGTGATGAACTTGTAAAATCCTTTTGTGCCTCTAGTTGGAAGCGAGGTTACTGCTCAGCAGCAACCTGTTGGAAAGGTTACTATGGGGAGGGTAAGGAAGGTGGCTCATGTTACTGCAGTCAGACTAAATCTTTAATTTTATGGAGTGGTTCTCCTTAGGGCAGAGAGGATTCTTGGTGACAGTTGGGTTTTTTTGTGGGTGGCAGGTTGGTGAGATTTTACTGTTGTCCTTATCAGAAACAGTGTAAGTTACTGACCATCGTTTGGGTTATAACTGCTGGGGTTTCTGTTTCAGGTTCCATCAGTCCCAGAAGAGTTGTTTTTTACCACTGATATCATCAGGCAGGAGGCTTTGATGATGGATACAGTGACATCTGCTCAGGCTTTGGTGAGTTAGTGCACTAGCATGTCCTACCACGCTTTTGGGAGTTTTTAAGATTTTTATCAGAAGCCTGGCTTCAGTGCAGCTGCCTTGGGCATATCTGCGCCAATGAATACAATGCCCCAGTTTGTCCAAGTGCCACATTTGCATCTGGGTTTGTAAACTGTGTGCTACAGCTCTGGGGCTTTTGTCAGGTGGGAGCCATCTCACCTGCTACAATGGCTTCTGCTGGAGTAGCAGTGCGAGTTGAGCTGATAGAACTGTAGCTCTTCCTAGAAACAGGTAATAGTAGTGGTGAAGTCAACAGAAACAAGATGGGACTCTAAGAACAAGGTTGCTGTCTTTGGAGTCATGTTTTTTTCCAATTGCATGATAAAGGGTAACTGAACTGAAAATGGTATGAGCAAGCAGAAAAAAAAGTGTGTTTATGGCATGTGTGATATTTCAGATGACTCCCAGAATGCAAGAGAATACATACAACTCCTTGGAAAATAAGCAGTATGTTTGCTTAGATGTACGTGTATCTTGTTCTCATTAGAAAGTTCTGTTTTGCACTGTATTTACAGTGGCAGAAGATGCAGACATCAACTCATTTTTTCTTCCAAATGAGCAGAGTACACCCTGCCCATGCGGATGGCATCTGAAGTTGCTTTTCCTCCCATGCCTCTGACTGCACTGTGTAGTACTGGGGTGCCATTACTCCACATGTCGTGTTCCAGGGGGTCTGGGTGAAGACACCTGTGGAGGTGTAATGCATAGCAGATGTGCCTCATTTCTTTTCCTCCATAGGCAGGTTGCTTTTTAACAAGTAGCAGCTGTTAAATGGTCCTGCTTCCAATCTGTGACCATCAGCTTTCAGCTGAGCTTTCACAGTGGTCAGAAGGAAAAGGCTGAGATACACTAACTAAATGTAGAGCTGCTCATTGTGCATTACAGTGCTGAACTGAATGCTTGGGCTGCAACATTCCTGTTGGAATCTAGTTATTTTTTATTGTGTTCATGGAAAGGCATATGCCTGTGACCCTGCGCATGGGATTTCTCACTTGCTGAAGATTGTTTCTTTCCTGCTGTGTCCTTTCAGCATTTCATGCCTTTTCTCACCAGGACTCTGTGCCCTTGGTGGATCAGCAGTTACTTTATACCTGCTGTCCCTATCTTGGTGAGTATTTATATTTGCTATATGAATAAAGTATATTAGTATATATTATATTTTTATTTATATTTTTCATTTTTATTTATATTTGTCCTTTGGTACTGTGACTCCATACATTTCTTATCCTCTCCTCACAACTTCAGGTCTCAATTGTGTGTGATTCAGCCTTCATTAAAAAGCGATATTGCTGCATTGTTCCTGCAGCTGTGAACAGTATCTGGTGAAGCTGGGGGGAGGGAGGCCACACAGTCAGGATAGTTGATCTGCAGAGCTTAATATACAGGAACAGGGCAACTCACCCTTCACAAACTGGAAGGAAGCATTAGGAGGAGTAAGTTTACAACTTTTCCATCCTAGGTATGGGGAGAGATGCTTGTACTGTGAGGACTGCCTTGATCCTTGAATGTATTTTTGCTGCCAGGCAGAGGGGAAGAGTCCCTCTGTGTCCTGGTGCTTTATCTGGTTGTTGTTTGAAATATATTTTTCCTGGGATCTGACTGCCCACCCAGCTGGTGGGATGGTGCTCTGCTTCTTGGGACTAAGTTGCTAGGAAAACTGTATATTAAACCTGCATCACAAAAGCTTCTAGGAGCTGAACATGTCTTCAGGGTTTTCCCCTGCTCTTTTCTCCTGACCCTGTTGGAATTGTGTGTAAATCAGCTTGCCTTCTGGTCCTTTTAGAGTTTACAGTTCCTGCATGCTGTGCTAAAAAGGGATACAGAGAACTGAGTGCTCCCTGATCCTTCTGAAGAAGTCCTATGTGTCAGGGAGCTATCTGGAAGCCTCCTCTTTTATCTTCAGAACCTTGCCTGCCTTGCTGTGCCCGGACAGTTAAATGGGTGGGCTGTTCCTCTGCTTTTCTGAAACTTCAGCTTTCACAGAAGCTGAGAGAATCTGCTCTGGAAACAGGAGGGACAATGTGAAAGTCTCTCTCTTGAGTTTTGATTAGTTCCCTTGCTTATGGAGGTGATTACAGCTTTTGTGTGCTTTTCTGTACAGGTGAGCTGCGGAAACTGCTTGCCTCTTTTGTGGCTGGTAGTGGAGCAAAAAATGGTGGCTTTATAAGGAAAATCACTCCCACAGCTGCAGAGTCCTTGGCACCTAAGGCTTCTGTCACACAGAGGAAACTGCGGGTAATGAAATGAGGGAGTCACAAGGGGAAGCTGGGCAGGAGAAATTGCTTCTGTGAGGGTAGGGTGCAAAGCGGTACCCTAATGCCAGGGAAAGAAAAGAAAGGGCCTAGGCAGCAGGGAACGTTGTGTTTAACAGTCAAGTATCCTTTCTTCTGTTACATCAACGGGATACCATGTAAATGTTGAAATCCAGATAACTTCCGTAAACGTTCTTGCCGTTAGAACAACTAGCCTGTTTCCCTGGCTGCCTTCTCTTTTACTTAAAATGTTCGTATGGTTTCTCTGTTTTGGTTGGATTGCAGCCATGCTTTCCACCAAAAGAGCAAACTGTGTAGGATCCTACAGGATTACCAGCCTGTAATTAAGAGAGGATCATGTCATTCCAAATCAAACCCGATGTGGTGACTCGCAACTCGTAGGTGGTGTCAGAACTCTGCCATTCTTCCCTTTGCTGGACATTTGCTGACATAGCTTCATAAACCCCGATAATGAACTTTGAGTTAAATGGCTATAAGGAAATAGGGTGCTGAATGCTACAGTAACAGAACACTCTAGTGTAGGCCAATTGCATGCCTTGTAGCACAGTTCCAGATGGTAATTCCCTCCATTCTTGTGTTGAGGAGAGGAGGGATCTGAGTGAAGTGCTCTAATAATTGTGCACTTTTCTTTTGAACAGGTAGAGTTGGAGCAGGCTTTCTTCCACAACCAGCCTCCCTCCCTACGGAGAACAGTTGAATTTGTGGCAGAGAGGGTGGGATCCAATTGTGTTAAACACATCAAGTAAGTGCTGATAATCTGTTCTGTGACTTAAGAAGTAACTTTGCAATTTCAGTTCTTTGTCTCATTATTGTGTGTCTGGGTGGAAGAAAGCATCCCTTAGAGTATGCTGTATAACAGAACACCAAGGGTATGGCAGTGGGATCCAGCAACATCTTATTGCCATCATAGAGGGGAATTTGTGACAGGATGCAGAGAGGAGGGTTATATGACTCAGATGCTTGGACTGTGAACACAGTGCAGCATTTTGAGACTATATCACTTTCAGAACATTCTTGCTAATGATATGGAAATCTCAGGTCAGAAGGGGCCTCTGAAGATATGATCCAAACTCCTGCTCAAAACAGAGCCAGCTTTCAAGTTAGATCAGGTCACTTGGCACCTTTGACAGTTAAGTCATGAAAGTCTCTTAAGGATGGAGATTCATCAGCCTCTTGGTACCATGTTCAAATGCTTAATTTTCCCAGGCTTTGTGAAGAATGTTCCCTTATACCCCACCAGAATTTCCCTTGTTTCAGCTTGTGTGTGTTGCCTGTCAACCTGTAGCTGCACGCTTCTTGGAAAAGTCTTGTTCTGTCTTTTCTACCACCCTTCCTTCTCCCTTCATCTGTTCCTCTTCCCCAGGCTCAGTGAAACCTGCCCCTCCAGTCTCCTTGTAGGTTATGTGCTCCAGCATCCCAGCTGTCTTAAGGATTTTTTTTTTAAATTATTTTTTTCTGAAGTCACCCAAATTGTCAATGGCTTTGTTGTACTGGAGTCCCAAAGCTGGACAACAGTAATCCAGGTGCAGCCTCACAGTGTCAAGGGAAGCAGTAACTTCACTTGTCTTCCCAGCTGTGCTGTTGCTGGTAACGGCCCAGTATAAGGTTGGCCTTCTTTGGACACCGCTAACTCATCTAGGTTGTCTACTGGGAACTTTTCTGCAGAGCTGCTTCCTATCCAGTAGATCCCAGCCTGTACAGGCTGCCCAGCCGCCACCCCATTTTCAGCCCATTTCTCCACCTTGCCACAGCCCTCCTTAATGGCAGCCGCATTGTCCAGCATTTCACTCATGAGCTTGCTGAGAGCTTGCACTGTCTTGTTGTCCAACTTGTTGAAGACATTAAATGGTATCAGCCCACAAGGAATATTGGTTGTAGTGGGCTGCTGTTGACATCTTTGAACTTGTGAGCACTGTCCATTGAAAGTATAAGGGTAGAAAAGACCCCTATAATCTTTAATGTTTCTATTAATACCTAAAGGCTTTTGACTCAGTGTGCCCAGGTGGCCAAGAAAGCCAATGGCATCCTGTCCAGGATCAGGAATAATGTGGTCAGCAGGAGCAGGGAGGTGACCATTCCTCTGTACTTGGCTTTGGTGAGGCCGCACCTCGAATGCTGTGTCCAGTTTTGGGCCCCTCTCTACAAGAAGCACGTTGAGGTGCTGGAGAGGGTACAGAGGTGGGCTACAAAGCTCGGAAAGGGTTTGGAGCATGTCTCTTATGAAGAGAGGCTGAGGGATCTGGGGCTGTTTAGCCTTGAGAAAAGAAGGCTGAGGGGAGACCTTATTGCCCTCTACAACTACCTGAAAGGAAGCTGTAGTGAGGTGGGAGTTGGTCTGTTCTCCCTGGTGACAAGTGACAGCACAAGAGGAAAAGGCCTGAAGTTGAACCAGGGGAGGTTCAGGCTGGATCTTAGGAAGCATTTCTGTACAGAAAGGGTTGTCAGGCAGTGGAATGGCCTGCCCAGGGAGGTGGTGGAGTCACCATCCCTGGAGGTGTTTAAGAGCCAGGTAGATGTTGTGCTTAGGGACATGGTTTAGTGGGTTTTGATATGGCTAGGAGTAAGGCTGGACTTGATGATCTTGAAGGTCTCTTCCAGACAAAACTATTCTGTGATTCTTGAATCTTAATACTACTTTGATGTCTTCATTGCTGCTTTCTTCCTTACAAAACAAACAAGGAGATGGTGCAGTACTAAACACACTGATTAATTCTTTTTTAGCAGTGTGATTTCACAGACAGGTAGGAGTTGGAAGGGACCTCTGAAGTCCAACCCCTGTGCCAAAGCAGGGTCACCAAGAGCAGGTTGCTCAAGACTGCATTCAGATGGGTTTTGAAAGTCTCCAGAGAAGGAGACTGCACAACCTCTCTGGGCAGCCTGTTCCAGGGCTCCATCACCCTCACAGTAAAGAACTTTTTCCCTATGCATTTGAGATGGATATCCTCCTAGATCAGGGAGAAGAGCTGGTTACAGTTACTGTGCACTGTTCCTTGTCTTGATTTCAGTCTGTATGATTGTTCTTGGGGTTTTTTTGCAGAGCTACACTGGTAGCAGAGTTGGTTCAAAAGGCTGAAGTCATGTTGCAGGATAAAGTGAAGGAGGAGGCTGCTAATCACGACAAGATGCTTGAAGAGGTGTGCGCTCATCTGTACGAGGAAGGGGCCCAGGCCCTCATCAAAGGCAGAGAGTAAGGAGGAAAAGTTACTAAAACTTGTGCCTTCCCTTCTCTTCTTACTGCAAAATCTCTAAGCCTCATTCGGCTTGGCCTGTCGTGCTCAGGTTCTGGCAATTATAAACCCTGACCTCTGCTCTTCTCAAGGTGGCTGTCTGCTGCACCTCCAGACAGTTAATGCCATATTTGTAGGAAGGAATAAAGGTGCTGTGTGTCCTGCATCCAGCTCCAAACAGGCATCCCCTGCAGCTATTGTTTATTTCCCCTCTTTGGAAAACGAAGAGTTGCAGCTTGGTGGCTTGTGATTGCCCTTTCCTTCTCTGGTTCTTTTGCTCTGACTTATTTCACTGCAGTCTTCCAACTGGTTTTAACTGTTAAGAAAGTGTTTATTAGTTGCTACAGTAATCAACCTCTGCATGTTCTCCAAGAACTTTGACTAATCCCATGGCCTGTTTTCTTTTTCTTGCAGATTTTGCAAAAAGAAAGGTCCTGAGGCAGTAAGGGTGTTACTGCCAGAAGAAACCTCTTCAGCAGTACGTGTATTCACTAAAACTTACTAAAGGCCTTGATTTTAAGTCTGGACCGTTACCATTTTTCCACTGCTGCTTCAGTTATCCCTTTATAATGTCGGATAATGGAATCAATTCATGCCCTCACGTGAGGACTAATACTTAAGGAGGGTCAACTTTGCCAGGCTGCCCTGGACATTCTGGCTAAAATGATAGTCTAGCCAACAGTGAACTGTTGAGACTTAGAATGGTATATAAATTGGATTAATCATGCAAGGATGATGCTTTGGTTTAGCATCAACTTCCCAAGAGCTGATGGGGTTTGTATGGGGTTGATGGGGTTCCCCCAGAGGCGGTGGTGCTCTGTTTAAACGTTGCATGCCAAAATTAAGACTTTTCCCTCTAGACTTCCTTCTGACTTGTCACTGACTATAGTGCTGTGGCTGGTAGTAAATCTATCACTTGTTATCCTCCCTGTAAAGGTTTTAAGTAGTGCAGAAGACATTGCAGTGGAACTGGCCACTGAGAAGGCCTGTGGCTGGCTTTCTGCCAACATTGCAGGTGAGTCTCCTTACCTTCAGCTTGACCTTCTAACATGTGTATTGTACTCTCTGAGATCAAGGGGTAGAATTTATTCCAGTGTTATAAAGTACTTGGTCCTACTCATTTTTCTTTTAGTGGGAAGCATGCAGTTGCTCTGTCCCTCCTTGTTTAGGAATAAGAGGAATGATTTCTAGCTCCAGGAACCTGCTTCAGGATTTTTCAGGCTTGGCCCATGTAAGTGATTTTTAGTTATGGAGGCTCATAGGATGCAGAGAATGAATGCTGTGGAAAGCTGCTTCTGAAAATGTCACCTAGGCTGAAGTTGTCCATAGCATTTCAAACATACAATACAGACAGCTGCTCTCTTGAGCAACCTTAACAGTTGGTCCCCATGTACAAAGTGCTTCTGAAATCTTCTGTACAACAAACACCTCTTGGAGCGGGTGTGTTCTCAGCAGGCTGAAGGCAACTGTAGTCCTTCTACTCTGTAATAGTGCTCTGGCAACTCTTCAGAAGCTCTGAAAACCCATTGTTTCAGGAGGTTGTGCCAAGAATCTGGGGAGGAATATCCAGCAGCAGGAGTTTAGTGTTTTGGATGCTGGCCAAAACTTATTTTGGTAGAAAACATATGGCTTTCCTGGGCACAGCGGTTGAACTGGTATGATCACGCTGATTCAGCTTTCTACTTTGGCACTGCTTCCCAGCTTAGCTACTGTGTTGATTAAACCCTGGGAGATATTTTGATGGAAAATGAGATGAGTGGTACCTGGTGGTAATGGGTGACTGTATTTTAGAGCTGTGGGTCTCTCTACCTGTGCCCCTGCCCATTAAATGTAAAGGGAGCTCAGACTGGGAGGGGTTTGAAAGTGTAAACTCTTCTCATTTGCTGTGGCCCTCAGAATGAGAGGCTAATGAGGGTAGTAGTTGGAAACAGTTGTCTGCCTCACTGGAGAGAAAAGCTGAAGTAAACAGAATTTGTTCCTTGTTCTTTGTAGCACTCATCAAAAGAGAAGTGAAGGCAACTTTCAACAGAATGCTGAAAGTCCCAGGACTTGCCTTGCCCGGTGAGGATGTTCTGGAGTTGAGAAGGGACTGCCCTCCGGGCTGTCAGCACTGTGCTCCATTTCCCTCCCAGATCATCAACGAGATTAAGGTACATAGTGTTCACTTCTTGGCTGCCCTAACTCCCTTTCTGTTTTTCACATTTCAGGGAGTGGGGGGTGGGGGGGCAGTGTGAGGGGGTGGGGGTGTTGGTGCTTTTATTATTTTTTCCTTTTTTTTTTTTTTTTTAATAAGGAGATGTTCTGGTTCTGAGGAACTGGCTGTGAGGAATGTTTGGGAAGCATGATGGAAAGCTCTCATGGTTTTTTCATCCCCCTGCTCACTGTCTGTGTGTAGATCGGCGTTCCCTGGTCAGGAGCATTATCTCAAGTACAGGATTTCTGGTAGAATGGCAATGACCTTTTTGATAGGAGCAGCATAGAAACCATAGTGTGGTGAGCATTGTGCACAACTGTATGCTGAAGAGTCAGCACATCAAAACAGCTACCATTTTTAGACTTACTCTTTTTATGGAGAGTCTCCTGTTTAGAGTATTTCCCGTTGGTCCTCTCAGTTCCACAGAACTCAGTAGACAGTCCAGTCCTACATACCAGGAATTCTACATTGAATTAAGTGTCAGATGAATCTGTTCAAAGATGTTTGTCAGTTTGCATCTGCACCTTCATTCAGCTGTAATAAGGGAGGATCAAAATATCTTAAAAAGGAGGTGATGGTATGGACTTAATTTCTGCCTTAGATCCAGGCAATTTTCTGTTCAAGCTCATTTAAACAACATTTTGTGTTTTTTCTCCCAGGCTTTTAAAAGGTCATTGTTCTTGTAAAAAAATCATGCAATTATATAACCCGTGTGAATTATATATGAGGAAAAGTAGAATTCTAAAAATCTCACTTTTTTTTTACCATTATATATTCTGCCTTTGGTTTTTTTTCTGCTTTGTGTCCATTTGAGCAATAATACTGGATCTCACTGTCATCACATTCCCAGCAATTGCATAGGAATGAGCACACATCCTTTAACGCTTTCTTGCTTGAGCTAAAATAAAAAGAGGAGGGTAAGGTATGTGAGGAAACCAGGGGCTTTTTCTGTAAACTGTTGCTTTTTGAAGAAACTACATTTTGGGGTGGTTTTTTTGGTTTGTTGTTTTTGTATGGTATCTTGAGATAAAGCTTTTAAAATTTTTAATTTTTTAAAATTTTGATTTCCATCCTGGGTTTCTGATTCTGGATAGTGAATTGCTGGTGTTGGAAAGTGCTACCACATAAAATTGGCTAAACTAGTTTTCATATGATAACCCTATTAGTGCTCTTCATACTCAGTTTTTGCATTGATGCTGAAGCTACCTTGACAGTGAAGGGGAGGTTGTGAAAAATTGAGCTTTAATCTGCCTTATAAAACAAGGAGGATACTTATTTGGTTCTTTTTGGGATTTTTTTGGGGTTTTTTTGGTTTTTTAATGAAGACTGTCTGTGAACAGGACTGTCAGAAGTCCAAAGATCTCTTTGTGGAAGTGCAGGATACTAATAGGTGAATGACTCCTGTCTTTTTTTGTCAAGGATGTGCTCTGTGTTGCCGTGGGCCCACGGGATGAGGGTGAAGTGGTTGACCACATCTGGCTGGAGTGCTTGCTAGGAAGATTGAGTCAGACACTTCGATGCAGAAAGGTAGAAGTAGTAAAAAAGCAACAACAAAAGAAAAAAGTAACAAAAAAAAAACCCCAAAACTCTGAACCTTGGACCACTTTGAGCTTTCTTTATACCTGTAAACTTCTTGGTTTGTCTTGTCTCGCAGTTGAGTTCCGTTGAATGTTTTTGGCCTGAGCTCAGCTATGACAAAGTCGCACTGCATCTTCTTTTATACTGTGTAGTTCTGCTTGTTACTTAAAATTAGCCTTTGTGGATCCCCTTTTCCTGTATGATCTTGTCTTTCTGTCTTTAATGGTCTCCTGATGACCATTAAAGCTCTGTGCTTCTTGCTGTAAATTGCCTGTTCGTTGTGATATTTTTATCCCTTGCTTTGTCCAGTCTGCAGTACAAGGACAAAGATAACAACGTATTTTTATGTTTTCCAGTTCATGTGTCCCACATCAGAACAACATCTGGCAAAGTGCACAGTTGAGTTGGCTTCTTTGCTGGGTAAGTCAGCCATGACAAGCTATTTAAGACTGAAATCTGTTATTACAGTCCTCTTAAATCCTTGGGGTCAGAGACTTCAGTATTTAGAGATCGTGGATGTTTGATTCTCTTTGGTATCATTGAGACTGCAAACTCCATTTTGTTGTTGTTGTTTTGGTCCATTTGGGTGGTTGCTCATATTCCCTTCCGCTTTACAAAAAACAACCTTGTACTGTGACTAACCATCCTTCAGACCTGGTGTTCTTATTCACATCTCCATTGGTATTTATTGATAACTTCACTTAAATATATAATACACTTTCCAGTATTTCTGCCTCTGAAAAGTTGTGGCTAGGGTGGTTTCTCCCCCACCCCACATAAAACTAAGGGCCTGTTCCCTTAAATTATATTTTTATGTCTCTTTTTGGAGAGAATGGAAGTAACTTGTTTTCTGTGTATTGTGACCTCTCTGAGTGTTTTCAGATTTCTTTTTTTCCTCTCTTGCTCTAATGTGTTGAATACAATGTTTTTCTCAGCAGGACCTAGTGATCTGGATGCAGGTGTTTTTCTTCCTGGACAACCTTCTAATTTCCTGGGTTTAGAACCTTCTTAAGAAGTTTAGTACATGGTTCATTCTTTCAGAAAGCAGTTCACGTCTGAATAATCTGAAATATTTGTTCCTGGGGACAGCAGTGTAAATCTGCCCCATCCCATTAGGCCATACTAAGGAAGATTTGCTACCTTCCCTCTGTGTGTGTTTAGCTGCAGCTAACCACAGTTCAGCTTTACTTTCACTTATATGGAGTTGTTCAACTCTGCCTATAGTCAAAACTGTTTATAGACTTAAATGTTGTTTTCCTGTGCTACTCTCCTTTCCTTTGGAGTACTACCTAGGTCCTCTTATTAAACATTAGGTTGCCTTTTATTTAGTCAGTTGTCTTAGGGCTATATGTTAACTGAAGGGTATTCTTTATCCGAGTAGTGTGAATCTCTTTCTATGTTATGCTTGTTTGTATAGTTTCGAAGCTCATAATTTTGCTCGTTTCTAAACTCCAGTCCTCTTAGGTTTACTGATTTACATTCACTAAAGTGTTTCTAGTTCATTGATCGTTAAGATACCAGTAATGCAAAATGTACTGTTGGACTAAGATGGCAGCTATAAGAGGAAAATAGAGTTCACCTTTCCTCCTTTTCTTACAGTTTCAGATCATGTTCCACTCAGTCTCGGGATCGAGTCTCCAGAGAAGAGCTCCGAGAGGCTGCATGTAAAGAATAATCCCACCTATGGCCTTCTGAAAATGCTGCTTTCTGTCTGGAAAGAGGACTTTGGGACGCCTGTTCCTGTGCAGCTGATCTTCAGCAAGAAAAACATTGGTTATCTTGCAGAACTTAAGCAGCGAGAGGTAAAGCTTACTGTGATCTGTGGAGCTGCCAGTTACCCACCCTAGTCTGGTACATTCCTGTAAGAGTTCTGCCTGCCCACAGTGTTAACAGATCGCTTGTGTGAGCGAGGCCAGTGGGACCTGGGCTGCTTTTAGCTGGCGTTGTTTCTGCCAGGGTAAAGAAAAAGAGGGCTGCATACTGCCTGCCAGTGTCTGACACCTGGCTGGGACACTGTCAGGAAGGCACAGTTTAATTTAGGAGCAAATGCCAAAATGGCCCACTTGGCCTCAGAGGTTACGAGGACTGAATGCATGTGACTTTGTAATTGGTTGCATGCGTGTGTCTTCTATCAGTGTTCATTTTTGTGCATGGATCGGTGCTGTATCTTCTAAGATTGCCAACTATGAACCTGGAAATCACCCTACGTAGCTGCAGGGTAAAACAAGATTATTTCAGAAGGTAAGAAAAGAATTTTTCAAGCTGTTCTTGAACACACAAGAATGAAAAATACTTGGTGTGTTTGGAAACTGAGAATTAGAAATTTTGAGACTTTACAGCAGGATACTGCAATGTATAAATTAAAGGAATTTTGTTCACTCCTTTCGGGTGTTGTTCTTTGGTGTCCTTTACTGCCACATCCAGAGAAATAATGTGCTTTCTCCTTTCACTCCTTTTCTTCACATTCTGATCCAAGAAGAAAAATGTTAATTCTGTAGAGACAAAGAAATGACATTTCTATTTGAGTTGTTGATTGTAATTTTTTTTTTTTCCTCTTCTGCAGTGGGATTTATTCCTTTTCATGCTTCACGGTCTTGTAGAACATGAGCTAATGAAAACTAGTGAAATAGAGAGTTGCTTGCAGAGCCTTGAAGAGCTCCCTTGGCCCTCAGTAAGTAATTAGATGTGTGCGAACAGTAAGTGAAATAAAAAGTAAAGCTACATAAGCAGCCAGTGCTTATAGTTCTGTTTCATAGAATGTTAAGGGTTAGAAGGGACCTCTAGAGATCATTGAGTCCAACCCCCCTGCCAAAGCAGGATCACCCAGGGCATGTCACACAGGAACGCATCCCAGGCAGGTTTTGAAAGTCCCTAGAGAAGGAGACTCCACAGCCTCTCTGTGCAGCCTGTTCCAGTGCTCTGTCACCCTGACAGTAAAGAATTTCCTCCTCACGTTTAGGTGGAACCTTCTGTGCTCAAGTTTATACCCATTGTTCCTTGTCCTATTGCTGGGCACTGCAGAAAAGAGATTGGCCCCTTCCATTTGACACCCACCCTTCAGATATTTTGTAGACATTATGATCCCCTCTCAGTCCTCTCCTCTCAAGACAAAACAGCCTAAGTTCCCTCAGTCTTTCTTCATAGGGGAGATGCTCAAGTCCGTAAGTTTCATGTAGATGAAGTCCATAATCTTCCCTGCCTGTAGTTTCTCCCTGATGCAGTAGCAGGACTGGCTTCTAGCAGGCTTGCTACTGTCACCAGTGTGGCTGAAATCTGTATGTGTGTGTGTCCCAGCAGAAACATTTATAAGAGCATTGTAAATCAGTTTGGCAACCAACTGGCTCAGTTACCTGCTCTCAGTGTGTCTGCTGTGCTCCAGCTGAAAGTGACATGGTGGGAAGGGTCTTAACTGACCAGACTTGCATTTAAACCTCTCTTCCACCTACTACTGAAAAGTGAGAGGAGTCAAAATGTAGGAAACGGCCCAACTTCTTTGCTGAAAATGAATGCTATTTCAAGGCTGGGGAGCGCTTGCTCGTCAGAGATGTTTAACCATTTACATTGTGGTAGTGACTCTGCTGAGAAGAGTGTGGGGATTAAAGGGGAGGCTGAACACATAGGCCAACAGGCACTCATCTTTGCCATCGGTGTTGTAGCTTGTCAAGGTTTCTGCACTGGAAAACCATCAACAACACGTACAACTTTGTAAAGTTCTTTGCTAGAAAAAATTAAGTAAGCCTTTTTGTCGCTATTTGTTAATAATTGAGTTCTCTGGTTTGTATCTGTGTGTTACAGGATTTCTCAAAAGAACTGGAAATGCTGTCCAGAGTATTTGTATCATCAGAACATCATATAGAAGAGTCCAGGACTAACCCTTGTGAGCTGACCCGACAATCTCCAGGTACTGTGACAGCACAAAGTTAGTGGAGGTGGACTCTCTGTGGACAAAAATTACTAATGAAGATGCAAATGGAATTTATAGTGTTTCCAAATGCATTGTGAGCTCTTTGTTGGGAGCATTCTGCAGATAAGAGGTCACTTAGTGCAAAACCTGCACTGGTCTTTCTGTTCATGGATGTTTTGCCATGGTGACTATGCTGAAGGATTTACATCAGCAAATGGATCTCCAAGTCAAACGTCCTTTAAGCACCTTGATCGTGGCTCAGAGCAGCTATTTTTTTAGACTCATAGACACTTTCTGTATTTGTGCAGCAACAGGCTGTGACCAAACCCAGGAATCAATTCAAGTGGACAAGTTACTTTGTGATCAGAGAGATGGTTTCCTGGTGGCTCTCTCTTCTCTTAATGTGATTTCTCATGCTGTCTTTTAACAAAGACTGAACTGTCAGGGGAAGGAAAAGGTAAACCTGTATGACATGGAGATGAGCCTATATTTATTTTTTGTTGTAAGCTCAATTTCAAAGGTTTGATTTTAATTTTTTTAAGACTCATTTTAAATGTTAAACCATATTAAATATATACACCAGAACATTGATGGCATTATTCTTAAAGGATGGAGATGCTGAAGTGTTTTTCCACCTCTTGTTGGAAACAGAACTTAAAATTTCCCAGGGTTTTTAATAGAAATAAGGGAGAAAATACCTGTTTATATTTTTTACTGAAAACAGTATTTTTAAGACACTTTATAGTATGTGAACATAAATGACATCTGCCTGCTATTCACTGGGTTTTTTTATAATCCTTCTTGCCTGGAGTTTGGGTTTTATCAGACAGGAAATGTTGCAGCAAGCAAACTACAGCTTGGAAGAGCAGATGAAGTAATAATAGAAAAAGCACTGTGACCTCCCCTGGAGAGCTGGTTTGGAAAGGAATCCTTTTTGTGGAGGACAGTGGGTATTTTCTGCCCTTGCAGATATATCATCACCAAGGGTGTGACCTCCCAGTCACACACACCCACACCCAAATATTTCCTTAAACTGGAGTTTGTTGTGGGGACTGCTGGTGGCTAGCACAGGATGATTAGGTGCTCATTAGCTGTCTCATGGGATTTTCCCCACACGCACACCTGTAGCAGTGAGGATATTTCCTTTTCTCTAAGTGTGTCCTATTAGTGCAGGGATTTGTGGTTTGGGTTTGGTTTTTTGTTTGTTTTGTTTTTCAGAAAGCAAATACTGTGTTAATTAAGAACAACATCTGGACAGAGGAAAGCCCAGGGCTTTTTAGCTGGCTAATGAACTTACCTCTTCCTTGTATAAGGCGAGAAAAGGTAATACCCTGCAGTCAGTGATTTAAGAAAAGACACAAACAGACCTAACTAGGTAGAACTGTGTCTGCTGTTAAAGTATATCTGTCTGCTACAGTGAGAGACCATAGAGGAACAGCAGTGTCCAACCTTTACTGAGAGTTTTCCTGACTTGGTTACCAAGCACTGCAGTGAAAGATTCCATCTGCATGCCTCATTTTAGGGGTTTTCTGATGCACTTGAAGCAAAAGGTCCCTAGATGTAGAGCTGCTGCGTATGCAGCAAGGACATGGCAATACAAATTGAAATTGCAAGTACACCGGATCTCACCGTACCTGCTCTCTGAGGCTGAATATTTTGCTGCAGATCTCATTTGGAGCTGTTGTTTGTCATAATAAACATGATTAAGTAAGTGCCCTCTTTTGTGTTGAAGCTGTTGATACGTAACCTCTTTGTACGGGGATGAAGTACAAAAAGATGCCTTGCCACAAAGCATGGGGCAGAGAAAGTTTATTAATCACTCTTGTCTTGCCTCCTGCTGCTTTGCTTATACTGAAATCTGACTTTATTTTGTAATACTAGGGGGGTGGTGAAAGAGGAAAGAAGCTGGAATGAATGGTTAAAAAGGTGCTCTCAGCTCTGGACCTGACTTTATTTGGGTAGTCTAAAACTGTTTCCATCACTACTGTGGCCACAGCTATTCTCCTGAAATCAACATACCTATAATCCAACATGCTTGGAAATTTTTATCTAGAAGGCCCAGGAGCAGTTTACTACTTCTGGAGAGCAGAATTGTGCCCTATGGGGCAGGAGGAGGCTTTTGGTGCTTCAGTGGGAACCAGCAGGTAAGGAACACCTTTGTTTTCATGTTCTCATGTCTTAATGCATAAGCAATGGGCATCCCATGGTCCTCAGCCTTGGTGCTCTAAAGCCAGACACCCAACTTTGTTACTAAATTTTAGGAAGACTTGTTGAGTGTGCTGGTTTCTGCCTAGGGCTACTCGCCTGAGGATGTGCGACCCTCTGCAGTCCCACGGGGCTGGTCGACTCCTGTGTGTGAGTGCTTCAAGCATTGCGCCTGTTGACCGTGCGCTGCCTCTGGCAAGCTGCAAGGAGGGGAGAATGCTCACAGCAAGCTAGGGCAGAGCTTGTGGCCATCCTTCTGCTGGGCTTCCTCCTGCAAACGCATAACTCTCAAAAGACAATGAGGAAAAATGGCTTTCTGGTAACTTCCTTCTGGATGTACAGGACAGAGGTGTTGTGTAGCTGGATTCAGGATGAAGCTTCAGTCGGTTTCATACCCAAACAAAAAAATAAAACCCCTTTGCTTGGACAAGGCACCATGTCACAGAAACCAAATGTAAGCAGTGACTGGCCTTCTTGACTCTTTGTGCTGCAAATTCATATTGCAAGCGTGTTCCTCAGCAGGTAAGGAGATGTACACCTTTGATCGTTATCTAGCCTTTATGTTGTTTCTCCATCCAATGTAGGCCCGTAGATGGGTATCTATCTCAGCTGGAGCAAAATAATGTGGGGCACATTTTCTTGTGTAGAAAATACCATTTATTGTGGATATGAAAATAGCAATCTTGATTAAGAGCAGAGATGCAGCAGTAGGTGGTACAACACAGTTGGTTTGATCACCTACTGCTCTGCAGTAACTTAAAGGAAGTTGGGTTTTGCCCGTTGTAGATTAACAAATTAGGTATCTGCTGGGTTTTTGTTTCTTCCTTCCAAACAAACCAATGCCATATATTAACGGGTACCATAAAATGTTATATTTGCAAAAGAAAACATTCATATAAATAGGCTTTTTAGTATCAATTGAAGATTGTATTAAAAAAAAAAGTTACATTAATTCAACACCGATAAAAATAAAACTTAGCTTTGATAGCATATAAAAACACTTCAAAACAAGCATATATAAATAACTTAATTTGTAAACATAGAAAAAAATCTTATGTATATATAAAAATAAACATCTGATGCACTGTACAATAAGACATTATCCTTCATAGGCACTGGCATCGTTGATCAACAGGAGTCCCCCTAGATGTTTTTCCTACAGAAACTACTTTACCACTAGTGCCATGTCCAAAATAAAAGGGAAAAAAACCAAACCAACAATGTGAAGCACTAAGCCAATCTTTTGTGGATCGTATGAAGACCTCCCCTCCCTCCTCCAGCAGTCTGTGGAAGCTGCACTGGGGGCAGAGCTAATACCCTGCTGCTTCTGCTTGTTTTTTTTCCTAGGGTGTTTATGTGCTGCCTTGTTCACTCTTCCTTTCTTAGGTTCCACCAAAAGCAGGGGTGGCACTGGGTGGCATGGTGCAAACCTGGAAATCTGACTTTTTTGCTGGGTTGCAGAAAACTTTGTGATGGGTTTCCCTGGTTTTTGAGGGGCTATGGAAGATAGATGACACTTGATGTGACCAGTGCCATGAGTCAGTTTGGCAGGCCCTTTAAGAAAAGGCTGAGCCTCACCAAGAGAGAACAGGAACATAGTGTTAAGACTGTAACCATGACCTTCTAAAGATAAACCAAAACAAACATATTTTTAAGTGAATCTGTTATTCTACCTGGTATAGTTTTTTTTGGGGGGGAGATGGGGAGAAGCCTTTGGCTGGTATGCCTCAAAACTGCTATTTTCTTAAGTATTGATTTTAAAATAGTTATTTTCTTTTAAAACTTAATAACAGGA
Organism: Todiramphus chloris collaris; assembly: GCA_025345505.1. Lineage (NCBI taxonomy): Eukaryota > Metazoa > Chordata > Aves > Coraciiformes > Alcedinidae > Todiramphus > Todiramphus chloris. The sequence continues at coordinate 1,676,770 of JANVCC010000076.1, forward strand.
AGTAACACAAGCTGAGAGCCAAAATTACACCTGTGCAAAGATATAGTAAAAGTAGATCTTGGCTCTTGAACTCCAGCGTGGGAGGTGCAGCTAATGGCACTGTATGCTGGGAAAACAACTGTGTTAAAGTAGCAGACGCTGACTCGGGAGAGCTGGATGCTTGAATACATATCTCTCACTTGACAAATTTAAAGTGCAACAGCCTCTTGAACAATGTGGGATTTTGAGCTAAAGAAAGCGAACCATAGCAGCTTTTTATTGCTTAGATAAGATATTTAAAGTGACTCTTTACCCTTGTGCTGAAAAACTAAGTGAAGTCATTCAGGTATTTGAGTTGGTTGTGGTTTTGTTTTGTTTTAGGAGTGTGATCAAACTAGGGAGTGTGTATGAACAAACTTGTAAAGCCTGACAGCAGTATTTGTTGGACTAAGCTCAACAGAAAATACCATGAGGTAACTGAATGGGAAGAGTCTGTAGTCACTGCAGGGAGACAGCTGGGCATGTAGAGAACAAGGAACTGCGATAAAACTGGCTAAGTTTGATTTTCAACTCTTACTGCGTTTGGGTAAAAGTGTGGAAGGGCTGATGGAAAAAAGCCATTGCAGACAATGCTGGAGCTACTTTAAGTTGCAGGATTTAAATTCTAGAAACAAGCTGATTACTCAGTACTACTCCCTACTAATGAAAAAGTGTTGTTGTTTATAACTGTCAGTTTGGTTTCTTTATTTCAAAGCACCTATTTCTGCAGTGCAGTAAAACTGGGTCCTGAGGTGTGGTGGTTTCCACTGATGCTGCATAGTGTAGTGGCAATCTGTAACACTTTCCACTGGCTGCAAGCAGTCAGCCAAAAACCTAGCCAGAGTGTGGGATGACAAGTGGTTATCGTGCTGTTCTAGCTTCCCTTCTCAAGGGGAAGTACAGCCAGCTCGACAAGTTAAATTATTTATCTACACTGTTAGGAATTCTGTACTTGGTACTTATCTCAACATTAGGAAGTGGTTTTCCAGCTCTACTCAGGAGCTTGTAGCAAGTCTCAAGCCATACATGTACTGTTTCCAGGTTGAGGTGCATTTCCTTGCTGCCATTGCCACCTTCCCAATGCTGCCTAAACTTTCTTACAGAAAGGAGGTTGATCTTTGAAGCTCCTTGGAAACAGAGATTAAATACTACACTTCTGCATGTAAGATGCTGGCTGTCATAAAGCAAAGTCTCTTTCTCTGCTCTTTGTAGGGGCAGCACACTTTCCCCTGCTGTCTCCAGCAGAACGGGTTCCCCGTGAAACAAGTTGGGTTTCTTCTGAGCCGCATTGGCTAAAATGATCCTTTATGTCTAACTATACTTTTGTATAGTCCAGCATTAGCAATTGGGCTCCTCAAGCAAGGCTTGATTGTGACTGTCTGATGAGCCAGTGCTTTACATTACCCTTAGAGATGCTTGTGCCTCTCGCTGGGCTCTCAGCTGCTGTTTGGTGACCCGTTTTGTACCGAACTCTTAACTAGCGAGAAAGTGCGCCAGTCGGGCAATCACCAGAGGCTGTCGCTTGGCGATGGAACTCAGGAGCTGTGCAGGGATAGCTGGGGCACCCAGATCCACCTGCAGGAATTGGAAGAAAGGCCACGTGTCAGGGTTTGTACCTGGTTTTGAACAAAGCAATTCTCCAGCCTGGAGCAGCTCTGATGTTGCAAGTGTATGTTAAGCACAGAAGCAGTTTACAGCCAAAGGCCGTCCATGCTGCAGGAGTTGCATCTTTACCTTCCCATTTCTGCACAGCCTTGCCAAACTTTGTTATTTGATGTTACTTTCAGCAGCTTTTGAATTTGAGCTTAGAATGAATATTACTAGTGTGAGACAGATACAGTGTTTCTGAAAATATATATGCTTGCACTAAAGTGCAATATAAAAACTCCTGAATGCATATACATTAGACATATGCATTGTAAAATGCATATAGTAATTACTTCAAAGATACAATTAAAAAAATACTGTCTTTAAAAATCTGGTTTATATAGATAAGTTTAAAGGATTAATGCCATTTTGGTCTCAGATGAGCACTATAAAATAAATTATACACATTATGGTTGTCTCTTCCAGACATTAAGTATGTGGTCCTAGTGTCTCAAAGACAGCCTACTTTCAGATGACTCTCTAATAAATGGATGGCAAGATTTTCTTATACTTAACTGGAATCCTAATCTTGACTTTGCTTTTGTAACTATTAAGCGTGAAGAATTACTAACTTGAGTGAGAAAACGTTAACAAGTATTTCCATGTATTCTGAAAATAGTATAACCCAAGGTGGACTTCCTGTGTCTGCAGCAAGATGAAGATGCAAAGAAAAACTCTCCCCCTGTGAGAACACAACATGCAATAAAATTGCTCATAAACCTTTGCAGAAAAGTCTCGGTATCCAAGTGAGCAGCTTTTAATGCTGTAAAAACTTGTGTACTTGAGCATAATCTTAATGAGATGTTCTCTGCATCACTCTACATCATGCCAGATACCAGGGTGAAGTGGAGGTGGCTTTTAAGTGTCACTTCATGGAGCATAGCATAAGGATTATATTTTTTGTTACTTACAGTTCTCATACATAATGGCTTTTTGCATTCACCATTGGACATACAGCAGAATCTTACCTGCGCCATGTAAATAACTCTGGTGATATCTCTTCCATTCACTACATCAGGTTCCAGTATCCAAGCACTTGGCAAGATCTCCCCTCTCACCACTTCCTTACAGGGGTGAGGCATAGATGTGTCGTAGACAGACTGAACAGCCAGGACTGACAAGTTCTCCTGTGTGTGACAGTGTGAAGATGACAATTGAAAAAAAAACTTAAAGTTTTCTTTGTTTGCTATGAGGCATTTTTTTTTTCATAGTACTTACTTAAAAGATCTTTCACCAAGAAAAAAAAAAAAAATTTTTGTCATAACCTTGCATGTTTGTAACCAGAATATACTGTCTAATGCTTGCATTCCTTCCTAGCGGGGCTTGGGTGATGACTGTCAGTCAGAGGAGGATTTTATACACAATTCATTCATGTCATACAGGCATGGGCTTTCCTTCCCCCTCTCCTTTGTCCTTGAACTGTGAGTTCAGAACAACTACTCCTGTGCTTCAATGTTCACTTTACCTCTTTGGCTTCTACAGTAATGCAGCAGAAATCCCGGGGTTGTTTCAGGTAACACAGGGAGGTATCGGTCACTAAATGTACTGTGAAAAAAACACACCCCCCAAAAAAAAAAAAAAAGAATTAGCCTTTTAACAACTTGTCACAATTTTCCCACATCCCTTACATGCATGTGCATATTTCATTTTGACTTCTTGCTGTCTAGAAGCAGCGCTCTGGTTAATAAGTCATAATGTGTCATTAAGGTGCTTTTTCAAGCCACTGAAGATTTATTTTGACTCTCAAGCTGTACTTCTGCAGCGGGCTGTGTTTAATACTGTCCTTACTTTGGAAAAGTCTTGCAAAACTTAAGTTTCCATATGAAGTAATGAAATAGTTTATTCAAACCGGAAGAAATGAAATAAGGTGCCTTTAACTCTTCCTGGCTGACAACCTGAGCAAGAACATACATAGTAAAAATGGTGGCCAGGCATTTGTGCCGATACTCACCCAGCTGAATATGGCTGGATACCTTCCTGTGTATTCGAGCCGTGTTGATAGTTCTGTCGTACAGATGCCTTTTGCCAGGATCTCTCACTAGTCCCCACACTGAGGGAAGAGGTCTTTCTATCACTCCCGCTCCCAGAAACCCGTGCCGCGTTGCTGAAGGGAAGACTTTGTAGTAAACCAGCACCTCTTTTTCTGTACACTGATACCTGTCCAAGAGAAGTGAAAGGTATTTGCACACAGGAGGGACAAGTACAGAAAAAGGCCTCTGATTATAAATAAAGACCTTCCATGAACTTACTTCCAACCAGCTGCTGCTTGGCACGTGTAGAGATTCCTCAGGTTGTGAGCGCACGCTGCCATTACCTTAGAAAACAACAAATGTACAGGTAAGAGAAAGCTGTATAAACTATAAATTGTGCTCAGCTTTTACATGCTGCCACACTTATCTTCTACACATCCTACCAAGCTGGCTTTATCAGAGATGATAGGCTTACAGTGCTAGTAATCCCCAGGGAGTAGTACTGGTGGGACTTGCCTGTCCCGTTTGCTGATGAAGGGTGAGATGTATAAAAGCCTTACTAGCCTGAACTATGGTGAGAAAATGGGAGGGCGGGAATCTATCTTCAAATGACAATAAAGTGATTCTGCCTATCTGAATGAGACAGCCGGTACGCTTTCCTTCTAGCTACGCACTCACGTCTAGTTATACACAGGTAAAGCCTGCCCTGTACGACTTCTTGGATACTAGAGGAGTTCAGTAGTTGCACCAGCTTCACCCAAACATTTCAGCTAATATTCAACAGTCCCTCCTGAACCCAACTGCTGCAGCCTGCCTCCATTCTCACCATCCAAAATTGCCCAGCATGTCTCCTTGACAAATGTGTAACTACTGTCAACGTAGAACAACAAGGCTTGTCCCACCCAGTTTTGCTACACCTTCCAGTAGGAGGCACAGAAATAAGTGAAAGCTCTGCTTATTAACTTACCTCAGTGGTAGCATTAGCCAGGATATGCTTGGATAAATCTTGGTATCCTTTTGTTGAAGAGGAGCTGACAGAAAGAGGTAATCCATGAGTGAACCTACAGCTGACAGTACTAGAAGGAAGGGGTGGCTGAATTCTGCTGGCTTCTGCAGAAACAAAAAAGCCATAGAGGAATAAAAAAATTCAAACAGAAACCCACCATTATTCTGCAGTTGTAGGGACTTAGACCCTCCACTGAAGCACCTGATCCTGGTGATGGACTGGTAACAGCCCTTGGCTAGAACATCTGTGTATTGGTAATTACACTGCAGTTACATCTTGAATTGGTTATTACCACATATAAGCAAATAAAATAACCTAAAGTGGAAAAGGCAACATCAGTCTTGAGGATAAAAATAAGAACTTGAATGTACAATGCTCACTGCCACTGTAGCCGCTGCTTCCCCTGTCTGTTCTCCTCCTCCCCTGCCACACTTCCTTGATTCATTCAAAGTATTGTCCTCATATCCTCTCAGAACACTGTACTTTGATGTTACCATGTCAAAACGCCAACTTCAGAGGGACCAAATCACCATTCACTTTTTCAAGAAATTCTAAGCAAGATCTGGCTACTGATCAACAATATCTTTCTGAAGCCATGTAATGGTAGAGACATCCTCAGAAACACATAGAATCAGATGTTTATTTCCATAACTGACAAATCACATTAGGCTTTGGGCTACAACTCAAACATAAGCAGATGTATGTTTTACTTACCAGATGCTGAATCCTGTAGTTGCCCTAACGCAAAAAGCTGACTGTTTCTAACAGCTGAACGACCTCGTGCATCTCTTGAAAGCAAAGCATTGCCAGAAGAAACCTGCTTTAAGAAAGAGCAGAAATGGGAGCTTTTGCTTTGAACTGGAAAAAACAAATTATGTTACATAGCAAGTGGCATATTCATAGCATACGTGCCTTACATTGGTTGGCAACGTAAGGTTGGAAGCAACTCTTTATCATAACATAACTGCTTGGCCTTTCCCTGGTTATAAAATGACACCTTGGCTCAGCAAACGTAGCAAACCAAGTGTGAGGAGTTTGCACGGGTGCATACTCCAAAAAGCATCTGTGTGAAAGTTCATGCTCGCACAAACATTTAAGTCCACGTATGCATCACTGAGGGAGGCACACTGAGAATATCAGATTCTGGTTTAACACAAGAACAGGCTTGTTTCTAAAACATTCGACAGATAGTGGCATTACTAACACTCCCTAGCTTGTATGTGCAAGTTAAAAAAAACCAAAAAAAACCCCCACATTCAGAAAAGTAAGTGTTGCTGTCCTTTGCAATTACTTGGTAAGGCTCCCGCCACCCCACATCCCCCCTCTGTGTAGGAGTGACACAAACTTGTCCAGCTTGACAGCAGCAATAGAATACAAACCATCTCAGAAAAGGTTCCTGTTCTTGCATCCCGTTACTCTATTCTGTGTTTTTGCTGAAGCATCAGGAGACATCAGTCTCACAGGCCCATTGTTTCTCACCTGACCCTCCTGGCTGCTGAGGTTACTGGCAGTATACGTGGCAGTATTACTGCTGTTGTAACCAGATGTTGGGCCAGAGGAGAGGCTGAGGCTGGAGTCCGTACATACTGTGCTTGTACTTGCAAGAGTCTTCAGCCTTGCTTCTTCCTGTAACAGGTATCACAGTATTACAAACAAAAAAAAACCCAAAACACAGAAAACTTACCTTGCACACAGCTAGTCAAATCCATGATAACAGCAGGGAAAGATGAAAGAGGAATAATCCAAACTAGTCCTATTTCTTTCAAGGAACATTGACAGGATAAAAGCTGTTGCCGTACAGAAAGTATTAAACAAGCAGGCTCATTTGAAAGACTAGGATTGTATGAACCATAGAGTGAATCCCCCAGTAAAATCTGACAGTCTGGGAAAATGCAGCTTCTGCTGTTGTTACTCGCATACGAGAGTTCAGACCATCAAACCAATGCTAGGATGTCTTTAGAGGGAAAAAGAAGTATAAAAAAATAAATGTCTTTTCAGTCCTATTTGTTGCTCTTTGCCTACTTCTTGAGTAGCCTCTGACTTAACTTGCTGGTCAAATTTATTTCTTAGACTGAAGGTTTTACTTTAATCAATGCAAGACCAGAAGAGGAAATAAAAATTACTTAATAAGAAAATACTGAGAACTTCAAGATTATTTATACTTTTAAGAGCAGCTTTAAGTGTGGGTTGCCAACTCTGGTGAAGTATGTCTACATTTCACAAGAAAAATACATCAGCAGTGGTAAGATCCAGTCATCTAGTGGACGTGCCTGAATTGTAGGTGTCTTAAAAGGGTACAGAGCAATGACAGGAGTGTTCCCCATGTTTTGCACCAGATACACACATGTGAGGAGAAGATGTTTGCAGCTACAGTTGAAGCTGCACCGTTGGGCCATAACAAATGTTACTGCCTGAAAGCACGATTAGGAACTGGGCAGAACAGGCATCCTAATGAGGTATTGTCCTTGCATCGAGGAGAAAAATTCATGCACTTGGATGGTGCAAGATGGGTCACAAAGTACAGAAGGAAAAAACAAGTAGAGGACAAATGCACACATTTAGGACAATCTAAAAAGAGAAACAGAAGAAAGAAGAGAATAAAGGCCTTTGTGTTTAAGTACATACTGAAAAACCTCAGTTTACCTTAGCCAAACTTCCATAGACTGGGCAGATGCCCCAAAAGTTTGGCTGCATAAGCTCGATCCAATGAGAAAACATTAGGAGTTTCATAAAATGTGGCTTCAGGAAGATGTAGTTCAGAAGCATGAACAATAGCAGTTCATTATTACTGAGATTTTATTTTTTTTTAAGCACAAATTTTGTATTTAATTCTTTGGGTTTTTTACACTTACGTTTATCAAACAGTAGAATTATTTAGTGATGGAAAAGTTTCTTTGAGAAAAACGCCCGGATGTGAATAACGCACAACAATTTCTCCTGTAATGCTCACCTTCTGTAACTGGGAAAATATTTGCTCCCGTATACGCCTTTTCTCTTGCTCAGCTCTCTCCCGAAGTTTGTCCCTAGCTCGTGCAATTTCAGTTTTGGTTTCCTCTCGCGCCCTCTGGTAGTCTCGGAGCAACAGTTCAATGTCTGAAGGGTTCTGAATGCTTCTTCTTTTTGGTTCTTGAACTCTGTAAGGATAGGTACATGGGGAAAACCACGCAAAATACCATGAGAAAATAATCTTTCAACATATAACAGGGAAATCTGCCAGAAAACCAACTAAAAATTACCACATTATCCTCCAAAAAGTTTGTCCTGGTTTGGGTGAGAACAGAACTAATTCTGTTCCATGATTTTACTTTTCATCTCAGTTCTTCTAACTGCACTGTCTGAAGTCAGCAGCCTGTTTCCACAGGCAGTGTCTGCTTCCAGCAGTGATAACACCCCATGGTTAGAGTTGGTACCAAGAATTGGTGTGCAGACCAAGGCCACTGCTGAGTCTTGTGTACCACGTTACGGAGCGCAGAAAGTAAAGGCTGCACCTGCAGGGAGGAGTGGACAGGACGGGTGACTCTAAACTGACCAACGAGGGATTCCATCCCATAGATGTCACATTCAGTGTAAGGTATAAGAGATCACTTCTTCAACTACCTGGACGAGGGGATAGTGTACCCTCAGGAAGTTTGCTGGTGATACGAAACTGGGAGGGCTGGCTGGTACACCAGAAGGCTGTGTTGCTATCCAACATGACCTGGACAGGCTAGAGAGCTGGGCAAAGGTGAACCCCATAAGGTTCAATAAGGACAAGTGTAGAGTCCTGCATCTGGGGTGGAATAACACCAGACACTGGTACAGGTTAGCGGTTGCCCTGCTGGAAAGCAGTACCACAGAGAAAGACCTTAGAGTCCTAGTGGATAGCAAATTATCCATGGAACAGCAGTGTGCCCTTGTGGACAGAAAGGCCAATGGCATCCCGGGGTGCGTTAAGAACTGTGTCCAGCAAGTGTAGGGAGGTCCTCCTCCCCCTCTACTCTGCCCTAGTTAGACCACACCTGGAATATTGTGCCTAGTTTTGGGCTCCTCAATTTAAGAGAGACAGGGATCTACTGGAAAGAGTCCAACAAAGAGCTACGAGGATGATTAAGGGACTTGAACATCCACCTATGAAGAAAGAATGAGAGAACTGGGGCTGTTTAGTCTTGAGAGGAGAAGACTGAGAGGGGATCTTATTAATGTCTATAAATTAAAACAAACACACTGAGAGCAGGTAACTGAGCCAGTTGGTCGGCAAACTGATTTACAATGCTCTTATAAATGTTTCTGCTGGGACACACACACATACAGATTTCAGCCACACTGGTGACAGTAGCAAGCCTGCTAGAAGCCAGTCCTGCTACTGCATCAGGGAGAAACTACAGGCAGGGAAGATTATGGACTTCATCTACATGAAACTTACGGACTTGAGCATCTCCCCTATGAAGAAAGACTGAGGGAACTTAGGCTGTTTTGTCTTGAGAGGAGAAGACTGAGAGGGGATCATAATGTCTATAAATGTCTGAAGGGTGGGTGTCAAATGGAAGGGGCCAATCTCTTTTCTGCAGTGCCCAGCAATAGGACAAGGAACAATGGGTATAAACTTGAGCACAGAAGGTTCCACCTAAACGTGAGGAGGAAATTCTTTACTGTCAGAGTGACAGAGCACTGGAACAGGCTGCACAGAGAGGCTGTGGAGTCTCCTTCTCTAGGGACTTTCAAAACCTGCCTGGGATGCGTTCCTGTGTGACATGCCCTGGGTGATCCTGCTTTGGCAGGGGGGTTGGACTCAATGATCTCTAGAGGTCCCTTCCAACCCCTAACATTCTGTGATTCTATGAAGTAATTTTGTTGGGAAAATAACTGTTTTCCAACCTACCGCAAAGGAAGCAAAAGTCATTTAGGGGATATGGTGGGGGATGAGAAACTCATGTTCTAAATGGTGAAGGGTTGCAGAACTTTATTGATATTTAACATGAAATATAAGTATTTCATGTAGCTTTTAAGCTAGTGAAGGGGTAAGAAGACAGACTGGTCTATAATGAGTCAAGACTCAACACTTGGATTGTCCCCATAACATCATACACACAAAATAAATTAGACACTTGGTATGGACTAAAATAAACTACACAGATGATTTTCATTAATGTTTTCTAATATCAGGCACATGTTTTTCCAGAAAGCACTGTCTAACCTAAACTTTAACACTTCCACATTGAAAAGAATTCTTCCGCCACAGCAGTCTCAGTAAGAACCATTAATGTGCCCCCCCCTTGCGAACAGTATTACTCTACATCAGGCCACCAGCAGGGTTTCTCCTGCCCTACCTGGTATTTGCCACCACATCTCTTCTCAGTTGTTGCAGATACTCTCGGCGTCTGCTGGGGAGATCTAGATCCCTCTGACTTGCTTCCAGCGTCTGCAACAGACTGAAGTGCTTTTGAGGACTCAGACTTCGGCTTCTTTGGTATCTTTGCAGCCTTTTTTCTCTTTCCTTCCTCAGAGTTTCAATAGTCCTCATGTGTCTGTCAGGGAAACGTGGTTAGAGTGACAAGATGCAGCCTGAAAAGTTACACTTTCTGATTTTTTAAAACTCTTAAGTACTAGGTATTACTGTAATGTAAAATTTATGGGAATCTAATACCACATACTCCTCGTGCAAGTGCCCTTTTGGCCACACACTGACAGTTGATGCAGAAGTTGTAAAACTCCACTGCTTTTCTAACAGTAGGAAATGTATAAAAGGACCTTCGTTCCTGCTTCTAATGGCCGAGAGGCAAATTGAAGACAGAGACCAACATAGCTACTCTTTTTTTTCTTTTTTTCTTTTTTTTTTCTGTTACCACATCTTCTTCTATAATCTATATGGCCTCTATATGACTTCTATAATCCAATCACAAGAATCTAGGGTCTTGATTTTTTCATAATTTATTTTGTGTATGTACGGAGGTTTAAAATTTGTTTTTGCATCCTCCTACAGCAGCATTTATTCACTGAGGCACAAATGTGATATTCCCATAAACAGTATGTATCAATTATTTTTATATTGCAATAAATCAATTAAATATATTCCCATGATCACGAGAGATTTTAACAGTGAAGTGACACTAGATTTTTGATTAAACCAAATCTTACACTGTTTCCTATTTTCTTGAAGTAACCACAAAATTTTCTCTTAAATGTACTGCTAAAATGCACATAAAATAAACTTAATACAGCATCTCTTCACATTTAGTTCAACCAGTTGACTGATTAAGTGCCCATTAGTAAAAGTAATTTATGCTGCATGAAGTATACACAGAGTGGTTTCAAAACACTTCATGCAACACTCCTTTAAGTAATTTACCTTTCATAAAGTTGCTGCTTCACTGGAACGGCCACTGGGTCATCTGCAGTTCCGCTCTGAAGGACCCTCAGCAGGGCATCTGTTTCGCCAATGCCGTAGTTGAGCTTCGCTTCGGTCAGTTCCACAGTGAGGGGATGCTGATGCAGGTCCAGGTGAATGCCAGACATGATCTGAGCACGCTCTCGTTGAAGTTTCTCAATCTCTCTGCTCCTGCTGTCACAGAGCTGGGACTTCCCTTCCATTTCTATTGTGTGGTTGTTCCTCGGCTTCTTTTCTGCCTGGCTTCGTAAATCGGTCACGCTGCCACTCAAGCTGAGCAATGAAGGCGCAGGGCTGCCCTTAACACCACACCAGTTGCTGAATTTATTGTGTATGGGTAAGTCACGGAGACTGTAGCTCCTAGGCCTGTAAGGCTCTGCAAAAGCACTGTTTTTGTGGAGAGGAATTTCAGTGTCACATTCACTTCCAGTGACAGAATCTGTATTGTTGTCTTGGAAAGAAGTCTGCACATCACTCACATCAGAGAGTGGGGGAGGGCAGCTGTTTTCATTCTTCCAGAAGAAATTGTGGAATTGTAGAGAGGATGTTTCTACCAGTGATTCTGAGGACACGCCAGCATTTGTCTTACTTGAACAAGTGGCACTAATTCTTTGATTAAAAAGTAAGTCAGTATTTGGAGGTGAGTAGTTATGAACCAAAGCGGTATCAGAATTGCCAATGTATTTTTCCTGTCCAACTCCAGCTGAAGAACCTCCTCCTCCCCTTGTGGTGTACATACCACGAAGTGAACGTGCCAGCGGGCTGTGGTCTCTGAGATCACCTGTTAAAAATTCCCTGTGGCCTGACACCTCCAACATACTACTAGAGTGGTACAGTCGTTTTGCAGAAATGGTAGTACAGGTGTCAACCGTGAGTCTACGCTGTTGTTCCAAGTCTTTTGAACCATCCTGTCCTAAAAGCTCTTTGGCTGCTTTCTTATCTGAGAAACTTCCAGATTTCTTTCTTATGCCTTTATGTTCTCTAGAAGCACCAGACTCAATGTCTGTTTCTGTCTGTGAAAAATTGTCCACACGAGGTTGCGTGCTGGACTGTGAACCTGCCCTCTGCTTTCTCTGGTTGTGAAGGGGACTTGAAGCACCACTGGAATATCCAAGAGGTTCCACAGTAGGGCAGCCAGACTTACGAAAAGCAGCCTGGCTGCTGGGGCTAGCACTAAGAGTGAGAATAGGGGAAGAGGCCCTATCTACAAGCAGGGTGTTTTTGTAAGAGAATTTTCTTTCTGCTGGAACCTCTAGTTCATTGAGAGTTCTTTTATCCTGAGCATAAGATGACGGAGATTGAGAGGAGCTATTAGTAGGGCTGCTAACTACCGTGCATGAAGAACCATCTTGGCCTGAACTCGGCAAAGATGGCGTGGCAGATGAAACTCTAGTACTTCCAAAAGCAACATTCTGCTGTGCATTTAATGGTGGTTTTTTAAAATCTAAGACAGGAGTGGAGGTTCTGGGTAAGAAAGGCAGACGCATAAAGGAGTCATCCAAAATGCTCTCAAGACTGTCATGGAAGTCAGGGTTGCCCAGATTTCTCATCCCTGTTCGTTCTTCAAGAGAGTGTGTTTCCTCTTTCCTTTTGTGAATCCTACCTACTGGATCTGCACCTATTCCTTTCCAATCAATGTTTACTGGCTGAGCTGCCTTCAATTCATTTTCCATTTTTGCCTCCTCTTGGTTTTCTGCATGTTTGCTTTGAGGTTCTTCCAAAATCTCAGTTTGAGTGCCTATATCTGCTGTAGTCTGAGTGCAGCTATCTGATCTAGTAGCCTTGACAGCCTCTTCAGTTCCTCTTTGTTTGATTTTGGCATTCTGCTCATTCTCTGTGATACTCTGTTGGGAGAGGTTTCCCAACAGCTCAGAAGTGTTCTGAAGAAGCTGTGACAGATGCATGGACAGGTTATGCATGCTTGTCCAAGAAGAAGGATGATGAAATAAATCTCTGACTGTCTCCTGCTTTCTTGCAGAAACATCTGTATAGCTTCTCTGATGTCTTCTTTGCCTTTTATACCTTCCTGTAGTTGCTGTTTGTGTTCCCTGCTCACATGTAATCCCTGGTATTTTTTTGGGAGACCTTTCAGACCCAGAAGGATATAACAGTACAATTTCATCAACCTGCACTGAAGAGTTGCCACGTTGTACAGAAGGATTCTCAAATTCAGAAGTGTTATTTCTTGAATTAGTTTTCAATGTTTCACTGGATACACTGCTATACTGCTTGGTACTGTCACTTGAGTATGCAGATTGAAAGTCTTGTCTGACATTGTCCCACCCTTGAAGACCTTCAATGCTGCTTAAAGTGCTCGATAAAACTTTTGCTGTAGCATATGAACTAAGATGAGAATGAAAAGGAGAATTTTGAGAATTTAATCCATTGTCTACACTGGAACATCTCATAACTTTACGATTTTCCAGGTTTAAAGGTACTTGATTGCAAGAGACATCACTTGCACTTCCAAAAACATACTGTTTCCAGCCAATCTTGCACAATTCATCTCTTTGCCATGGATGAATATATGGGTTGATATCACTTGAACTAAAATGCATTGTATCTTTATTGTCTTGCAAAAACAAATCTGTTTCCGGCTGGTATCCATCTTCTTCAGCTTTCCCTTCACTACACTGAACTACAGAACTACTCTTTGAATGGACATTTGCTTCTCCCCCCGCACAACTGTGAGCTCTGTGCAGTAAAGAAGATGGAGGCTGAGTAGTACAGTCTTTTAAAGATTGGCTGATTTGGGTTCTTGCTGCAAAATTTTGTAAATTTTGTGGATCACAGTTTGCAAGCTTCTTAGCTGGTGCCATTCTTTGCTGAAATCTGGAGTTAGACTTAACCTGTAGAAAGTTCTTTGATTCCTGCTTTGAAAATCTTTCAATTCCATGAAGATCATCCTCAGTTGGTGATGGAGGCTCTACACTCATATTTAAATCTTGTAGCGATTTAGATGCAGAATATAACAAAGGATCTGCCTTAGATGAAGCTTCCGAAGCATATTCTGTATCAGAGAAGACAGCAATAGCTGGAGCTGATAATCTGTGACTTTGTAAATACAGTCTGCGCTCACTTTGTTTACAGCTCTTTGGATTCCGTGTAGTAGAATATGATCTTTTGCTCCTGAGTTGCACCAATTTCGATTCTTGAGGTGGTAAATAATGGCTTTCTGGTAAAACCTTTACGGCGTTCCCTTCGTTATTCATTACAGAAAACTTCAGTCTTTCTGATTGCAGAGTCTTATTCCTCATTACAGAATCTCCCATTGTTGAACAGTTGCCTGCCTCAGCATCAGGGCTATCAACACTTGACCCTGTATTATTTTTGCAAAGTAAAATCTCTTTCCTGCCATCTGAACTTGTTCTATCTGGCACCTGCTCTAGACCTTCACCTGTAGGCACGTACTGACAATTCTGTTGCAGCTCTTCAAGGTTTTTTTCAAAACCCAAGACACTGTGATACAGTCGTCTGGGATCAGCGCTTCTACTGAATGTGTGATACGTTGGACTATATGAATTGCAGGTATGCTCAGGATCCACATCAGTATCTCCTGGACACAGATTTTCCATCACTGTAACTTCTGAGCCTATTATTTCATTTGCACAATTTGAGGATGCATTAGTTTGGTTTTCAACAGGTTCTCTACTTAATGTTTTTCTCTGCTCTGTCTTTACTGCAAAATGCTCAGCCTCGGTATTTGAATGCAGTTCTTCCTCATTTTGGTTAAATAATTTTCTCCTTTGTTCCTGTTTTACAAGAGTTGTCCTTTTAGTATCCCAAAAAGGTAATGATGGTAATAAAAGAGGATTAGCATTTAGTACTTTCTCTGTATGTTCTGTGCAAGCTTCTTGTGGTGTAACTTTACCCCAGTGGTGCTGATCAGCTTTTATGTCATCATCAAATTTTTTACGATTCCTTCCATACGCACATTCCTCACCTACAGCCGAGTTTTTATATGAAGCAGAGTCTGTGTCCGATACTGGACAATGCTTGTTTTCTTTTGCAAGAGACAGTAAAATACTTCCTGAAGCACGTATTGGCTCATCAAATACCACAGCCTTATCAGACTGAGTGTCTTGTATTTGCAAAACAGCCAGTGGAGAACATTTCAATATACCTGCATGCGAAACATTGTATGCTCCAGTTTCACCATGGCCCGTGTCTGCAGTCAAAGATGGTTCTGAAAATGGTGTTAAGGATGGGTGATCGACACTCGCAAATGTTTGGGGAAAGTCTCCTCCTTTTACAGAGCCCACATCTGCAGAACTGGAAGACACTTGCTCAGTCAAAAAAGTGTCTTGAAGTGAGTCCTCAAGCTGACTAAATATTAGAGATTTTGAGTCATCAAGTAAACAAGAAGTGTCAAAAGCACTGATGTTCGCGGAGCTTTGAAATGGTGTATCAGCTGCAGTATCATCTGCAAAGCAGGATGGAAGAGACTTTGATTCTTTACTGTTGCTCTGTCCTTGGCTCTGAAAAGTAAGCAAGCCTGATTCTGGTACAGTCACACTAGAAGCATTACTGTAGTGTTCTGAATACTCACACGTTTTATTTTCTTCTATGCCACTGTAATTCTGGAAAGAACCCTGAATTATTTTCTCCTTTTGATCTGTTTCTACAACTTTTTCAGGAAGTTTACTATTGTGAGCATATGTGGCCTCCATAACCACACAATTATTTTTCCTTTCATCTCCTTTATGAGAAACATTAGGAAAAGTTACAGATACACTTAAATCAGTTGATTCACTTTCAAAGTACTTTGTTTCTTCAGAGAGAACAGCATCGTTTTTATCTTTATCTCTATTGCTAGTAATCAAAACATCTGCATATGATGCTGGATGATTTGGGAAACCAGGAGAACACTCAAAAGTGCCTGAGTTCCTATTAGGATTTAAAATCTCTTTACTATAATGTGGATCTTCCCATGGAGACCTGTTGAGATCTTCTGAAAGGGTTGAGGTATTCTCAGAAAAAGAGCTGCCTGGTTGGTCTACACAGCACTCTTCAGAAGTCTGGTGTCCCTGATTTTCTCTGGGATCACACTGATATCCAGCTGCACCAGGAAACTTTGTGTGGTCATTTTTACTGTTTCTTGTAGTATAGCTTGTACTTAAAAATGTCTCCTTCTCATCATGCTGTGATAAACTCCCTGAGTGAAGTACTTTCTGAGTGTTAATTCTGCAGAACGTTTTTTGTGAAGAGATTTCTAGTGAAGAATGCATTTTTGCCCCCCCTACATCTTCCACCGCTTCTTTCTCTGAAGTGGAAAGCAGTTTTGAATTATCCAAGGGCAGTGAGTTGAGCACAATGGTACCCTTTTCCTCTTGAGCTGCATCTTCTGCGGAATTAAGGCAGTCTTTTGATAGTTTATTAACCATTACATCCACACGGTGTTCTTCACGAGCACTGTTAACATCCTGAATTGTATCTTCAGAAGAATCTGATTTTCCCAAGGAAAATAAGTTTCCTTTGGCCTCTTGCTGAAGTACAACAGTTTCAAGCTCAGGGCTGCCTGCACTGTAGGGAGTAGAAGGGCTGTTCTCACTGACAGGTTGCCCAGATACAGCATAATCAGGTGTAGTGTTAAATACAGAGGACTCTTCCTCCGGCTTGTCCTGTGTGATCCTGGTTTGCAGAAAAGCTACATTCTTACTTTGTGTTTTATCAGAAAGATATTTGCCTGCTCCCATTTTGTTGGCTGTAACAGGCATACCAAGACAGGCCTCACTCTCCATTAATGTTTCATAGTAAGGCAGAACAGCTCCAGTTCCAACACTGCTGTTAGATGGTTTCGTACATCCTTGCAATGCAGGAGGGATATCTTGAACAAGATGGGAATCATCTCTTACTCCAAGATACAAAAGATGATTTACAGACTGGCATGGGGAGTCTTGAAATGAATCTTCCTGGGTTTTTTCCATAGACTTTGGTGTTGACAGTGGATTTTGTTGCTTACTGACAGCTTCATTATTTCTAGAAAAGCTGGTAGACACCCACTGGCTTTCTCTTAAGATTTCATTTAATCTGCTGTCATCATGTGTCATTTGGCAGCTGTCTTTGTTTTCAGGGAATAGTTCATTCAGGTTGTATAAAATGATTGGTTCTACCTCCTCTGTGTTTTCTACAGACATCTGCTTTTCTGTGTCTCTCTTGGCCGTTTGTACTAGATTCATCAAATGCACTTTCTGCTCCTCAACTCTGGAGCCTACTGGATCCAATTCACAAATATCAGGTGCTTTTGTAACAATACTTACATTCAAGTTTTCTGAAGTGCCACGCTCAGGATATTGCATAGAGCAACTCATATACACATGGCAATCCTCTTTAATGGGGAGACTTTTAAATTCATGTTCCATTCTGTATTGGTCAATACCAGTATTGACCAATTCAACATCAGTTGAATATTCACACACATCAGTATCTTTCATGACTGCATTTCTTGTATCTGTAAGAGAGTCCACTGAGCCACCATCTTCACTCATTTCACTAAGGTCATGGTATATTGAATCATCTTCTAACAATATATTCTCTTCCAGTCCTGAAGCTGTCAGGTATCTTTCAGGGATTTTAAATTGATTTAAAATTTCCTCTTTGTCATCTCTGTCACAATACATCTCACATAGTGCCGGAGACTCTTCAGTAAATAAAACACTTCCATCTGTGCATGTGACTTCTTGCTTTGTAATAACCAGCCTCCCAGTATTTGTCATAATAATTTGTTCTTCACTCCCAGTCACTTCACATGCATTAACCTTGTCTTCCTGGGGCAAACAGTTTAGTACACAAGGTTCAATTATACCACTAGAATTTACTTGTCCTTCATTTTCAGGTTTTGCTAAAGTATTTCCTTGCCTACTTGTGATTAGTACTGTTGCAGCTATGTCCTCAGAGTTAAATGCATTTTCTATTGTTCTGTTCATCTGTAAAAGCCCCTCAGAAGTACCAAGGAATTCTGGAGTATTCTGAGCAATATCTGTTGTGTGGGAACACACAGCTGAAGGACTGTTTTGTGGAGCAACAGAAAACTCTGGTGAATAAGCACCTGAACCTATTTTCTTGCTTTTTTCTTTTTGGTAAAAGCTCCTTGTTTCAAGTTTGCTGCCAGAATGAATGAGTGCTTCTGATCCCCGAGTATGTTCTACCCCAGTGCTGGTTACCTGCACTTCATCTTTCTCCACATCTTCACGTGTCATGCATGGGTTTGTATAAAACTCAAACTGAACTTCACAAGCTACATCAATAGGTTTCTTTGGATTCTGAGACAGACCAATGCCTTTAAGATCCTCTCCACTCCTGTCTTCAGCTAGACTTTGGACTTTGGCTACTGGGTAGTCAGGCAAATTTTCAATCTGTTTGGATTTAGTTTCCAATGCATTTTTTTCCAAGTTGATTGCACTATTGATTAATTTTGTTATTTCTTCATCAGTGTTTTCTTCTGCATTTTGATAAGGAACTATAGTTTCTTCTGGATCAGTTTCTGGGTTTCTTAAGAACTTGGGTTCTTTATTTATACACAGACTCTCCTGTTGAGAAACAGTAGCTGATGTATTTGTGTTGCATTCAAATACTCTTCCCAACCCTGAGTTTATATCACCTTCAACAAGCAAGATATGCTCTGGGAAATCACTTTCAAAAAAGGCTTCTTTCTCTTCTCTCGATTCAAGTAAAGATTTGTTCTGTGTTTCTGTTTCCAAGAGAATGGTTGCATCAAAATCCACAGAAATGTCGGTTGTCTTACGTGTACAGTTGTTTTGCCCTGTTGATTTTGAAGAGCATGCTGTGCAAAGGCAGACAGAATGTACATCAGAACAACTTTCTGTGGCACTGCCTTCCACAGTAAGATTAGATGTAGCATCGCAACCTCCTTTCACTACTGTGATGTGCTCCAATAGTCTATCATAATTTTCACTCTCAGATGCACTTTGAAAAAGATTAGCTTTCGTTGAAGCTTTGTAAAATATGCCTGAATTGGTTTCTGGGAGAAAATCATTTGTACGCTCACAAACAGCAGCAGGGAAGGACTCGGTGTCTTTCCCGTTTACATTTACTATGAGATAACTCATTTCATTTACCACTAAGTTTTCATATTTGGATGAAAATTCTTCCTGAACTACAGCCTGAGAGTTCAAGACATTGTGTTCTTTGCTTTCACTACTTTCTTCTCTTATATTATCAATGCATACTGTAGAATTTTCTGAAATTTGCTGGGACAAGCTGTCTGCCCGACTGTCTGCTAGAGTACATTCAGGGGAATAACTTTTTGAAACAGGTTTGCTTTTGAATTCATAATGATTCAGCGAAGACAAGTCTTCATCCTCTGGTTCACATTCCTTAGTATCTCTGAATGAAGGCACCTCTGGAGCAGCCTCTGCCAAGCTATCTGTGCTGGATTCCATACAGACAATCTCTTTTTGAGACATCTTTACTGGTATTGCAGATTGGTCATAACTCGTGCTGTGAGCCACAACTAATGTGTTACATTGATATGTTGTCTTCTGTGAGGAAAAAGCCATCTCTGTTGTTATTTCTTCCGCAGATATTTGTTCATAATCTGTTTCTTGCATTGTTTCCAAATTACTCTCCCCAGCTCTGAGGAGACCTACCATAACAGATGATTCTGCTCCTTGTCCAGATAATTTCTGAAGCTTGTAACTGTTTACTAGAGAATGGTTCTCTTTTGTTAAGCCAGAGATAAAGAAACCTTCATCACAACATGTAGGTATTTCCCTTCTTGGAAAAAGCTGTCCATGGTTTTGAAATTGGACTTGTTTTATTGCAGATGTCTCTGTTGAGGTCATATTATGGGCAAGTCCTGTAGAAGTTTCAGCAGCAGGTGCACTGACAGATGTACTTCCACTGCCTGAACCTGTCATACTTGATTTTGGTATCAAGTTATTGTAGTCATTACTGAGGTCATCTTTTTCAGAAGTTCTGAAGAAATCATCCTCTAAACCTGCATCTACATGGCCATTTCTCTGCTCCAAAATTTGCACAGGCAACACAGAAATAAAAGGTGTTTTTTTCAGGTTGTGATCTTTTGGCAGCGCTGGATGAGTTGTGGGGAGAGAATCCTCCTCTTCCCTAGATACCAGTGACAAGCAGTCTGCAGTGGAGGCACTTTCCAAACAGCTGAATGTTTCTGTGCATTCAGTGGTAGACCTGTAAGTAGATAATTCATTCAGTTGTTCTTGTTTAGGACAATTTGACCTTGAATGTTCATAATAATCATGCTTGGCTGAAATAGGAACAAAAGAGGAGCTTGGTCCTACTGAGCTAACAAATGAGGACATTACAGTTTGAGATTCCAAGAAAGAATTTTCACTAGATTTTGTCCATCCCCTGAGAATCTTATTTAACGATCCACTCTCTGAAACTCTGCTTGCCGTTGCTGTTGTTTCAGGTAATGGCACTTCAGATGTGTCAGAGGAGAAAACTGTGTTTATTCCATTTATCTGATGTGATAAATGAGTAACGCTGTGTATCTGTTTAGAGCCAGAAACAAAGGAAACTTCAGCAGCTGACTGCTTGAGATCATCTTTCTTCAGCCAAAGCTCTGGTTTGCTCAAGGCGCACAGATGAGCTTCTTGAAATTCCAAATTTTCATGGGAAGAAGGTTCTGTTATTCTGGGACTGCTGATGTCAACCTTTGAGTCACAGGAAGACCAAGCATCAGTAGTAAGCAAAGGATTTCCACTTGCACAATACAGTCTTGTATGAAGAGACCCTTCTTGTTCTACAAAGGAGACTTCCGTTCCCTTCAGCAACTGCTTACAAGCATTACTGGAAGCAGGATGTGGTTTAGTGTCCAAATAAAAAGAACTGCTCAGCTTCAAATCATAATTTCTCCCTTCTGTATCTCTGTCGCAGGTCTTGGACTCATGGTGTCCCTCAGACTGTATAGTTGGTGATCTAGGAGTTTGTAACTTCCAAAAAATCTCTGCTGGCACTTCATCAGATGAATCAGATTTGGATTCTTCTACAGGATCTTCTGCTGGCATCTCTTCTCCATCAGCTAAGCTGTCTAGAGAAAAGCTTCTTTCAGGCTTTCCCAGTCCCCTGCGAGATACATATGTCACCAAAGATGAAATACGGTGATCAGTTCTGCTTTTGTGAAGCTTAGCTGGCTCATGGTGGGCCTTTGACTTGTGAAACTGGCTTTTATTTTGCTTTTTGGCTTTATTTTCCTTTTCTATCAGAGAGTCTTGTGACATTTGACTGTCATCACTTTCAGAATCTTCTGGGTTAGCAAGACATTTATTTCTGTCAGAATCTTCTTGTTTCAGTTTTTCTCTGAAAGCTTTTGCATAAGCGCAAGAGAGAGAATCTACAGAGAAGGAACTGTCAGTATCAGAAATCTCATTTTCATCATCCTCTTGCCAGTTCCCCAGCATATCTGTAGCTGTTTTGGACACTCCAGCACTTAGCATCTCAGCACTGTGCCACTTCTTTTCAACATAAGAAAGTGGTGCCTGTGCGTTCATCTTGGTGAGATTTCCTACTGATGTTGCCACCATCAGAAATTCTTGCTGTCCCGATGATGATTTCTCATCACCTGGCAAGGCTGAGTTTGATGCTCTCTTCCAGTTCTTGGCTGTTTGGTCTAGATGCACTGACGGTGGGTTTTCATACACTGTTTTCTTGATTTCTTTAGAACAGTTTTCTGGAGAAGACCTGTGGCCTTTTCCATTGATATCCATTCTTGTCTTTTTATTGGATACCTGAGCTCTATTTTGTTCTAGATTACTACTTGCAGGCTGACTTAAAACTCCTAGCACCACTGCTTTTGTCATTCTTGTCCCTGGAATAAAGGTTTCAGGCTCATCTTTCTCCTCCAAAAGATCAGGAGAGGAGCCTTTAGAGGTCTGGTTTTGAGATCCAGCTTTCCCTGGGTTGTCATCCAACTTTTCAATTTTTTGATCATTTTTATTGATGTAAGCCATGGTAGCTGAATCATTCAAGTCTTTTTCTGATCCTTTTTTAATTTTAAACGAAGATGGTTTTTGTTTTTCAGTTAGCTGCCTCTGGACTGAAAAGGAGATCCCTTTTTCATCATTAAGGTCATCACTCCCAGAAACATCTTTAATTCTTCTGTAAAGATATTCTACAGATGACAAACTCTGTGTGGTACTGCCTTCACAGCATTGACCAAGATTTGGTGAGGTAGATAACTTTGAGACAGTCCCCCTGTTCAACAAACAGCTGTGGGAATAAAGAAGAAATAAAGCCCAGTCATTGCTTGAGTAATGTTCTTAATAGGGCTTCCACATCAGCAGTGTCTTGTAGTTAAGAGTAACAACACATGAAGCAACAATCTTAATGCCTTTCAAAAGCAAATTCTAGCAGTGAATAAATAAATAAGTCAGTAGCCATACATCATGTCCTGCCTCCAGGACTGTGTTTTGACAGACCCTGACACCCTAATTTTTTAGCATTGTGTAGAGAGGTTTGTTTAGCTTGAGAAAGGCTGGCCAACTTAAAAGTCTAATCCTGAATCACCTCGATGATACAAATATTCTGAAGGAAGTGTTTGACCCTCATCAAGACAAAACGATGCAGAAATCAGTGTTTACCAACTGTTTGAACAAGGTAAAAACAAGAGTTCAGACAGTTCTGAAAAGCATTCACACAGAGAGATAAAAAGTGCAGAAAGGCTTGAGAGAGGAATGTAAAAAACAGTAAGAAAGACCCTGTGTCAAAGAGCCAAGCAAGGAATAGACTGTACAGATCCAAGGAAAAAGGACAAACTGCTCTAGTGTGACATACAATACGGTTAGTTCACAGGTAGTGCAAGTTTTGGAATTGTTTCAATACATTGAAAGGAATTCTGGATTATAGGTGACCACTGAAAATACCCTGAATTTAAATTGCTTTTGAAAGTGCAGAGGAATTGGCAGATGTTATCTTACCTGGATACCTGGGGCAGATGCGGGTTACAGAACAAATGCTGCCTGTGCTGCAAGGAACTCAAACCCGATGACTTTCTTCTCTTTTGCAATTGATGATGTGAAGAGGATCGTACAGCAGAATTTTCATTTAGGACCTGGGATTGTTTCATGCACTCTTCACTGAGCCAGCAGCTAGCTTCCAGCTGCTCTAGATTTTGCTTGGCTTCCAGTAACTTCTGCTTCTTGGCTATTCTTTCCAGTTGGAATTTGACCTTTTTCCGCCTTATGTTTCTTTCTGCCTTTTTTAAGGAGTATCTTCGCAAGAGTTCCAACTGTACCAGTCTCTTCTTGTTCTGCTGTAGCAGGGAAGGGCAGATTTCCAGTCCAAAGGTACTCTGCACCTCAGCCTCTGCATACAGTGTAGGCTCTGTTTGCACGGCAAACTCCCTCTGCTCTTGCTGAAGGGCAGCCAGTCGTTTATTCTCATTTATAAGCCACTGCTGGTCTGTAAACAAAACAATGATTGAAAGAAAGTTAGTAAAAATCATAGGGAAAAACACTGTCTGTTGCTATCTTGTTTCTTAATTTAGTCAGCCTTGAGAGATCATTCGAGAACAGAATTTCTTTGCACGTAGCTCAGAGTCTTGACAAAGCTCTTGACAGAGTCTTGTCCTGTTTTGAACTAAACCAGAACCAGTTCTCTGTTCAATGATTTTACTTTTCAGCTCAGTCTCTTCTAAGTAACTGCACTTTCTGAAGTTAATGGCAGATTTTTGCAGACAATGTCTGCTTCTAGAAGTGATAGCACTTGATGCTTATAGTTACCACCAAGGATTGGTTTGCAGAAGGGCTCTTGCTCTTATAGAAACCAGGGTCACTGCTGAATCTTATGTACCTTGTTGGAGAACCAGAAGTGAAAGGGTCATAAGTAAAAAAGATGCACCTGCAGGGAGCATCAGACAGGACAGGTGACCCTAAACTGACCACAAGGTATTATATTCCAGTCCATTTACATCATATTTAGTAGAAAGCTGACACATCACAAGGGTCAAGCTCTCTTAACAAAAAATATCCTTAGCAGAAAAAAGCAATGTAAAAATCACAGGCAAGGTTCCTTGACAAGTAGAGCGTTTCTCAGAGGACCAAAGCTTTTCAAAGCACTTCTGTCTTACTAGGAGCAACTCTTTTTGTCTGGTTGGGCTTCCCTTCAAACTGCAGCCCCTTACTGAATAAGAAACATTTCATTGCTTATTCAGAGGGTTAGGAATTAAGAGGTATTTAAGTCTGATGTGATGAAGAAGTGCACATATACACAGCTCTGCAAAGCTGAGCTACAAGAGAGGAATTTCGGGCCGTGGAAGTTTCCCTAGTGTAAGAAATCATTAGTGCATAGGCATTGTCAGCATCACTTGCTTAGTAACTAATGATCTAATTAAGCATACTTCATTAGTGATCGCTACCACAGTGAGTCTCCTGTCCTGTTTGCGTTGGCAGCTAGCTCTGCCCACAGCACATGCACAGAAGTAGGAATTCTAACTCTATGGCTACTCTGTACATAAAAGGGAAGTATTTTAGTCATTACTTCAGTTAATTTTTCTTAATAACATGCAGAGTTTCCCTGCAACAAAGCTGCAAGCTCCATGATGCTAATTATTCTCTTCTCACAAAGTCACCTCTGTCGGAAACTGATACACAGAGGGCGCAGAAAAGGTGGAGAACTTTGGTGGGTTGCCAAGTGAAAAATTGTATTTGGCTGGCACAACCCACCTGCCTGGCCAAGCTTCAAGTGAACAACAGCAAAATAAGCAGAATTCAATAGAAGCAGAGAACAAGTCTACAGAGACACAAAATACAGATATGTTGGAGGAAAATCCCCTGGTTCTCTGTGCTATCTACATATCCTAAATCCATTTCTGCTACATTGCATCACCACAACTTCCTTTTAATCTCTTCATTGTGGTTGGCATAAATATAAGATAACTGACTGCATAAGTTTGGATGTGAAATGCTTCTAAAAATTCACAGAAGATTTCTTCTTCCAGAAACCAACAGCAGGTTTTACCAAGTGGGAGCACTACCTCTGTAATAGGCATACTTTACTTAGCAAGAAACCTGGATCAAATTCTTCACGAGAAGACAAACTAGAAAGCACTATACCCACCCATGTTTTTTTGGTCAAAAACATCTCAAGGTCTAAAATGTTCCCAAATCAGTCTATAAACTCATTAAGGGGAAGCCAGTCCCCCCACTAAACTTCTTGCTGAATATGTCTGCCTGCATGCAGACAGCACTTCCAGGGTCCAGGAGCCACTGACACTAAAAAATACCTCTCCATATACACCGTGGCTTCATCTTCTGACATAGCTATTTGCCATTCTCATCTGATAACTGACATAACCCTTAATGCTCTTGCATAATGCTGTATAACTTCCTAGAAATAACTCCTATTTGAACCAAAGCATCCCTCTCTTCTTTTACAGAATCACAGGATTGTCATGATTGGAAAAGATCTCCAAGATCATCATCTCCAACTGTCAACAATGAAAAAAAATAGAAATCTGGTTTCAGTTTAACACAAATTCAGCAGTGAAGAATGCAATACCACTAATTGATCATATTTAGGGTAAAATGAACCCCACATCTTATTTTTGATCTTACTTTGTTGCACTTCAGTTTCTAACACAGAATACCTTCATACATTTTTCTTCATACTACAGAAAGTAGGGGGGCATGGAAATACTGACTACATAAAAGCCCTTGAAACTCTCTTTTTCTTAACTGGGGCTGGGATTTATTTTATCTCTGAACTTCAGTGTCCCACTTACTTCTTAGATGTGTTTTCTTTGTTTTCATTGCTTAAAACTCACATAGCAAACACAGAAAAATCAGTTTGAGCTGTAGTCTTATGCCATGGCCCTTTTTCTCCTAATGCATAAAATTCATTAAAAGCACAGGAAAATGGTCTATATATAGTTACAGGTGACATCATCAAAGAGAGTTCCTCAATTGACACACATCGCTGTCTTGGAAGTGCCTCTTGGTTCCTGTTGCAGTCTGTTGTTAGAGCAGTTTCCCCTGAAAGCTTGTGGTAGGAGCTACCACAGCCCTCTCAATTTCAATCTCCCAGAACAATTCATTGGGTGAAGCACAAAGTACATCGCAAGACTCAACTGCAACATGGCAAAGTTGCACTACAGGCAAGAGCAGAGCAAAGCTGCCAGGAGGCAGGCCAGGGAGCAGCTTGGGTGACAAGAGACTCAGTGCCACAGGGGAGTAGCAAGCTGGGGCTGTCTCTCCCAGCCACGACCTGCAGAGCTAATTAAACAGTGCTGCTGGTGCACTGTGAAGGAGGCCTTTTAGCGCTGTTAATCAAAGCTTAATAACTGTTCTCAAGGGAGAGGCAATTATCAGAGAAAACTAGTAGTAAGCCATAACAAAAGTTTCACTCATAATACAAAGCATGACTAGGACAAAAGCATCAAGAGGATTAAAGAATGCAGCAATGGAAGGGAAGTGAGAGAGGAGAAGAGGCAAGTACCCACTTTCTTGGATCTGCTGGTTGATGAGTGCTTGGTCATTTTCTAGTTCCTGCTCTGCTTTGATCTGTCCTCTCAGGATCTGCTGCTTTAAATCCTCAACATAGAGCTGCTGCTGTTGAATTTGTTTTCTGTGGAAAGCTTCCTGGTCTCTCAGCTTCTGCTTGTACTCTTCATGCACAGCATCTATTTCTTTGCTGTTAGAAATGTTGACAATGAATTTAAACCGGAAGTGAATACCAAACGTTTGTAATAAAAAAGTCATATATACAGACAGACGACATTCAAGGTATTGTTTTGTTCAGTAAGTGTGCATTACGACAAAACCTCGTGATGGTAAAGTAGCTGTGTATATGCGTGTCACAGAAGGCTACAATCCTGTAAGTATCCTAAATGCCAGCAAACATGAAAGCTCTTGTGATGAAGCAGAAAATTCCATCACGATAAAGATCACAGCAAAAAGAATTTAAAAAATATTGTCACTTTTCATTTTGTTGTAGATGTTCCAAAAAATGAAATTGAATGTGTATGTTCCTATGTTAGAAAATTTTATAACCACCATATAGGATATTTGTCATCTAAATGCTTCAAAGTGCTTTACAGAAATGACAAACATTCTGCTCTGTTTTCAGGTAAACAAAATATCCAACTTAGAAGGGTTACAAGCGTTGAGATTACACTGAGTACCAAGGAAAGAACTTGATCACCCAATTCTCTGTTGTATGCAACAACTGTATTAGGTTATTGCTTCTATATTTGGAGTAGAATTGTGATCAGAAAAGTGGCTAACCTGTGAAAAACTGCCTTACAGTCCCTTCCATGTTGTTTGGTTCCCTATTGTGAGCCAAAATTTTACACACATGCAGACACATACACAGAGTAACAATCAAAATGGTATCTACTCTTAGCATAATCCATGATAATATTAAAAATACATTATATCTCTGAAAAGAATATATATTGTACTTGTTCATGTATTATTATGAGAAATTCTTACTGTTAAAGTTATATTGTATATAAAGGTGACATACGATCTTTGTCTGTTGTTTTGTTTCTAAGCACCACATCATTATATGTAACCTCAGAAAATGAAATCTTTAAGCCTTAACATTTTTTTAAAAAATATATTCTACTAATGAAATAAATGATGTATTTATAATAATTTATGACAGTTTTAAAGAGAGCAAAGGTATTGAAACTGAAGAGTCCCTGAAGGTCAAAAGAAAACAATGGAATGCTTTGAAAACATCATATTGTTTGTAAAATCATTAACAGTACAAGGTCATCTGTAGGAAAAGAGCATTTGCCCTTTGCTACATAGGAATTAATTGGACATCTCTATTTAGAACCATAAGCATGTGTTCAAAGCAACAATTTCTACAGCAACAACTTCGACTCTGTGTGCTAGTTTAGCAGAAAAAAACAGGTGTAAAATTAAGCAGCCAAAGTCTACAAATCTTCTGGAGCACCTTTATGTGGAACATACATTTCACTTTCTTAAGAAGCAGGGGAAAAGCCTCACTACTACATAAAAGCCTTCAGATTCTCAATAATTTACAATATTACTGTGACTATCTTTCACTCACCTGAGGAAAACAGAGTTCAATTTGGTTTTAAAGTTTATGTAAAGGTAATGCTGGTGAGAATAACTGACAAGAAACATCTGTTCAATTGTCTGGCAAGGTGCAAACAGTCAGAGTACAAGCTTCATCACCATTATCTGCTAAATGGTTTTTGTCTGTTTGGGACCCACAGGAACAAATTATAAGAATAGGCAGTTCCAATATCTTTTTGTTCTTGGCTTGACTACAAAGACGCAAACAATCCGTGATCTGCAATTTTTTCCTCTCAGATAAACTTCAGTTGATCCCCAGGAAATGGGAGTGGGGTGCCTCATTTCTCATTCAGCTGAAGCAGGTTTGAATTGACACTTCACTGCAGCTCTGAAGCACTCATATGGCCATTACAAATCTCCAGCTGTTCAGATATTTCTAATGCCACCAACTACTGGGGGACAAACTCAGAGGTTAAAGCTATACTGGTTAAATAAAGAAGAACCACTTTTCAAACATAGTATTAAATCTGAAGGAACTTATTTAGGAAATCTCCCATGGTTTTAACGATGACTCTGAGGGAGGCTTTCCTTGAATGCTGCTTCCAGGTTATTTTCTGTAATTTGCAAGGGAAATGTAACAGAGCAGCTATATAATCTGAAGGTTAAAGAACTGATCTGAGACAAAACCTGATTTTGGAGCAGTTATCTCCCCTCTGTGCTTTCTTGCACTTAGGCTGCAAGGTCTTCAGGGTGAGGACTGTCTCTGGATGCCTATGTACTAAACCTAACAGAGCCCTGATGTCAGCTGAAGCCTCTTCCTGCTGATACATAAAAACTAATAAACCTTAATAGTAATTGTAAATGTTAAGTTCTGCACATACAGTGTCATTGGGGTAGTCTTTAATTTGTGTTGCTAACACACATATAAAAGCTCTCATTCCCATGGTAGAATGGAAGTTGAAAGTCTGAATTTGTTACTGGACAATTCCATGACCTTGGGCAAGTCACTTAGTCTGAGACATGTGAAAGAAGCAAAGTATATTCTTCCAAGAGAAAAGATAAAGATATTTTAACATTATCAAATGTCAGAAAGTCAAGTATCAGAAGAGTTGATTTCTATTACTTTATCATTGTTAGTACCATTCTGTATGAGACTGAGGAAACTGAGTAAATCATTGGCTGAAAAGTGGAATATAATGGTAAAACAAGACAAAGAATTCTTGTTTTGCAACTGTTTGTTAAAACTAGATAAAATAAGATTCCTCTTACAAAATGCCTCATTCTTCCTAACCATGACTTTTAGCTCTCAGCCATTCCTTCTATAAAATGGACCTATGGGAGTTCAATCTGCTTACAAATTGAAACCCAGAACATTTAAGTATATGAAACAACTCAGCATTGCATGTCAATCCACAGACCAAACCATGCTCGCAGAGGTGGCTAGGGAACATCTGTTTACAGCTGGGAGAGGGTCACAAGCTCTGCCCATACTTTCCAACAGTGCTGAAAGCACCACACCCCTGTATATTATAAAGTATCAGAGAATAAGCTATGCAAACAATGCACATGGAAGTGCAGTGTTTGCTGTTCTCAGCAGCATCAGTGCATTCCCTCATGTGCACGGTAATGGCTTTCTGCTGAACTAACATGAAACTGTAAGAGCCTTTCCAACTGGCACGTGTGTTTGCACACGGAGCAGAACACGACGCAGGCCAAACTGATGTCGATCACAGCTCCATACTACAGCTACACCCCAAAAAGGCAGAGTACAGAGGCAGACTCCTACTTCACTTGAAACCCTGGAAAAACAAATACAGCACAGCAACCACGACAGTATTATTACTGCTTTTGTTCTGGTGATGTAGCTATAGTTTGTACAATTCCCTCTCTCTATCCAAGGTTAAAGTTTCTGTAATAAAATACTGTAGCTGAAGGTATACATATGAATTGCAGTTCTGCTACTCTTTCAGTGCCTCTTTGCCTCATCCTGCAATTTTTAATAGTACAAAGCAAAATCCAGGCAGAGCAGAAAAATAGGTCTGAATTCACAGACAGAACATTAAAAACCTTTTTATGAAGTAGCTCCTTAAAGATGGTTTTCTTAAGCAGAACAAAAAGATAATGGAAATTCATGCAGAGCCTCTTACATAATATGAGTATGCCAGAAGATGTTTTTCCTCTGGCTGTGAGACCACTGACTGAGAGAGCAAAATGACTGGCTGGTTTGGGTTTGGGATACAGATCTGTCTCTCACAGAAACTGCTGAAACCAGGAACGTGAAGTAAGAACGCTCCCTTTCTACCCTGGAACATGCTATGTCATGTCAACACATTCTTGCTCATTTTTGAAAATAACACAACAAACTAAAGTAAAAAATGACATTGGCTCAGAAAGAAAAGAACAGATTCACAGACACTTCACAGCTAAATCACCTCATAGACAATTTAAAGATCAAACAGTTTGTGTAATACATGTTTGAATGATTAAACTAAAAGCAAGTATCGATCCAGTTAACATAAAAATGTAACCATATTCTGTAATAAGTAGATAAGATAATTAATTTCTTTAATCTAAAACATCTTAAATCAGATGTCCTGTTAAATCTCAGGAATACTGAGACACAGGAATCAAGTACAGACCAATTTCTCCTTCTATTCCTGCCTTCCCACATAAGCAATCTACAGTCGGTATAGTTCTAGCAAGAAATAATATAACCTCAGGACAAACATAAGACAGTTTAATTTCTGTAGGTATCAAGACATACATAAAATCCTGGTTTCACAGGACCGGCATACTCTGGCATACAGCAAATTAAAAAAAAGCAACCCTGCATAGAATTTCATAAAAGCATGCAGATTTCTAGTTGTACCAAATGCATCAAGAAATGTCAACTGTTATTCCTCCTCCAAGTAAACCTTTAAAAACAGCAAGTAAAATTACAATGCCAGAAAGACACCAACCTTAAACTAAAGATAATCACAAAATACTGAGGAAATTTTCATATTATACCAGTGCTGCCGGATTGCTTTTCCATCTCATTTTTCTGTCCACAAAGTTTGCATGATGCATGCTAAATGAACCATCTGTAAATCCACGTTTTTTCCAGCCTGCTTTGTCGTCAGCGCTCTGGGATCCTATTGTGCAATTCTCCTCCCCTCTTCCCCAAACACTTCTACTGCTGATGCAGAGGCTGGCGGCTGCTACAGCATAATGCAGTTTTCAGTAACTATGGCAGCAATAGCTCTGTGGTGAGGCTGGATGCCTTCTGCAACAAAATCTTAAGGCTCAGATAAAGAAACTCAAGTTACAATAACCACTGCTGTTAAAAGCTGAAATTCACCAATTTTCCCCATAGAAAACACCAGTCAGGATAGCATCCCCATCCTTCTGTCTGCCTAGTGTTCAAGTCCATTTTTCTGTTAGAAAAGATTTTTTCCAGGGGAAGAGGAGTTAATAATAAAGCAGAAAAAAAGACGTTGGCAAGGCATTTTGCACCCTTGCAAATCCCAGCCCTAGTGAGCAATCACAAGACAGGGTTACATGCCTGTCCACCGATACACATCCAGCTCCACTCACTTCATCCTCCCCCTCCACCCGTGTCCAATCCTGGGCCCTTCCCACAGGGCTTCAGAGCATCACAGGGCAGCAGGCATCACGCAGCTGCAGAGGATCATGCATCTGCTTCTGCCTAGCACAGAGGCTCAAACCTCTCCCTTCTCCTCCCCGAAGCAAAGGGAAGAGCGACGAAGGAGATGCGAAGACCTTGTATGACCGTATCCTCCAGCAATGCCACCCACACAGTTCAAAGCAAAAGGGGGGTGGGGGGGTGTGTGTGCGTGAGGCAGGCAGGAGGTGGGAACCAGAAATCAGTCAAAATGGCCAGCAGTCAGAAATCTTTAGAAATAAGGCCCTTTGGAAATGTACACACAGAGTAATCCCTTTCATAGAAGTTACTGTCAGGTGAAGTATTAGTTGGATTTCTGATTTTCTGGTTTCCCTACAGAAAAAGCACTCTTCTGCATGGTTTTTTTGGTTGGTTTGGTTTTTTTTAGCCTTTCTGTGCAAAACTTTTTTTTTTTTTTTCCTTTGCCTAAGCCCCCAAAATAACAGTAAGGCAATGACTTATTTAAGGCAATTCTTTAAATACACTTCTAAATCAGACCTCTTTTTGGCAAGGAGTCATGGGTATAAGACACAGCCACGCACTCCAGTAAAGGTCACCGATGTGTTGCTAAATTCCAGTTCAGCTGGAACTACCATCTATCACAGGTTTTCTGCTAACGATCTCAGTTATATATAGAATCAGTTAGTTCCCCTGTTAACCCAACCATACGTGCTTCTGCTGTAACATACGAGTTGCTGTCATTGACACAGTGCATTTCTCTGTGAAATGAAGCATTTGAGGGATCTGTTAAGAGGTGAAAAATATTTCTTTAACTTGTATTTTTAAAGCACTTGGAAATTCTCAAATGAGGACTGTAAGTACTCAGAGTATTATTTTTCAAATATTAGTTGGATGTGTTATCCATACCACATAATAAATAATAATAATAATGTTGTATTGTCCATTCCCCCCCCCCCCCCGGTTTAACAATGTTGGTATTTTCAAGGAAAAAGAGCTTAAATAGGTTCCAATTCAGTGTACTGCTATTCCACTGGACTCTAATGGAATAACTCCTGGGGTTGTTTTACAAACCAGCAAGAGGACAAAATCAGGTTTTATATTTATGTGCAGTATGGCAATGACAGAAGCAAGAACGTCATTATCTACTGTGTGTTTGCTGGCTGACAACAAACATCTGTAGTTTGAATTACTGGGGCTCTTCTGAGTAGGGTATACAAGCAAGCAGCCAAGTAAGAGTGTAATGATTCCCTTTTCAAGGGAAGTTTCATACCTAAAGTTTTAATACTTGGGTACAATGGTAGAAATTTGTTCTCTCATTTCTCAAAATATTTTAACATGCAATTAGAGGCTGAACTAGTAATTCAGCCCATAAAAAGCAGATGAGAAAAATGTCATCATACTGACAGCATGGGAGATGAGACCATAAGAAACCATTAGTATAACATATATACAAACATATATATACACACACACACATATATATATGCTCATAGGTTCTGAAATTTAAAAAAATAAAAATAAAAATAAAAATAAAAAGCAAAGTACCATCAGTTCATGATTAAAGAGTATTTAAACCCATGGAAGCCAAACAATTTCTGAATGATTTCTGTGTGCAGCTGCCGTGTGTCTTTGCATGAACGCTCCATGTTCTATGCTAGGACTTTTTTGGACTCTTCCATAAAGCCATATACTTCTCACCAGAAGAGGACCCAAGGAGTTTTCAATATCCTAATGAGTATTTCACAGTACCTATTACTGACATAAGGCTTAATATATTTTAGGGTTCATAAAAACTGCAAATTGGTGGCAGCTTCAGCATAAAATCCACTCTACTCATGGCTTTGAAATACAAGTTACACATGCAACAAAGGTGCAAACCATTTGCACAAGATCAGGTATGAATAAAGAACATGGTATATATCTCAACTGAATGTAGAGAGTCTTGTTTCAGTATGATAACAGCAGATTAAAGCTGGAAGCTTAGTTTGCATCTCTTCTGGAGGAAATCAGTGTAGAACAGGAGATAGACAAAGCTAGAGGGACTGAAAAGTTCAGCATGATTTAGACACACAGAACATATTTAGACACAATATTCTTACCTTAGATCAGGAGAACATTTGTTTTCTTTACAGTTTCTACATTTCTGACTGTAAAAATAAAAACAGGAAATCATAAAGATGTTCAAAAAGAAGGTAAAAGAACTTCACTGAAGCCTATTATACACAGAGACATTACTGTAATTTTCAGTAAAGGAAGTCTCTAAGATGCAGACTGCTAGCAGCTGCAAGAGCATCAAGAACTATCAAGTGAGAGGGAGGAGAGACAGACAGACACACACAGAGCTAGTCCTGTTCTTATATTTTTCTCCAAGCATCTCTTCTGACACAGACAAGACCCTGCACTATGTGGACATTTTACTGAGGAGCAAATAAACACTCCCCATAGTCCACTTAGTCCTGTATTACTGTTAGCAAAGTACCTCAGACTTGCCTTTTAGTACTTGACATTGACTTTTCTTCATGAAAGCTGAAGATGTGAGAGACCACATAAATCTCATTTTATTCTCATATTACATATCTTAGGCTAGATGTCTCAATCATAACCTCTTCCCATGAGCAAAACTACTTGTCAGGAAAGAAACACAGGCTTACTGCTTACTGCAAAGGAAGGCTGAGTGGATCAATTCAGTTTACCTTTGCCAAAAAAGAAATTTAAAAAGAGACCACTGGATTATGTAAAAGACAACTAATATCGGACATAATTTATAGCTTATTCCTGTAAGAGACGGACATTAATAAAAATCTGGCAAATGCAATACCATAATGCTTTTAATTTTCACTGAAGTAACAATTTGAAACACTCTAGGTAAGTATGAGGGCAATGTTAAGCAATGTAATATGCATAATCCCATCCAAGTGATTATAAAATTGATCAACACAAACAAATCTGCTACCTAAACACAGTCTGAAAAAAATCAAAGGGATACACGCTTCAGTTTTGTCAGGTTAAAAAGGGGAAAAATTAAGTGCAATTCTGTTCTAAACTGTTCACAATGCTTTGTTATTCCTGCAGTTTTTTCTAGGACCACCAACAAAGTTCTGTGACTAAAGTTCTACCTCTGTTGTTTATACCATGTAAACATCAAACTGGTGTCTCCTTTTAAAGGTCATTACACAAACCCTTATTTTTAAATTTCTTGTAATTTTTGCAAAGAAAATAACAGCATAGATGCGTAAAATGTACCCCAGTAAAGAAACAAGATTAAATACCATTTTGTACAGAAAGGCATCACTACGGCAAATGAAAAGCAAATGCAGAGATTAGACACATTAAACAAAACACATAGAAACACACTATCCAAGGTGAAAAGCAAGCCACTTGACTAGAAGTATGAAGAGATGTTCAAAACAGAGATAACATTTTATGCTCATAAAAACAAGATGAAATACTTCCTCTAGAAAGAGATAAAAGATTCCCAGTATGTTACCACACCAAACACACTCTAGCAAGAAGCAGATCAACAACTATCAACAGATATGAATGAGAAGATGTCTGTTTCTTGCCTTTAACAGGTCAATTGAATGTGCCAGGCTAAGAGGAATTAAAAAAAGAGAAAGAACTCAATTACATCCGTAATATATCCTGTGATAGTCCGTTTTCAACATTAGGAACTAAAAAACAGGAGAGAATTTATTTTTCCTGATACATAATCACTGTCCTCATCACACTAATCCTTTCCCTTTCAGAAAGGCTCTGCTGTGAAAAGCAGAAACGAGACACTGTGAGTATGATAAGCTCATCAACATTTTGGAAGCAGTCTACACTTTATTTACTACTCAGTTTAAAAAAAAGAAACAATCACAACAGGTTTCTGTGATGAAGAGCTCAATGATGACTTGAACCAAAGGGAATTTATGAACAAACAAGCCTTCTGATTTCCACAACAAATTAGCAGGGAAACTGAATTGGTACTAATTATCTTGGCTAAATCATATCTAGAAAAGTCCATTCTGTGCACTAAAGTAAGAATATTGTACAAATTACAGATTAGCTCATAAATTGAAATGGCCATAATGCAGATGTGCTAGTGAACTGAATTAAAGCTGTTTGACAGTCTCATCCAAGGCTTTTTCTTGATTTCACAGAGAATGAAATATTCATCATGCATCAAGAAATGATTTTTCAGGTTTGTGCTTGGATATCATAACACTGTATTAGGCAGCTGGCCACTGCATTTTCTTGGACACTTATATTTGCTCACTTGAAAACATGATGGAACCTATTCTATGTACAACTTAGTTTTGTCTGAGCTAAATCCTGGTTTCAGATATCATCCCACATGTGAAATTCTTTGGTTTTTAAACTTACTTGTCAAGGGAAGAAAGGATATAGTGACAAGAATGGGTGCAACTTCCATCCAGGTTGAGCCAGTCCAAAGCTCCACAACTCAGAATAGATGGGGTTTGATTAATCTATAAAACACACAACATGAGAACAGGAAGATTTAAAAAAAAACCCAAAAAATTCATCACAGCAACCCAGGAACTTCCAAATTATCATTAATACTGCCATTGTTAATTACTGTGTGTTATGCTGCATAATACCTCCCATGTGAGTTTATAATCTCACTTACACTCCTGCTTAAGCTTTGATAATTTGCAGAATTATTAAATATTTGTTACTGAGTACACTTCTTGTAGCTCTGTGTTAATACACTGCATGTTTCATTAATCAAGAAATTAAGAATGAAAACAAATGGAAGTTAAGCCCCTTATCTCAACTACAGAAGCAAGTACAAAAGGAGAGTTGAGCAGAAGTATAAAATGTTACTATGTGAAAATCCATTTTAAGAGGTAGATTCTCACCAATATCAGTTGATAACGTGGTTATGCCATAGATCAGAACATTTACATTCTTTAATTTAGGGGGTTTTGTTACATATGCATATATGTATATTAAAACGTAATATACATATTACATTTTAAGAATGATACTTATTTTTTTGAAACATTGTTGAACTACTTGACCAAATACCTTGCAGTAGCGAGATTAGCATTTCAAGAAATATTTTACCTGTTTCTGATGTATGTAACAATTAAGTTCTTTCAGAGTCAACAATACTCAAGCACTTAATCCCATGAATTTTCCATTTCTTTTAGTATACCTCATTTGTGATAGTGAAATGACAGAGAAAGAAGACAATTCAGAAAAACTATCAAAAGTGGAAAGATTCTTAGCTGGTCTTTTCACTGTGTCCTGCTGCCTTTCTCTTTCAATCCTACTGTAGACACGACTAGAAATAGAAAGCACTAAATTATTCAAGGGATCTGCATCATCTTTTGCTAAGCACATCTGAAAGAAGCGCTAGTGTCCTCTCACAAAAGGTTTAGTGTCATTAAAGACCATTAGATGGAGGAAATGAAGCAAGTGAATGCAATGATGAGAAGAAATGTTACTTATATCAGGCTTGCTTTTAAGAGGGAAAATAATTAGGAAAATCAATTAAGAATTAGGAGAGAAAAATACAATTTTAGAACTTACTGATCTTCTTTGTCTTAAGATAGCAGCTTCTGCCGGGTGATTGAATCTAAACTTATGAGACTTGCCAAGGACAACAAGGGCCCCTGTGAAAAAAAAAATTCATTAGAAATCTACAGAGTCATAATTCATCAAATAGTTTGTCCCTAGATTGTGAGGGATTTCTTAACTCCAGGATACAGACTACAGCATATGCAAACTACTACAGAATAGTCTATTAAAAAAAAAATTAAAAATTTCTGACAACAGCTTTCTGACTGTCACAGAGCAGGAAACTTCATTTTACACTATCTTTAAAAATCCAGATCACTGCAAGTTCCCAGAAACTGGATTGTCTTGTTTTTTTTTTTTTCTAAAAAACTACTGGGGGTGGGGAAAAAAAAAAAAAAAACCAAAAAAAAACCACCCCAAAAAACCCCCCACAGAATTGTCATGGTTGGAAAAGACCTCTAAGATCACCATTTCCAACCATCATCACCTCACCATCCCAACAAAGCATGTCCTGAAGTGCCTCGTCTACACATTTTTTTACTACCTCGAGGGATGGTGACTCCACCATCTCCCTGGGCAGCCTGTACCAGCGCCTGACTATTCTTGCAATAAAGAAATTCTTTCTAATATCTAATCAAAACATCCCCTGGTGCAACTTCAGGACATTTCCTCTAGACCTGTTGTTATTTACTTGAGAGAAGAGGCTACACCCACCTCACTACAACCTCCTTTCAGGTAGCTGTAGAGAGCATTACAGTCTCCCCTCAACCACTTCTTGTCCAAACTAAACAATCCCAATTCCCTCAGCCTCTCCTCAAAGGACTTGTTCTCCAGACCCTTCATCAGCTTGGTTGTCCTTCTCTGAACTTGCTCCAGCAACTCGGTGTCTGTCTTGTAGTGAGAGACGCGGAACTGAACACAGTACTCAAGGTGTGCCCTCACCAGTGCCAAGTACAGGGGCACAGCCACGTCTCCTTCTGGCAACACTATTTCTGATCCAGGCCAGGATGCCATTGGCCTTCTTCACCACCTGGGCACACTGCTGGCTCATATTCAGCCCGGTGTCAACCAGCACACTCGGGTCCTTTTCCAATGGACACTTCTAGACACTCTTCCCCAAGCCTGTAGTGCAGCATGGGGTTGTTGTGACCCAAATACAGGACTCAGCACTAGGTCTTGTTAAACCTCATACAATTGTCCTTGGCCCATTGATTCAACCTGTCCAGATCCCAATAGGGAACATGATCCATTTCATCTGAGTTCATTTGCTATGAGCTCAGGGGCTGGTATCCTCCACCTAAACACACTGTGAAAAAGCTAAAGGTAATTTCAGACGTATTACATAATTGCCAAAAAACCCCATCAGTGGTCAGCTGGCAGCAGCAGGGGACAGAGAGATGTATTTCTTGGATTTGCATGAATTCTATAAATCCTTCTTGCTAAACTACAAAGGTAAATCGATTATAATGCAGCATTCACAGGAAAAGCAAGCCTTACCTTGTGACAGACGACATGATTCAGTGACTTCACATCCATTCACACTGCAGTGTGCACCCTGAACTGGGCGCAGGGTCACAATCCCACAGTTGTTGTCTATCATACAATGATCCCTTTCAATCCACCGTCCTTGCAAAACTACAATGTATAGATTTGTGTTATCTCACTTGTTGAAAGGGTTGTTTTTGTGCTATTTTCCACAGAATGAAGTGCCACACGCTATTTGACACTATGACTGCATACTTCATACTTCAGAGAGCTATGTGATATGCAGAACAAGGAGATTCAATTGTCTACTTTGATTGCTACTCAATCACAGAATAAACTTACTTTATTGAAAATAGTAAGACTGCTCTTTTAAATTATTTCTGGTTCTGGAAAACTATACTTTCTGATTTGTGAGCTGATGTGAAAATTCTTTTATTGTACTCAGTTTTCTTATGGCTATTACGGCATTTATTGTTTGTATTTTGATAACTACAGGCAACCAAACTTAGTAGAACTAACCAAATTTGAGATTCCACAAAGTTTCCAATATCAGCTTAAATATTCAACTCTCTATCATAATTTGTGGCTCTTGAGATTGGCTGCTAAGATTAAGATCAGAAATTAAAAGAAATAATAAAAAAAATACTCAGAATCATTGTATATCTAAAATACTCTGCCCAAGTATAGTTGAAAAGAACTTTCAACATGCTGCTAGTTTAGTATAGAACATACCATGATTTCAGTGTTGGACGAATAGATTTTTAAACTCTAGCATAGCATTTCACAAGTGGGAAGAAAATTCTGAAGACATCTCAATTAGGTCAAGACCATGGACTTTTTTTACCAAAAACAAAACAAAAAAATAACTGAAATATTTTATCCAACTTAAACAATTACTCTCTTGTGCTTACCTCCTTCTATAAAGAAAGCTGGCAAACAGAAACATTACCTAGCTGTTATACATGACAAATGTAAACTTCTTGGTTTGACTTCACCATATCATAAAACAATTTGTAATATCATTTTCTTACCAATGTCTTGCTCTTGGTCTGAATCACTTCTTCCAATTTTGGTTGTTCCTTCCTAAGGCAAGAAAAGAGATAATTTAAAAGTTGGTTACTGAAAGTGTATTATATATTAAAATCTTTGATACAGCATCTTAGCAAATACCTGAAATAAATTATCTCTGAATGACTGAATTGTTCAGAGCAAACTCCATCTACTACTTCATAATACTTCATCCTGTTCTCCCCCATAGTGATGCAATTACTTCTTATCCTGCAGCTTCTCCTATTATGACTCCAGTCGATGAAGCAACCCTCAGTGGATCATTTTTGGAGTGTGTTGAGATAAATATTTTGTATATGAATGATGTTTTGATGCCTTGAACTTTTACAGTGAGACTTGTTTGCAGAAAAGAGATCATTATTTTTATAAATAACCATGTGGAAAGGAACAAGCTACAGAATTATTATTCAGTTAATGAGGCTTTTCAGATATAAAAGTAGTAGAGTTTATATTTTATAAGGAAACTTTGTAATAGATTATGAATTCTTCAAACTAACTGTTGAAGGAAAACTTTTTCCAGAAACTTATATGTCATTTATAAAAAGTTTTCTTGGTGATTACGGTATATGGAAAAATTCCCAAACTTGAAGATTCAATAACTTCAAAGAAAAGAATTGCCTAGGAACAAAAGCCTCCAGAACAGGAAGACTCAAACTATATTATGGGGCCAGCGATGGAAGGGAAAAAGCATTCTTATGGTATAGTGCAAATATCAAATAAAAAGAGAAATTTAATCAGTACGATGAGAAGAATACTACAAAAAAAAAAAAATAAACCAAAACAAAACCAATGAATTTACCACCTGACTAGTATGTTCCTTTACCTGTTCTATCTTTTTTCCTTAGGAAAACAAAGCCAGATCATTTCTCAGCTCTGAAGAGACACTATACTTGACTATTTTGAACTGACTAGTGAATTAGTACTTCTAAACTGACTTCAGTGGCAATGCTGGCAGTCATATTAAAATTAATTATGGTCATTAAGCTACTTGATTTTTGTATTCTAATTAGAATAAATTTAATGGTCTTTCTGCTCCATGCACATTATAACCTAGATTCAAAGATGAAACAAGAAGTAGTAATCAGAAGCCTGAAGACTGGGGAAAGGGAAGCTGTGCATTATTTTAAGATGATGCAGTTATGGGTAACTACAGGTAAATCACAGTGGTTTAGTGCAGTGCAGGGAACGGGAATGATTATATCATGCAGTTTTGCACCAAGCTCAGCTATCTGAACCAACTAACAGAGCTCTCTGCTACAAAGCCCTGCTGAGAACTCCTTGCTGGAGAGGCTGAAAGCTGGACTGTGCCCAGTGCCCCTGCTTTGGTGTGATGATCAAGTTACATGTCAGCTTAACGTTAAGTGGACTCAACTAAAAACTATCCACATGGCTTGGCCACAGCTTATGATCCATACAGCCTTTGAGTCAATCTCACAAAATCAAGTGAGCAACATGTATTTTATACGAAGAGAAGTAAACCAACTCCTAAAAGACCCCTTTATCAATTATCTTATTGACAAAGCAAAGAAATATTGTCATTCCAAAAGAAGATGAAAGAACTCTCTGGCAATACAATTTAAATCAGAAAAGTATATTACAGAAGTACTGGCTCACAAAATTCACAATTGTATCCCAATTAGTGGAGTAATTCCGTTTGAGTTTAAGTACTACTAAAAATTGCAGCTGAGTGCAAAACTTCAGATACAATACAAGCAAACTAGCTCACCCTAAAGAAAACAAAACAAAAAATAGCCATAACCTAGGCCTGCGTTAGTTTCATTTTTTCAAATGCTATTAATGACCTAAAATTTAAATATTTATACTCTCTTATAATTTAATATTGAGTATTCTGCCTGAAAAAGTGAAAGACATGATTCAGATGACACGATCACACAATTTCACCTTAACATATTAAGGTACATCTTCGTATCTGTTGAAGTGTTTTTACATTGTTATCTTCTTCTGGCAGTGTTTCCTGACTAAAGGTAGAATTCCCAGCGCACATTACCATACCATAAAGAGTGAAATTGTTTTCCCCCTTCGGTTTCGGGAGTATTCCAACTTTCAAAAAAGTTTTTGAAGTAAGCTTTCTACTATTTCTTTGTGAAGTACAACAATATAAACAAATCCCATCTTTTTAAGCTACACAAAAGGTCAGTTAAATCATAGCAAAAACATATATTTTTGTTAATGAAAGACAGAAAAAACAACAGAACCTAAGAAAGAAAAGTTAAGCATAGGTGCAGCATTGATTAGTGCAATATAATAATATGGAATATCAGGAGACTAAAAAAGTAATACAACGTTTATTCTACACAATGTGAAAACTGCTGCCATAACCTCTCTCTAGAAGTACAATGTAAAGTGCTGTTACATGTTGAAGCCCTAATACATAAGGAACCACTAATGTTTTACCTTCTTGCTGTTCAGATGAAGGTAATAGACACCAGAGTCTAAAAGATGCAAAGGACAAAGAAAAGAAAAGGCAGCATCTAGGAGCAAAGAAAGAGGGGGACAAAGATGTTAGTGTGACAGAGAGACATTAATGACTTCGGAAGGTCACCCTTCAAACGGGGTTTCCCCATTAAAATGTATGGCTTTAAATTAATTTAGGTAGTTAGTCAAAATTAGTATATGAAAATATTTGCTGTTTCTGAAATGGCACATAATGAAAAAACATTTAAGTAGTAGCAATTACTTTTAATAAATATTTAATGTTAATGTAGGATTGAGTAGTTTAAGTTGCATGTTGATCTGCACTGGACATTACTACTTGGTCCCTAAATATTACCTGGTACAATTTTCTTGTGCTGGCATGAGAAAAATATAGTAAGATTTCTCTTTGAACAAGAAGAGCATGATTTCAGTTTCAAGTATTTGTTGTGGTTTTTTAACAGGAAAAAAAGAAATCCTGTGTCTCTAAATTGTATCAAGTAGCACAAAACCTAGATTTGGATTACAGAAACATGATTTTCAACCATATTTAATACATTTTTTGCTAATAAGTGCACCCCTGTAGAGATGCCCATCCAGCATTTCTTTTACATTAGACAGTATGAATACCATAAAATGTTACAATTTTTTTGTTTGTTTTTGTGAAAACGTTGCCTTAAAAAAAGGAGCTACACAGGAAAACAGTCTCCATGAGGCCACAATTTTTACCTGCTCCTGGGAAAGAGCCACTCAAGTGGAAGCACAAGTATTTAGCATTCAAGCTATACACCTGTAATCTACTTGTCAGGCCTGGTAGGGTTAAACCAGCAATATACGGAAGTCATTGTCAAAGTGAGCTTGTGCCTGTTAAAGCTTACTTTGATCCGCACAGATAGAAGTAGTCCAGTTTACAAGTACCTAGTAAAATCTGGACCAGTGTGTCTTGTATAGTTTAGGCACACATGTATGGACACACTCATGCTGTCCTCATGCTTTGTGGACAAACTACTAATGTCTAACTTGAGTATTTTGCTTATGATACATAGCAATAGTTTGCATATGCATTCATAAGAAGTCAACTTATCATCCCACAAATGAATAATTCTCCACCTCCATTTTCACATTTCCTTTTCTACTTTTTTCTCATCTGTTACCTGTGTCTTGTGGGCTGTGACCTCTACTTTTTGAAAGATGTTCTTGTAACACCACTTTAACCACTCTCCAACTTTCTCCCAAAGGCAACT
This sequence comes from Todiramphus chloris collaris, assembly GCA_025345505.1. Taxonomy (NCBI): domain Eukaryota; kingdom Metazoa; phylum Chordata; class Aves; order Coraciiformes; family Alcedinidae; genus Todiramphus; species Todiramphus chloris. The sequence continues at coordinate 1,720,141 of JANVCC010000076.1, forward strand.
GGTTTCAAATCCACCCTCCCTTTATTTTTTTTCCCCAAAGAAAATAAGTGTTTTCAAATTCAAGGGAAAAATAAGACAAGTGACAGTATCTCACCCTGAGATGATACAGCACCACTCCTGTGCTGAGGATATCATCATCCATGGCCATTAGATGAGGTAAACTAGAATCTATTGTTACTCCAGCTTTTTCTTTGTTGATGTCCACACTGTATTCTTCCATGATGGCTTTCCTGTCTGTCCACTTGCTTGTCCAGTCTTTGGTCAATTGCTCAATCTTGAAGAATAGGAGAGTAAACTGGTTTAGTTGCTAAGCAGGTTATTTTTTCTCATACGTAAGTTTCCCCAGAAAGAACAGTGGGTTTTTTCCCGTTACTGGCTGCAAAATTCTTTCACCAGTTACAATGCAGATGTGTTTCTAATCGCAGCACATTTCTGTGGCAACACAAAAATTGGATAAAAACTGTACTATCACCTAGTGAAATAGGTTTAACTTATTGAAGGCTCATTCCCAAAATGCCAGAAAGATAACTGGTCATGCTAACTAGTTATTTTGCCTGTCTTTAAACAGAACTTCAAATTAAGATCTCCAAAACCTTTCAGTCATCACATCTTAGTAATCTGGTGACTGCAGAATAATTTCCTTTGAATAGACTGGAGGAGTTTAATCCTAGAAGAGAGAGGCTCTGTATAATGAATTACTGTGATATAATGAGACAGCTTTCAAACAAGGAGTAGATTGCGCAGACTTAGTGATATGCAGTAGACAGTATCCCATTAAGGACATGAGACTTCCATCACAAATTGGTAGAGAGCACCCATAGGCATTAAGGATGGTAGTTTCCCGAATATTCAGAGCACACAGGAAAGGATTAGAACAACATTTTCACTGTAGTGTCAGAATTATGGCAGTGCTATGTTCCCTGGCCTCAAATAGATCATACACACCTTCATTTCATTCTGAAGAACGAGCTCAGCCAGATTTCCATCCCTGTCATCACTCCAAGAAGGACTGGAATTCCTCTGTACAAATAACAGCCACCAAGATCTACATGTTAGTTTCCTTATTCACAACTGGCAGGCATGTTCTTTCACTTTCCAGGACTTCAAGGAGATGAACTCAGGACAATGAAAGACAAAATACACAGACATTTGACGCTGCCTTCTAGCATCAGGCCTACATCTCTCTAGTTATTGCATGCAAGTCTTTGTGAAGAACTGGTGATGAGCATTAACAGAGAGATACTTCTGTGTAATTAAATCCTGGACTGTAGGTTCCAGTATCTACCAGCAAAACATGCTCTCCATGGCATGGAAAACCAAGATGCTATTATCATACCGAAGAAGAAAACCACAAAGAGTGTCAGCTGTGTTGAATGCTCACAGATGTTCACAACTTCTTTTAGAGCACAGGGTCTGCAGGCTGGGTGAAACCTCCAAAATAATATTGAGGTCTACTGGTTCACATTTTTGAAAAAGAGGTAACAAGTCTGGCAGGGAAATTACACCACTGATTAGTATTTTGTACTGTCCTGGTGCTTCCGTATCCCTGCAAATAAAATATTTCTATTTCATGGTATTTCAGGACAACAAAACCATCCAATTCCATGAAAGACAGGTGAAGAAATACTTTCTAATCATTACACAATTGCTTATATGTCAGGATTATTAATATAATGACAGAGACAGGAATAATGTCAGAGAATGCAGTTAGCCTTATAAGCATCATGAAATCACTCGGAGAACAGTTTAATTTCCCTCCAGTTGCAATAAACATGAAAATATAAACAGATAAGACAAAAGCAAGCTACTGTAGCTATCTAAAGCACCAACAGAACTCCAGCTGGGAAGCATTCTACATACCAGTTCAAAGCTCATCAGCATAGTTTTCAACCTATCAATTTCTTCTCGCAGTTCTCTGATGAGTTTCACGTTTGCATCCTGAAATGTTGAGACAGACACAGATGTTGGAAAAAATCATTCTTTAAAAAAATTCTAAAGAAATCAATGCAGAGTTGTTCCAAGAGCCAGGAGCAAACGAGAACAGGCACGCTCACAGCAGTACTCCTTGCTCCACTCTGCCAGGTCCCTGGGATGTACTGCCTGTGGGCAGGCAGTTCCCATCTTTGACAGATTCTCTTCCTACAAACTCTGTTCCATCTCTCTTCTGAACATGGGCTTACAATAGCATTTGTTCCCATCATGATCATACCTGGGTATACCAAATTACCTTCAAAACAGTCCCACCAGGTCAAAAAAATATTGTTATTTCTGTCATGCATAAGAGAAAATCAGGCTAGAGGAGACTAAGCCAGAATGTCACCAACCGTGGCATTAAAAGCCCTTGCAGCTGACACACAAAGCGCTTCCTGCTAACATGTGTGGAGGTATTTAACTCACTTTCAGAGTAAATATCTCTGCACAGGCAGTTTCTGGAAACCAGATTTTTGCAGACAATTTCAGGAAACTCAAGAGTCAAGAGTCAACTTTCTCTGGTCCGCCAGTGACCCTTTGGCTCAGGTGACCCTTTGGCTCAGGTGAATTTGCAGCGAGGGGAAGGCAGCAGCTAGCTGAAGGGATGGAGTTCAGGGTCTGGCATGGGCTGTACAAGAGAGTGTTGGGCACACAAGCTGGGAGGCTGATTGTATCTAACATGAAGCTAACCCAGGAGCACTATGTTTACTTGCCTGTGGCCTGTCAACAGAATTAAGAACTGCTGCTGCCAAAATCAAACACATTATTGCTGCCAATAGTGATGTCTGAAAAATAGTTATAGGTGCTGGTAATATGGATGCAAATTAAATCTGGGAAAAAGTAGATTACAAGGGTTTCCTTCTGCCCAAGATTTAACCGAGTATCATTGGGAAAGTAAATAAATGAAGTACATCTCTAAGATTCTATCACAGAATAACATGGATAAAATCTTGATGTACTCAGGCCAAAACACAAAAGAACACTACTAAAGCTGCAAACTCAACTGCTTGAAGATAAGGAAATGTTGTAATCAAGACATTTTTTTAAACCCAAATTCAGTTCCCTTAAATGGATACACTGTGATGCAGTCCTTAAGTTATGTGATCACTGTAGGGAGGCAGCCTCATGCAGAATGTGAGGTGAAGGAGGCTCAGTTAAAGAACAGCAATTCAGCCTTATATTTCTAATGTGTGACTGTAAATCTTGACTATTACATGCTGCTTGAATTTTGCTGTGAAGATGGACAGAATCACACATTTCCCCATTAATTTTATTATGCCATCACTATAGTATCTAAAACCTCCACAACTTCTCACCAATCTGTTTTAACAGAATGTCTTCAATTGTGAGAGTTTAAGTTTTTCCTATTTGATAAATGTGGACTGGGTGTAAGGGTGGAAATAAGAAACAAGCACACACTGAAACCCTGCTTTAAGCATCTGGTCTAGCATAGAATAACAATGCTGTAGCAGGGGCAGCAACAGAATCTGGTCCTCCTAGGCAGCATCAGACTCTCCCCTTAATACCCTGCCACCTTCTGAGTTACGCAGCCTGTGAAGGATCCCTGCACAATCAAATAGATGAATCTGCCAGTCAGAGTTCATACCTGGAACAGGACTATTTTATGCAGTGAATGAAGCTGGGGTTCTGTGGCAAAAATTGTTCCTGTGTAATTAAAGGCTTAATTTTGCGTACCAAAAAGACAAATTGAGACTACATAGGCTACCTTAGGCCTAGCTAATTAACTTGCCCTTGCAACCTCAACAGAGTTCACTTAATATGCCAAAAGGAAGGTTTACAGGGGTTATGCATTTACAATAACAGATTAAATGGTAACAAATAATCCTAACAGGTCTGTAACTGACAATACTTAGGATAAAGACTTAGGGTAAACACCCACATACATACATATATATATATATATCATGACAAGTCAAAGAGAAGGACCACTGAAGCTCAATAGACAGAGATAACGAATGTAAAATAGGTTTGAAATTTTAAGTGGTTTAAGCTACAGAGGATCAATGAAATCCAAGCTCGTATTTAGCTCTAATTAACATAGGAAAAAGAGGTATGGATTTTATTCAGAGAGCAGATATACTGAATAAACCTTAAATAAATACACACAATGGAACAAGAATGAAAAGCAGAACTCAAGTTCTCACCTCATTCACTCTGGGCTTGTTAATAATATTTTTGGCATTTGAAGCATATCTCAAGGTACTCATAGTCTCGTTGTAGCTGGAGCTGGCAGGAGAGATAGCTACAGATAGAAAACAAATAGAAAAGAAATGCTATTAAAAAAAAAATAATCAGTTTAACCCATCAGTTTTCAAAAAGGTAGATTTTTTTTTTTAGTCTTGCGTCTTTAAAAAACAAAAGTATCCTTAGGGATATTTCATGAAGTTTACAGTGAAGGCATTCTCAAGATTACATTTATAATGAAACAGATCAGTTTAAACCAAAGCTACAACCGTAGAAAGACTCTTAAGCTTAACTCCATGCACAATCAGTAAGCTTTTTCATTTCCTTGAGTATCCTGTGAAGTATTTATTAAAATCTTTACAAGAGCAGATTCTAAGTGATATAGCTGTCTTCTCACTGAAGTAGAGATTAAGGGGGTAATGCAGTGCACAATGTTAATAATGAACAGAAACCAAACTCACTGGCAATCATAATGGTTTTGGAGTTGCCCCCAAGACTGTCCTTCAGAAGCCAGGTGAGGATGGAGTCACGGTAGGGGATGTAAGCTGGTCGCCTGGTCCCACTGCTGCTGCCTGTGGAAGGACTGTCTGCATGGCTGCTCTCTCCTTCACTTGTGATGGTGCTTATGCTCTGGCAGCTGCTGAACATCTGTGAATTTTGTGCTGAAGAAGAAATAACAAAGAGCTCAGGAAAGGGGTTATCTTTTTCTGTCACTGCTATTTAGCTTTCTTAGATGTCACTGCAGTTTCTGAAGATGCCACACTGCTGTTCTGTTCAGCTTTTTGTTGTAAATATAAACATTAGACACAGAACAGGGTGGAGTCCTATGCTTTTATTATTACCCTTCAATATAAAGAACTGATGTGCTTACCTAAAGTGGAGATGACAATTCCAAGTGTAACTAATGACTTGTTAATATTAGCACCTTCTGTAATTCGATCTTTACAGTAACTGGGATTTGCTCTTTCACTGCAGCAAAAAACAATGAAAACCAAATAAAAATGCTTAATTATTAACATATAATGAAAACATTATGTATTTTCCTGACATACAAGAAAACAGAAACTGCAAGCTTTGCAATTCAAAAACCACATGCTTTAAATACTTTACATCGTTCTCTGGTTCAGAAAGTCCAAACAATGAACAAAGGCCATTGGTGCAAACTACTGTTAAAGACCCATTGAAACAAATGTAAGCCTGAGTTGAGCAACCCAATCACAGTGGTTCTGTATTAAAAAAAACCCAACAACATACATTTCACAACTCTGCAAGGGTAGACTGGTTCAGAGCAAAAGTCTGTATATCCCTTCAATGCTGCTTTCTCTGCTCAGATATGCATGGTGACTTTCATTCTCCAGAATGAAAGATGCCCTGTTCTCCCTGCTACAGAAGTCTTCAGCACAGCTTCCGTCTTTCTGTTGTCTGTCATGTCCAGCATAACTGAACTGTTCCCCACATAGCGAAGATCAGAGAGTTAGGAACTTTTGGAACACGAACAACATAAGCAGTGAGATACGACTGTTCTCTTCTGCCCATGTTAGGCAGCCATGAGGAATATATTCCCTGTTTTACTTCTCTCTTTTCAAGCTTAGGTTTGGTAAAATTCCACCAATAGCTACTGGAAAAGCTGCTTAATAAGAACACGGGGTTGAATGCAATTACCTTAAACATATACAACAGCACAGTATTGGATCTGAGGACACAGGAATTCCCTTCCTCAATTAAATCCAATACCCAATACAGAAGAACAGATGACAGAGACTATATTATCTCAGTATTCCTTGTTACTGCATACAAAAGTCAGGCTTATTGTTAATTTAAATATGTTTTGAAATATTTCATCTTTTAAAGCAGTACCACCATCATCATCAGAGAAAATTACCTTTTTGCCCCTCAGTATATTACCTGCCTGCAAGGTCCACTAAATTGATCTTGCTTGCAATTTCAGAAGGGAGATTATTCTCCAATATAGCCTGAAGAGAAAAATATAAATAAGGGAGATTATTCCTCTTAATTAAATAATGAAAATAAAATGGATGTGCTCTTTAGTTTGAAACTTAGTTGTAGATATGACTGTCTCACCACCTTTTTTTCTGACCTTGATCCACTAACAGTGCTCAAACCATTAACTCAACAGTTTTCTCACCCGACAGAGAAACCACCCTCTTACGCTTATTTCCTCTTGGGAAAAAAACCCTTTACTGCCTAGCGACTGTGAAAGGCTTTCTTGTAGATCTTCCAGAGCTATTTTCCACTAATGTATTCCAAAGGTCTTTTGTGAAACTACTGAAAAATATCCCAAAATGTTCTGTGATTACAGGATGTTAGAAGTGTGAGATAGAAAAGGTCTATTGGATCACTGGACGACTTCCTGCCAGGGAAGGATATAATTCCTCCGGAGAAAGGGTACATTGTGTCTGGGTGAGTACTGGATGCCAAATGCTAAAGAGATGAGCACATCTGAAAAGCTGGATAGATACAAAATTTTGGTAAGTGTTAAACTACTGCTATACTTCAATTAAGGATCTCAAACAAGTGTGACAAAATGTAACTTCAAGCGTATTCACACGTCATTTCCACAGCATCCTAGAAAGGGCGTTGCATTTCAAAGGGCTAATTAAAACTTTAAACATTTCTTTTTACAGCGAGTCTTTGGCATTGCTTCTGACTGTAAGCTTGCATAAAGGAACAAGAACACTTTAGTAAACACTTGACACATCAGACAGCGTAGGAAGCATAACACATCTGCAGCACAACCCAAAGGAAGTAAGTAACAGCTTCCACCGAGACTATTACCAGCAGCACAAAACAGTGACAAGTAAACAATGCCCAACACATCGAACAATGCTTTCTGAAAGTGAAAAGGAAGTTGGATTATTTTTAGCTAACCTGAGTGTAGTGAATGGTGAAGATCGCATGGGATCTGCTGCTGGCATTATGAATATGTGTAGCTGCTGTGATTCTAGAAAGAAGAATAAACCATTCAATTACAAAGGCTTATTTTCCTGTATTCAGGGAAGGCAAAAATATCAAACGCAGCAAATTAATGAAGATGAAGATGGGAAACTTGGATAATACAGTAGGCTGTATACTTGGATCTGTTCACAGAGTGTTTGATGGAGAATCTGGAAGGGTTGAATTCCAGGGTCAGTGTAGAGGTGGTTTTGTTCACCAGTGGCACTCTGAATAAATATCTTAAGCAGCAGTACAGCACAAGTGTAAGATGTTAAGCGTAGAACATAGTGGAGAAGTACAGCCAGCAAGAGCTTCCTACAGCTCACCCCCAACACTACTGAATGTACTGCCCCAGTACATTTTCTCTATACTGCCCCTATTTTTATTTCATGGCACTTCAAAGGGTCCAAACCTCTTCATACACCACTTCTAGAGCAACGTTCTGACACAGGGTTGATACAGTAGTTTTACACTGTTAGAGGAGTCCAATGAGATTAGCCAGTCTGCCTGTAATCACACTTGCGTAGTGCTCTCTTGGCTTTACCACATGGACACACCAGTCATCTGGTTCTAGCCATCTGACCCACTGCACTCTGGCTAGCAGGCACCAGAGTTGGAGGGGGACCAGCAGTACTCTCCCACTGTCTCTGTAGCACAAACGTTTGGAAATTCTGCTCTTTTTGTTGTTGTTATTTTGATTAGACAAACTTACAGAAAACAGGGTTTTGCCTAGGGAAGAAGCAGGTCACAGGTCCTTCCCTTTGCCACTGTTGTAGCTTGCCTTGAATAGGTGCAGCCTTTAGCATCAGTTTTGCCAGGCTTCTCCTCAACAACAGCAGACAACTTTAGTAGGGCAGGCAAGGATAATGGAACCATGTTTTTGTTACAAGCCCGCCGTCAGAGTACTGCAGAGACCAGTTGCACTAGAGAGCAGAAAGATGTAGCTCCGCCTGTGCTGCTGAGAGCCTGCCAGAGGAGGCCAAAGCTGGGACTCTTCCCCATTCCACTCTGCTTCCAGCACCTCCACAGGCATATGGGTGGGCACTGACAAAAGCTGCAGGCAATCCAGTGTGTCCTGGTTATAACCGAGCTGAAGCTGAGGAAGCAGAATGTGAACTAGCCCCTGGATGTTGGAGGTGGAAGACAATTAGGTCAAGTTCATAAGATAAAAAACATCTTCTATAGGGGGCAGAGAATAGAAGGGAACCACAATGAAGTTTATAAAGCAAAAGAGAACCAGAAAGTGCCTCAGGATGTGGAGGAGAAAGTGTTAGTACTTGCTTCTCACTTCTGACAATATATGGGGTAACTGAAGGGCAAGTTCACATCTCCCCTACTCATAACCCATGTGAGCATTTTTATGGGAGAATGTATGTTAGCTTTTCATATATTCTCTTTCATCATGGCATGTGCTGTACATTTAAATGTTTTTTACTAGTCTAACACTATTTGATTGCTTTGCTTTACATAGCACGAGATTTATGTTTTTGGAAATCTGTATTTCCTGCCTTTTAAAAATATTATTCCTAAGTGTTTAAGACTGAGTCTTGCAAAACGTAGAGGGAAGAAAAAAATAGCAGCACTGAAAGTTACAAAACAAACAAACAAACAAGCAGCATTGCATGTTGCAAATCATATTTGTTTATTTTGCAATGGACAGGTGCTGCCAGAGCAGGACTGGAGATGGCCTAATAAAACCAACTTGTAGGAAAAAAAGCCTTCAGTAAATTCTGCTTGTTGTAAATACAGGAGCTGCCCTCTTCTCCTTGACAGGAGCCACCTATATTTCAGGGGAGATTCTCCTCTCATCTTTCCTGTATAGTCAGACCTGTAGCTGTCATGCCCCATCTGCTTCTCTTCTGCATCCAGCCATGTGGGGCAACTGCAAACTGTTTGCCACCTTCTTTATCTCTAGGACCTTGCTGATGTTCATTCGGTGTCATTTCCCAGACCGTAGGTGTTTTAAATCAGTTTGTTTGCCTTTATAATGTGCTAATTAGTATTCTGCAGAATATTTAATAAAAAATAAAGACTATAGGTAAACAGGAGTTTCCTAGATATTCCAAATAAGTTGCTCAGAAAAAGAAGTTTTGTTGCTCAGTTTCACGCAAGTGTCAAAGTTTGAAACTTCAGCAACTTACACACAAAGTATTGAACCTCTGATCTTGTTTTCTCTACATCTTTTATTTCCTTATCAGTGAGACAACTGTAGAATTACATCAGGAGACAGATTGGATTCTTCTTGTTGTGCTGGAAGAGTCTTTTCTTACCACAGAGAAAAAGCAAAACTTAATCCTTCGGTATATTCTATGTTTATGTAATAATGCACCTTATTTACTTTCCAGCATCACTGATATTCTAAAATCTCTACCTCTCTTACGATAAGACTTAGTATCATTTTTGGAACTGTGATTTGTATTTAGAGGATCATTTCAAATATAACTCTTTTCCAACACTGTAATGGCCACTGTATTGATATCCAAGGCTCCCTGTTAAAAAAGTAAAAAAGTGTCTTGACTAATGAGAGCCGAAAGCATTGGCTTCCTTGTTGTGCCGATTTCCACATGCCTCTCATAGCAAACATGCATGATTGGGACTGAGAACTTAAAAAATAATTGTGAAAAAGGAAAAAAAAATTACAGAACAAATACCTTTAGAAATTAAATAAAAATACACCATCTTTTCAGCAGTTCTTCAGCACTTTTCAGACTAAGTTACACTAACAAGTGAGTTGAGAGCTATATCATCTACAGTGTCATAAGCAAGTGGAGGAGAAAAACAGAAGTTTGTTTACAGCAAAATATGTTCTGACATGTATTTTTTACCCCAGACAGATGGTTGCATTTTGTGGGTAAGTCAACATGGGATCAGTTTTAAGAAACAGCTTCATGAGTGCTTGTAGCTCTTACTGTGGATGAGGGTACATAACATCTTATATGTACGTCATGTGCAGGACCAGTAAACCTGACAACCTGTCATGACAAAGCACTGGCAACACCATCAGTAAAATAAACATCAATGAAATCAACATATGGTGAAAGAATTGTTAAAGAAAGATGAAGCTGGTTTGTTTTATGAAATACCTTTTAGCTATTCCTTCTTCTAAAAGTTCTACAACTTGCTTGTAGTCTGTAACTAAATGTTGAGTCAATCCTGCCAAAGATTTAAAAAGAGTTAAGTGCATATTTTTCTCAGGAAGTTTCCGCCACCCAACAATTTACCCCACATCGTGAGCATAAAGATGTTCTGCTGGGATGCCAGTCTGTTCTACAAGTAGTCTCTCAATTAGACTAGCAATTAAATTTAAAATGGGTTTATTATGGTTTGGTTTGTTTTTTTTTAAATAATTCTAAATTTTCAGTCAATCTTTCAGACATCACTATAAAAAATGCCTTATATCTTTGAAGTACAGACCTTTTACCGTCTTGTCTGCAGAACAATGATATTTAAGAAACAGTATAACTGGAACTCCAGGAAAAAAATTCAGCTATGTCACTACTACTAACTGGGTACAGATCCTGTAATGAAGCTTTTTGCCATTGCCTCTGTGTAATGTCTCTGCTCACACAATTAACAGAATTAGGAACCAACCCCTGTGAATATTTACCACTTACATCACTAGGCTTCAGCCTGCAACACTTTGGAGTCTTCACTCTCATTTCTCCCCTTTAGGTATCCAAGTAAGGATATGGAACATCTGGCCTTTTCCTATCTTCTGCTTTCAGGTGTTTGGGTTTTTTTTGTTAAGATTTTATTTTAAGGGAGTGAAAAACCCCACTGAAAACAGCCAAGAGAAGCACTGCATTGCAGCATCCGCTGTCAGAGAGGCAGCTGTGACTGAGAGGGTCCCGGTGGAGGGCAGTGTGCTGCTGTGCTGCAGAGCCACTGCCAGACCCTTACAAAATGCACATTCCAGCTGACACACAATATTAACCTCAATGGGCTTCTATTTCACACACATCCAGTTTAATACGCCTCGTTTGCATTTTATGGCGATGATTAGTTACCTGTACTGCACCAACTCCTAAAAAAAACCACCTGAGTTGTGAAGCAAGTCATCATAAGATAGGCATTAAAACACTTCTTTGTGGAATGCCTTATTTCACATCTGGAATCCAGGGCTACTTCCTCCCCGTGCACTGATTTAGGTTTGGTTTGTTTTATTGCAGGCCACAAAAGTGTGGATGAAGGTAAAGTACTGAAAAATGTAATAAATTACTAGATAAATTACTACTAAATACATGTACTTAAAGTACTGAAAAATGTAATAAATTACTAGATAAATTACTACTAAATACATCTACTGCTAGAATTAATTTTATGTTCATCTTGATTTACAACCAGGCTGAAATAAGTGCTTCTGACATTGTTGGAGAGTGTACCCTTACATGATAACAGATTGCTTAACTTTAAATGAAAGCAAAATCTAAGCCGAAGATGGGAATTTATTTTAGTCCTTTAACAGATACACAAAGAAGAAAAAAAAGAAGAGATTTTTGGATCACCCACACTTTAGAAATAATCCCCCAAAGTGTGCATGCGTGTACACTCGCACACGCACACACAAAGTATAGGTTGATTTTCAAACAAAAGCATTTCTTCTGCTCTCTAGTGTCTCTTTACAACACATTAATTCCAGAAGTCATCACATTTTCCATTTGAGAAAGAGGCCCATTATTTTTCCAACAGCACTGGGATCTTCAAAGCTCAGAATATGGAAACTATCATACATTGTTTTCCCAGACCCTTTTTCAGGGTCTTATTTAACTGAATAAAAATCCAGTTATTAAATGGAGGTGTGGAAGAAATTCTTACCTACCTACATTTCCATTAGTACCGGGATAGTGAATCTAGCATAGAGTTCAAAACATTTAGTTTTTCAGTAAGGGAAAAGCTGTTTGAAAAGAAATGACAAAGCGTTCTGTTGGCTGCTAGAAGAAGAAAGGTCATTTTCAAGTCCCATAGAAAGATCAAAAACACTTGCTCGTCTAGAAATCTGCCTTGGAGTAAGAAAGGATCTCCCCCAGAAATCAGTCTCAGAGTAACAAAATAGATTGCATCATTTCCTGATTTAAGAGAGGCCGACTCCTTAACAGTGCAACCATCTGTGAGGGAGAAACTTGAAATGATTCCAACCCAAAGCACTGAAACACTTTCAGCATTTTAAAGGCTACAATCTCACAGCCTTTACGTGGAAAAATGATGGTCTGGAAACTATTTAAAATACTTACTGTTCAGAGCTGAGACTTCCTGACTGGACTTGCAAATGGAAAATGCATTGCCCAGAGCATCTAAGCATCCTTAAAGGGGTTAAGTTTTCTGATTCTCCCCTCCGTTTTTCAGCCAGTGCTAACTGTACTCTGGGTATCGACACCAATCACACAACTGAGAAACTAACGGCACGCTCGGGAGCTCCTGGTCAAAGTCAGCAAACCTTGCAATTGCCGATCGCTTGCAAATACAGATGCTAGTCTTTAATATACTGGATCTATGGGAAATAATGGAAAATTTCTGAGCTTTGCTGTTGTTCACCATTTTTATTACCCCATACAGCAAATTGCCTGGAAGGGGAATACAAAACAAGCTCCCCTTCTAGTAAGCTTGCTGGTAATACTGATCTCAGCCATCTAGCTATTGGAAGCAATATTCTGACACTCTGACCCTGCACAGAGAGACTACATGTAAACCTGCCAAAGAGTACTTCAGCATGTAGAAAGGCCTCATTACAGAGATCAGCAATTGTTGATTGCAGCAATATATTACTGCAGTTGAGAAGGGTGTTTTGTTCCAGCATTGTGAAGCACTTCATTTTCTGAAATTTGTTGTTGCTAAAATGAAGCTGACTGTACTCCTCACCTGCATTTAAAAGACCTCTCAACTTCCTCACTGCTGCTTATTTTTGATGTGAGCTAATGAGTGCAGTTCCAAAAGGGGCTACTGAATTACACCTCCTTGTTCCTCTCCCCAAAAGACACCAGGGTTGTTTCAAGTAAACTGTTACAGCCCTTAATTCTGTAAACTGTACATAAGTATATTTATTAATGTATACTTATTTACACATCTAAAAAAAAAAAAAAAGGAGAACTATGTCATCTGACTGTTGCCCTAAGCCACTGACTCATCAGCCTGAAATCACTTCTGTTCATCACATGCTCTCCCTACAGCATCTGATTACACACCATGATGCCTTCAGCAGAGAAATTACCTCATTTTTCATGCATGTAATCAGTTTTTCTAAAAATGTAAATCACATTTATCATTGGAATTAAAATCTTTCTTATAGGCATTATAACAGTGTCCAAAAGACATTGTGTTAAGACACAGAGGGAGAGAATTTTCTAAAATAAAAGTTATCCCTACTAGATTTACAAACATGGTCAGAGTTGGCAAATATTATTTATGTTAATCTTTTTCCATTATTCTTTCCTCTTATTTACAAAACCTAATCAACAGGAAACTTTTATGGGGTATTTTGGAACTCTAGAATAAAATTGTTCCACGTAAAATTTTTAGTTGTGTCTAAGATCCTTATTCAAACAGGGTAAAATTGAATTAAAAAACCCCAAAAAACAACAAAATAGAACTAGAAAAGAAGTGACAGATTTGGCCTGGAAGGTTCCAGATGAAGACAAAATAGTGACAAAAGGCAAGCCAGCCCATTGGCAGAAGCTATAACTTCATTTTCTTTTAGAACAAGTAAACTCCATTACATGCAGCCAAGGAATCACTGGAGATACAAGGCCTGAGAAAAGGGATGGAAATTGCCAAGGAAGGAAGCAGTTTAAAGACCGTTTCTTGTGTGGTGAATGAACAGCTGCTAAAAGAAAATAATTAGTATCTGTACTCCACCAACAATGAACTCTTCCAATAACAAGCAGGTAAAAAGAGTATCTTGGGAAAGATCTTAATAAAGGCCAACTGTCTATGGATCTGATTTTCAAAGAATGGTTAAGTTTGCCATACTAATGAGACAATCAATTCAGCTATTTTCCAGCTCTCCTTAAACAGGATGCTGATGTGCTGGGAAAGCACAGCTGAAATAATCAAGAGGCCAGACAGTCCCTTGTGTGTAGGGCCATGCAAGTCCAACACTTCCCCAGTGCTTATTTCAAATTTTGAAAGGAGGAACTGGTAACAACCGTTGGTTGTTAGATGTACTATAAATGATACTGCAGGTGCCCAGAGAATGAGAGCTGGGAATTCTGGGCTCTATTCAATCATAGGGATAAGTCACCCTATCTGTTGTCACATCTTGCCTTAATCTCTGAAGTGACAATAATAATCTGGCATGTAATGCCATGACAAAGAACAAGAGAGGGAGAAAAATTAACCAGGGAGAACAAAAGAAAAATCACAAAATGGAGACAAGGACTCAATTTAAAAGCCAGAGCAAATCAGTATTTGCTCTGATGTGACAGGACAAAAAACTTCTCTATAATATGCATTTTGCATACTAAACGCATAAACCCCCAGGTCTTACTACCCACTTGGTGGCCAGCCAAGCAATTGCAGAGTCAGTGATACCAGAGGCAACTTCAGACCTCTGCCCACTAGATGTAAGGCACACTGAAAAGGAAACATACGCATTTACTTTCCAAACAAACACTAATTTTTGAAACTTGCATTAATTTGGAAAAAAGCTCTTCCTTCTGATCCTCACTGTAAATCTACTCTGTGTGAGATTTTGCACTGGTGCACTGATTCCAAGAGACATGCCTTTTGTCAGCTGTTGGTCAGATAAATAGCCATGCTGCAGGTAAGCTTTACATCAGGATCTGAAGCACCAATGGTCAGACTCCAATTTAAAGCTGTATAAGACCCTGAAGTGAAGGCTCCAGTCAAAAGTGAAAATGGACTGGAAGTACAAAAAACAATGAGAGAAGATAAAAGCTAAAATAAGAAAGAAAAGTGAAATGGAAAAATTACATATATTTGGGGTTTTTTTTTCCCATCTGTTTTGAAAGCTATGAAGCCAACAAAGCCACCTGAGGGACTGCTGCTACAAGAGTGAATTTAAAACTGTGCGCTGTTTTTAATCACATAATGCACCTATGCTACCCATCCTGTGCTTTTTCAGTTCAATGAAGGTAAATTAAACATATTGTGTCCTCACTTGGGTAATACAGACTTTAATCACTTCTCATGGCCTGGTCAGCAACAGTCAACAGCTGAGTTTACCTGCATCATCATTATTAGTATTATTATTAAATAAATAAATTTTATTTTTTTATATATATATATATAATTTTGCTGCCAAGGTGAAATAGGTACAGAGGGACCTTAGGCTGGTCTAGAGAACCCATATAATGCTGATGCTGGTGCATTTCATGATTAAAATAAGATTTCTTTAAAACAAAAGCAAGCAAAACACTATGGTTCACACACAACCCATGTCTGTGAAAGGCAAACAGTAAAGTGCAGGACAGCCAGACACTGGCGTAACAGAGGCAAAGCTTTCAGTTTATTACATGAGTTCATATTAACAAGCAAAATATTTGAGGAAAATAACTCTTGAAGAGTAGAAACAATTAGGATCATGACAGGAGTGTATACAAAGATACACAGAGACCTGATACACATTTACTTGAAATTCTGGTGCTCATTGTGAAGCTCAGTCTCACCTTGTACATATGGTCCTGTTTCAGGGTGTTCTCGGACTCGAAGTGTGTAAGGTTTTTTTCTGTCTGATTGTTTTAACAAATCTCGGACACGCTCATTATAGATTTCAAGAAAACTGAAAAGCAACAACAAAATGTTAAATGCACAGGGGTAAAATAAAAAAGAGAAATCATATATTTACACAATGTAATCACCTGAAACTTACACAGATCTTTCATGTTAAAGTTAATGAATTAATTTCATCTCTGTAACTTCCCCTCCCCATGCAATGCACGTAGAAAAAAACCTCATAGTAGCAAATTACCAAGAAGTAAGAGGCATTCAGTATTTTATTTAAAAATTACTAAAATTAAAAAGGTTTTTTTAACACTAGTGAGTTCAAATCCCCAGATTTCCAAACATAAAGCTTCATTAAATAAATGGGAACAATGAATATGAATGGAATATAGGGTTATGTCTCAAATTTAAGAATTAAATGGGAATTAAATTTTTAATGACTCCTATTTCAGCTGTCTACACAAAAGTGGACAGACAGCATCCATAGAACTATACTGAGATGGAAAATTAAACCCAACACTTTCTCATCCTTCCCCTGGATTCTCCCCAAGTACTCACAAATGATTATTATCTGAGAGAACAGAAACAGAAGCTTTGATTACAGGACTATGTTGTTGAAAGCATCCATAGCACTGCCATAAACAGTGACACACCTACCTGACCTTTACTCTGCAAGATGCTGTCTGGTCTGAGTAATCATCCTTCCTGGAAAAGAGACCCTGCACAAACCAAACGTTTATGTAAATTTTAAATCCATCAGGAAAATCTAACTGCTTAAACAAATGCAAGTGAAATAAAAAATAAGTACCTCACATATACGAGGTGTCAGCCCAATGGATGCCTTCAAATAACAGAAAAAATTATTAGGCAATATACTTGCTGTCTCTCTTGCAAAACTTTTCTTTTAAAAAAAAGTTATAAGGAAAGGACAGAACCAGAGTACAGCATTAAAGTAATGACTGTATGGTGGATTACAACACAAACCTCCCCTGAGAGCAATTCAGAACAGGCTGGCAATGCTCTACTGTTCCAGCAGAAGCATCTTGCACGTGAATCACTGCAGGCACTAGTATGCTGTGTAATGTCAGCTCTCTTAGCTTCAGTGCAAACTTTATTTATAGCAAAAGTCATCGTAGAGCAACTTACACAGCACTGACAGGAAGTTTGGAGGCTTGGGTTAAATGCAAGAGCTGTTTCATGTAAAGATACTGGACATGCCTATGTCAGAGGTGTTACAGTCTAGCTGTAACCAGGCCAACACTGAAACTAGTTTGATTGGTCAGGAATGTTTTGGGTTTTCCATAGTCTACTTTTATTTCTTCATGCTCTGTCATGACACAACAGGCTTAGAACAGCTTTATGTTCTAGATTTATAAACCTAGTCTCTCAGAGAATAGGATATTGGCTGCTAAGAGTACCCAAACTAGCTGATTTACACTTTGCCCAAGTGGTTTACAAACTACTAAATTAATGCTGTGTTTTTGTGTGATGAACTGTTGTTATGACATGATTGCTCACACTTCAGTGATCACAGCACCAACGCACCCTGAGAACGACCCTAAGGCTTAGCTGGAACCTGCTTGCTGAACAGCATGAAAGGCTTTTGGAAGGCACACTTGAAACAGTGTTGGGGCAAGAAAGTCCTGGGTCACCGAGTGGATCAGCATGGACAAAAGTTCAGTTTATAACAAACATTTGGTTTTTCCTAGTTTTGGAGACTCTTTCACAGTGAATACTGTAAAATATTAAAGATCAGATCAAAGCAGGAATCCACTGGGGGGGGGGAATCACTTTATAAGCCTGAAATCTCTTAGAAACACTACACATGGACATTTCTTTGGAAAGAGTGATAATTTCAAGATGTGGCCATTCTGAATCACTAAGATTTTTTTCAAAATAATGTAATACAAATATCCTAGTTTGTCATCTATTACCCAAATTGTAACAATTCTTCAGGCTTATGTGGAGTTAAGCTTTATTTTGCATAAAATGAATGGAGAATCATGTAATGATTTAACAATCCTTCTGTTGATGCCTGTGGGGAAAATAAAATTTAAAACTTCCAAACTCTTGTTAAAAGCACAAACCATGCCAGAATAGTCTTTTTCTTATCTTTAGGTTTTGAAGAAATTTTACCCTTATTTCACCTTAAAAATTGAATCCCATGGGTGTAATAGTGGTCCACTCATGTAAACTGTTAAATAAAAAATTTTTTTAGGGGCATGTTTCACCAACAGCCAAGAATATTTATGGGCAGAGATCAAACTGCCTTGTGTTGCACCAGAATGCAGGAGATCCTCAGATGACTCCATCGATCTGAGCACCAAGATTAAAATGCACTTTAAGTGGTTCCTAGTATACAAGAATCTTAAAATGTAACAGCTTGTGCAAATACTATTCAAATACATTTCAAAATTGAAAGTGAAGCAAGCATTACTCTCCATGGGACAAAAGATAACTTCTGCAACACACAAATATCTCAAGTAGATAACGAAGCCTGGTCCAAAGTTGTTCCTGTGAATTGTACCTAGTTTTATTTCTGAAAGTAATTTAATTTCAGAATAGCTCAGACTGCCAAAAAAATTCCATGAGAATGAATACCTATATTATGTTGGAGTTATAAGTTTCTAAAAACAAGAAATACTCAAGGGTGTAGAGTTTTGGTTTTTTTTATCCTCTAACAATAAGATTTATACGTAGCAAGATGGAAGTTACTGTAAATATTTAAACAACATAATATTTTCTAATGTTTTTAGCTGATACTACATCATTTACCTAAACATAAAGGCTTGACTCTCTCTGTGTATATAAATACCAAAAAAAACCCCACGTATAAGCATTGTGCTAAACAAGTACCATAAGAACAAGCACAGATGAAAAATAAAGCTATGTTTCTGCTGGACATCCTGCCCTCAACCTTAAGTGTAAAATGAATGGTGTAACTCACAGGTGTTCCCATCATTGTGTAAGTTTTTCCTGAACCTGTCTGTCCATATGCAAAGAGGCAGATGTTGTATCCTCTAAATGCAGCTGACAACACAGAAGTGCCAAGGTCCTGGAACACCTGAAAAGACCAAAAGAAATAAACCAGTCCATGAATAATATGTCTCCATACAAACGCTCTGCATTATTTATGGATCTTGCAGCTCTAACAACTCCATGGGAACACTGATCTTCACTGTATTTGTCTTTCTGATTTATCAAACACATTGTTAAGTGCCCAGAACTCACTTTTTAGATCTTCCTCCAGATGGTAGTGTGCCAAGTACAGTGCTGACACTGAGCAGTAGTGTTTAATTGTGCTTCCTGTCTTATTTTATACTTAACCTGACTGAATTCTTGAAGCTCTCCCCACACCAAGTTTTTATAGTTCTCACTGTGAATCTAACAGAAAGACACAATCAAGGCTCTTTGATGCAACGACATCAATAGGAGCATTAGGCCATCAGAATTACAGGTCAAAAGCAAAGTCTAACCCATAACCTGCAAGCAGACCTCCATCCAAGTAATAGTTCTATCTGACCGGTCTGGTCTGTAAGAGACACCACCAAAAGCCAAATACTTTATTTTCTGATCATGCCACATGCACAGTGATATGTCCTCTGCTCATTCTAATACAGAGCCAGAAATGGTTATCACCAAACCAGTGTCAGCCTCTGTGGGCTTCCAAAGCTTGCACTGGTCCCTCTGTGGCTGCAAAAGTTGGACCATCACAGTCAGGCGACCAATACAGAAAGATCTGAACAGGCATTCCCTTCTGCTTGCCCCGCTCCTTTTTTGGAGACACAGCTGCCCCACACTGTGACCATGTTCTCAGCACATCAAAGCCTTATCATGGACCAGCTGAAAAGACACCAGGTAAGGTTTTCTAGGAAGTGCATATGGATCAAAAAGTTCCAGTAGGAAGGCTGCCAACCCTGTAGCACATCTTTGGTCTTTCAAAAGAAATGTTAGAAGTATTAATGGTTTTGCCATTCACATACCAAAAAAGCTAGTATATATAGTCCATTGCATATGGATTCAGAATTTCACTGCTGTGAAATCTCATCCATTTCTAGGTCATTTGCTTCTCTCATGGACAGATAAATGTACTAAACCTGATATAAAAATCAACAGTAAAACATATTTCATAGATATTACCACTTTACCTAAGCTGTCCAGAAAAGAGACTAAAAATCCTCTCCCAAGGCTTTAATTTTCAGATCATATTTCAACCGAGACAAGATGCTAATTTCTAGCTAAAGAATCAATAACATTCCCATTTGGCATAATCTGGGTACACCTGCTCATATTTGTAAGGGTATGAGGCATATCGGAGCATCTGCTTCATTTGCATTATCAGACCAAGGAACTTTTCCATTAAAAGTGTAACAGAAAAAGTCACAAACAAAGCATATAGACACAAATGTAACAGGCAAGGGATAACAAAGATAGTGACAAACTCTCCAGCTAGTACAGGACATAAAGACACTGAAGCATAGCTTTAGAGATGACCAATGTGAACATCATAACCAACAAGCTAGAGGAAAGAATAGGAGGATTTCGGATATTTGAGGGAGGCCTGTAGAACTATGGAAAAATTTATTAAGGAACGTTAAGGTGACCCAGCTAACAGGGGAACTGAAGCAGTGTGAGGGTCTCTCAGCAGCTGGAGAAGCGACCATGGGTCTCAGGGCATGTGTTGCAAGTGCCAGCTACCAGGGTGGCCAAGATAAAGCAAATAACAGTATCATCACCTGAAGCAGAACAGCACTGTCCACAGGGCTTGTGTGCCAGCTACTGGCATGGAGGGTCCAGAATAGACACTGAGAACTACTCATTCACTTGCAGCATATGTGGCTAATAATTCCTCACCAAGGACAACATGTCATTAAAAGATCAAGTTTTATGGACAGGAAGGAAAAATAAAAGTAATACGATTAGCAGAATTAATCAATGGTGCATAGTTGATGAATGACTGAAAAAAATGATATAGTAGCATGATAGTTAAAAGTTATGCTGAAGAGGCTACTCTACTACTTTTACTTAAAAACCAAACATTGCTCAAATTTAAAAAACCCCAATAAACACATTATCACACTACTTTTCCAATTATCTGCATATGCACAGATATGGATACATATTTTATACAGATTCTGAACTTTTGTGATGGTATATAGAAGTCAGAAGTGCAGAAAAAGAAAGAGAAGGGGCTTAAGAAATGAGTGTTAGAGAAAGCTACACAGAAGCACTTGGAAATTTCAAGTTTAAGGTGGCACTATGGAAGGAGAGTGCACAGTTGAAGAGAAGTTTACCCCCAGGGAGTGTAAGTATCAAAGGGGACAAAGCAAAATTTGAAAGACAGTTAAGAAAGCTATACATTCAAAGCACCAGGCAAAAGAAAGATGAAAGAAGAGCAACAATTACAAAGCAGTTTCTGAACCTCATAGACAAGGAGGAAAAGTTGTATTTGATATGGTAAGGGGAAAAGGAAATTCTTCATTCCAGCAGTGGAATGGTATTACCACTAGAAACCTCTGAGAGTCATTACAGTACTGGTGCTTCTGTACTTCAGATACAAATGCTTCCCAGTTCCACAACCAGAACTGAGAGAAAATTGTGCCTCATAAGACAAGAACATGCTGGAACTTAGGGAATAGGATCATAGGCAGCACTTTGTGAGACTTGCGTTCTCAGTTGTGGGAAAATGTAACTACAGGGATTAGGCTGGGGGTTGTTTTTTCTTCGAGGTTGATTGTAGCAGCATTTCAACATCTGTTTTTACTTATATCCCTTCATCTATGGGAGCCCCACTTAAAAATAATAATTGAATAAACATATCAAACTGTGCAATTAGCCCTGTTCCTTTTATTTTACTCAGTCGGATTCAGAGGGTCTGACTGCAAAGGGATTTCTTTCTGCAGAGCTTCTGCATGTAATGGGCCCTGTATTTATTTCAGAGTTCACTTTTATGACACATTCCAAGTCTTACACTGCTCTTGATTTATTGTTTTTCTTTTAGTGTCCTGATTGCATTTGGTGGCATGTAGACAGTATGTAATGCATCGCTATACAGTCCTAGCATAGTTCCTGAGAGTCACAGTTCTAGAGAACCAGCAACAGTCATGTCAATCTAACTAAACAGGTAACAGCCAGAGCTGAACAGCACAAGCCCCTACTTTAGAGGGCAGTGACAAACATGGAGCAATCTGCATGCTAAACACGATGATTCTGAAGTTTCTCCTTGCAGTGATATTGATGCACTCCCTCTAGTTTGTTCAAGTTGTTGCCCTCAGTTTGTTCAGGAATTATTGGGAAACGTGGACTGAAAACAGACAGCCACTGTAAAATTGCATTTATTCAGAAAATCGGGACAAGAAATTGCAGTTGCTACCTGTTCAGTAGAGACTAAGATTTCACCATCTAATTTTTCTGCCTGCTCTGGACATGTTCCAGCTCATGAGCTGAGAAGGACTTTCACCTGGATTCTAAACTGGACTGCCACATCTCCAAAACAGGACATTTAAAATTCAGAACAGAAGAAAAAGAAAGTTCCTCTTGTGTGAGTAGCTGGAAATGTGAACACAGAAAGGGGGAAAGAATCTGTTCCAAATTCAAGATGTCAAGAGCCAGATCTGAAGATTGACAGAGGACTGGAGAGCAACTGGGTAGATAACAACCACTAAGAACCAGAAATGCTGAAAGGAATGAACAACAAAAGAATGGAATGGATAAGAGGCTCTGAATAGGAGAGTGATGGAGTCAAACAGGACAGAGTTAAGGGAGGAAAGGTGGGACTATTATCCACTTGGAATAGAAAATCAGTGGGGATTGAGTTTGGAAGCCCAAGTGCAGGAAACCATTGAGTTTGGTTGATACAGAGGACAGAACAGGGACAGAAGTGTGAAAAGCAGCCATTTATAGATAGGGAGTCCAGAGAGTAGGATTTGAGGGCAAGTCAAATGGGATTGAAGGCAAATGGAACTAAGAAATGACAGGATGTGTTACCTTCCAGTAACAGAAGCAAGGCAAGTCTGTGCCCACTTTTCTTCAGAGTAACATTGAATTCTGGAATTTTTCATGGATCATTGTACATTGAAGTGGCCCAAAACTAGCTTGTGTACTCCAGATCAATTAAGAAACTCACACTTCACACGGTAGAACCTCTTATAACAGGGATAAATGCATCCTAGAGAAGGCTCTTGTTTCTATGATAGTTACCTCATTAAGAGCTGTCCTCCTTTCTGAAGGTTTGTAACTAAGAATAACAAACCAAAATCTTCACAAGGGGGCATGCCTTCATGATAGCAACCCTAGCAACATTACCTGACCATTGAAGCTGGAATTTTAGCAGAACTGCATTTTACTTCTATCTCTGTTGTTGAAACTTTTGTACAACACAGTGCAACTCATTTAACATTTTAATGGTTTGATTTTCCTACGGATAAAGTAGGAATAACGCTAACCATTAGTAGGAAGTTACGGAATGTTCTCAATAGTGTTCATAAAACTCCTTGTGCTCTTTTAGAAAATCCATAGCAATTTGAGCCAACTGTGCAAATTACTGTGCACTCTCTCTGTCCACATACATTGGACTCTCTGAAAGCACATGTAACTCCAAAGTCCTGGTTAAGCACAGCTCTGTTACATTTACTCTCTATTAAATACACATGGCTTCTCAGACACTTCAAATATGTTTTGAATCAGTCCTTTTTAAATTAGGCCTTGACAGAAGATGTATTATTATGAGAAAAAATTGGGTAACTCTGAAAACAGTGCCATAACCCTATGATTATAATAAATGAGAATTTAAAAAATTATTTACTGAAATCCTATTAAAAGCTGATTTGTACTGTTTTGTTCTTTCTGCTAAATTACTCTCTCCCCTTTCACGAGGATAAATTACAAATCATTTAACTGACTAGAGTCTCAATTTAGTCAGAAAAGCCTCTTTGTTTTAGTATGCTGCAGGAAAAAAAAAAAATGGAGAAGTGAAGCACAGCAATGAATTTATGGTTTGTTTTAAAATAAAGTAGAGTAATTGAAATCAAAGCTTTTTCTGTGCTAATATCAGAGGCATTAGTCCAAATACCCATCAGCATCAACAGCTGCAGATTATACAAAAGGTAGTACAATTAATCACTCTGGACGTATGTACTAATATATTTAATGATGTAATGGATAGAATCATGGGTTTTGTCCATCATGAGGAGAAGGAAAAACAAACAAAAAAATAAATTAAAAAAAAAGGATTCCTCTGGGATTCTTCCAAGTCTCGCTTTTGAAATGAAACCTTAGCAAGATGAGGTTTTTCAAAGAACATGAGTTGGATATGACTCCCTGCAGAGAACATGCTATTTGGCCAAGATGACCATGTCTTCCCTGCATGGCTGCTCTACGTGATTGGCACTGTTCAGTTTGTTCCATGAAAGAATGCTTCTTTCAACAAAGCCTTAACTGGCTTTGCTATGCCTCGTTCCTGCGCTTGCCCAGCTGTATCTGATCCATATCCCATGGTGATCTGTGAAATATTCTAAAATTTATTACCTGTCAACTGTCCTAATAGTGGGAAAAAAAATGTCTTTCTGAAGAAGTTATGAGATGGCATTAAGACAACTTTTATCGTTCAAGGTACTTTACTAGTATACTCACTACAAAGTGGCCATTTTCCAGTTCAACTCTTAACAAATCCTGAATCGTAGAATTTAATCCTCATTACAAGATTTTCAGTACAGATGGGTTAAAGGGAAATGTTTGGGCTAAAATGTAGTTAAAATGTCCTAATCGTGCAGCTCAGGCGTATCAAAGTGCTGTCCAAGTTGTTGCAATAGGAATGCATTTGGGGTTGAAACTGTTTATATGAGATAATCATATACTTCAAGTATAACTCAAACACTTCAAAACTTATTTCAATGCTCCATTAGAAGATACAAGAAATAGCTCAGAGACCCTAAGTAACTGCAGAAAAGGCAAATTAAGCTTCTTGCTGTGAAACCTTGTCATTGTGTAACTGCATATTTGAAGCACACAGAAAGCTTGCAATAAGAATCCTACACTCAAGAAACCATAATAGAACATATAAGAAGCAGACTTTAGTATATGTTAATGTACAAGGCTTGCCAACTCTTAAGCAGCAACTTCAGTTTTATGACTCAGTCCTAACTCAAAGAATCACAGAACATAAGTTCTGAAAATTACAGTATTAGTAATTAGCCCCTGTCTATACCAGAAAACTAAACCTTTTTTAACTGAAACATGCTTTTTAAAAAAACAATTCAAGGTTTAGAGACTTGTGCGCCAGGGAGGCCACTTCCACTATCATTCAAGTTAAAAATATAATTATATTCAGTTGGATCTTACCTGTTTTCTTGATGATCTTTTGAAGCCATTTCTACATATGCTTACACCTTAAAAAACACACAAACTTTTTCAGTCCTCTTTGGCTGTATTACCAGACTGAAATATAAATTGCACTTGGGCACATCAGATATGCAACTGCCACTCAGGTATGCAATTGCTACTAAAAGTACAAAGCCCCTGGTTCTCCATCAGTATCATTTCTCTTCAGATGAATTGTTTCAACAAACCTAGCAAAAAATCCTGTAGTTGTACAAAATTCCACACCATTCAAGGAAAACTACTGTTCAAGTAAAGAACAATGAACTCAAATCAAATGCTCCATATTGGCATTAACAGCCCTGACAAATGCCTTTGAACGTCAAAAGACATGGTAGACCATTTGATCATAAAACGTTGAATTTCTTGCATCCATCTTCAAATACATATATCGTTTTAATTATTAAAGCTTTAAAATAATTTTAGGATTCTATTCTCATTCAAAATTGCTCTAAAGAAAAAAAAAGTCACTCTGAAAAGATTTATGCATCTCAAGTTCACCACCTCAAGTGTAGAATTAAAAGGTCTAATTTACCATTGGCAATTACACCAAAGTGAATGCTTCTGTTTGGGAAAATTGTGCTCGCTTCCCACCGATTCATGCTGCTTTGCTTTTTCCCCTCTGGTTTGCACAACAGCTCTTTTAATTTAGTTACTACATATGACCTGTGAGCATCTCAGGATATTTTCAGCCAATTCTAATACATGCTGTTTAGACCTGAATTGTAGAACTTTAAATACGCAAATAGAACACACTTCAGATGAAGTCTCACTACAGTGCATGTTTTCCAAATATTTACGTGAATGACAGATTCTGAGGCCATCTGAATCCTAAAAATTAAATTTCATGCAACCAAATAAATATATTAAAGACAAAAGAATTTTCATCTGGTATATAAGCAAAACATTAAAATGAGGACATGCTAATTAGAGGTTCTAAAATAAAGTTCTCATAGCTTTTAGGTAGGAAAACAAAAAAAAAGTTATTCAGTGCAGCATAGGATTAACTCAACAGTTATAATTATGTGGAATTAAAAGTGAAAAAGATTGACTATATATTTTCTTGGAAATCCAAATGTATTAGGAGTCAAATAACGTGCCAGTCTGCAAACCACCTCTGAAAATCTATAAGTGAAAAAAATCATGAAATTCAAACCTCAGTCACCTGGGAACACAAAGTAAAAATGCACCAAAAAACTTGCAGTTTGTATCAGATTTCCCTTGAGAAGAAAGTCAGGATTTATCACTCATTTCAACAGAAAATAAAAATGGATAGCCCAGAACAAACTGAGACATGTTTTGGGGTTGCTTTTTCAAGACTATTTGAGAATCTTAACCTTTCCACAGAAACAATTTTTTAAATTACACAAGAACATTAATTGCAAAAGCACCTTGCATTACTAGGAGATACTAAAATTGAGGGACTCCAAGAGATTACAATGAAGACATACCACAAGTCCAAAGAAACAGTGATAACCAACTGACACAAGACATCCCCCCCCACCCCGTTCAATGAGCCTTTATAAAAACAGCTTCACAAGATTAAAATAGCAAAACTCTCCCTTTTTAGAAATTGGCAGTATACTTTACAATTAGATTTGTGGGTAATAAGCAAACCAGCTTTTTTTCTCTAGTAAATTTGTACCAGGGAAGCAATATTCTATGCAGATCCATTCCCATTTGCAGAGCAGAATCAGAAATCTTCTGAAGCTCAAAAATCTCAGTGCTCCCTTTTGCTGGCTTAAAAGTCAAAATTCATAGTGGCTTTACAGCACCTTTCTTAGGTAATGAATTTTTAAGATACTGAAAAATGACATATTTAATTATCCTGAGATTATATCATATTAGACCTGCATGCCTGTGTATGAAAATGCATAGCAGACTGTATTTTACTGAAATGAAAACATATTTTTTTTTTGTACTAGTGCCAAGAAGAAATAAATATGGTATGAAGCACATCCAGTCAGGCACCATAAGTGACAGACTCTTTTTATTAACAGTGATGGTTTGGGGCTTTGTTATTTTATATTGAAATCTGTAAACTCTTCTTCTCAAAAAGGCCTATTTATTTTTGTAACAAAATTTTAGCACATTTTATTTTTTCCCAGTTGCCTGTGTATACTAGGAAGCCTTTTTTTTTTCTTTCATATTCCTTGAATTCTTAGTTACTATCAAACCAATAGCCCGTAATCTATAAGTTTTCTGTGTGCTACACAAAGACAAAAGTGTGTTGGCTTGCAGTTTTCCTTTTCATCCTAACAAAAAGTGAGAGATAATTAAACCCTTCTTTAATGCGTAAGATTCAAACTAAAGCTATTGACTATTGTAACACAAAGCTCAGTTAATACCAGTATCTTTGACATTAACTACTATGCATTGAATGGATATGCAACTAGGACAGTTGATGACAGTAAACATATCTTTTACATTAAAACTGCAATGTGTTCTCTTTATTCTGTGATACTGTCCCTCTTGCAGTCATAATAAATGGTTTAATTTTGGAGATATAACAAGAGCATTCTATCAAAAATAAAGTTTTTTCAGTATGAATTTCCCGAGTATAAATCTTCCCTTTCTTAATCCAATCAGAACCTGAACTGCATAAGGGGAAAAAAAAAAAAAAGCAAAATAAAAGCAATTAAAAAATAATTTTTAAAAAAGGCAGCTGGTTTAAACTACAACAAATTCTCTGTTATGCTTTGTGGTTTATTACACTGGGAAATTGAAAGTTTTCCCAAGTCACTCAAGCCAAGTCTCAGAGTAACATGAAATGGAAATTAAAATTTAAAAAAATCCAGTAAATCTCCAGGGACAGCATGTAATGCTGCAGTTAGTAATATAAAGGAACAACATAGATAAATAAGGGGAGTTGGGTATTTTTGTTTGTTTAAAAAAAAAAAATAAAGCTTAAGTAATTTCTGGTAAATAACACTTGCATTCTGCTTTAGACCACAATGACCAGGGTAGGACCAATTCTGACTGAAGCAGAGAAGGGAGAAGAAATCACAAGGAGTAGAAGAGAGAGCACTACACCTCTTAGGACCAACAAACTATTAGAATAGTTTAGCAAGTATTATTTGTGCAGTACCTGGCTTTTTTCTCATTTGCAAGTGTCTGAAATGGTTAATATTTAATAGGATCATTAGGAAACTAAACTAATCTTAGAAACTTTAGAAACTTCAAGGGAGTTTATCTGGTCAAGGCAAAAACCAGGCAAGAATAAAAACTTCTGGTTATGTTAAAAAAGGTTTCTGAGTAAAGAGAATTGCTGCTTGTTCCAGGCATAGTCCACAAGCATCAATAGCAACAAATAAATCAGTAAAAGCAAACCACTTGTACTGTAAAACATTAGGTTAAAGTTAGAATACTAGGATAAATTCCCACAGGTTAATAACTGGGACCAAAAGCAGAGGAAAATTATCTTCTTCCACAGCACAATTTAAAAATAGCCTTTAAAATACCACTGATTTAAGGAAAGCGGAAAAGGCTAAATTTAAGTAAGACATATGGTCAACAGCTGCTTTTCACCACAGAGCCAACAAATGACTTTATAAATGCTGGAAAGAACTCAACTGCTCAATTCCCATTAAAGATTTGCCATGCAAACAGGAGAACAGAAAACTTCCTCATCAGTAGATAGAGAGCTTGAGAGCATCAAAACAATTGCAGCAGGTACAGGAACAAAATGAACTTGGTATAAAAATATTTACTACAGAGACAAAATTGCTCTCAACTTGTAGGTCATGACAGTTTAGGCAGCTGCATAAAATGCAAGAGATTCAGTCCTGCAGTATCTATTTGCTACCATCTCCACTATGAACTATAGATACACAGCATCTCATACTTGGTGTTTTTTCCTTACAGAATCTTGCCACCCTTAAGCCATTACTATTTGGGTTATGGTCAAATTCTGTTTAATTCAATTGCTGCTGCATCTTAGATGTAGCATTCAAGATTTGGAGTTAGCTTGAAAAAAATACTTCATGAACTAGAATTACACAGAACTAAACAACTCCTACCAAAATAATGAAAGCTTTGGTTCCAAAACCTTCATAAAACCACAAAGGTTAATTTAAATTAAAAAGGCAGGAGGAAGATGCAAGGAAGGAGTATCTGAAAACAAATCTAGGGGGTTGGTCCGATAATTCAAGGCTTTTTCCGCATGTGTTTTTCTCTTAAGAATATTAAATAAATATCAGCTGAAGGGCTTTCTGTACATGGACAGAGAAAAGGGAAGTACATTATGCTGATCAGCTGCACAGAACCCTCTACTGTGACTTTAGGATTACTTCAGCAACATTACTTTTTTTTTGTTTGAGTGAGATAAAGGGGGGGAGGTGGGGTGGGAAGAAAAAAAATACAGTATCGGTTGGTTAGTTTGGGAACATTTCTCCTCTCTTGTTAAGAAGATGCAGCTTCACAACTAGGATTACTTCTTTTCCTTCTCTCTACCCAGCCTTTTCAGTTTCTTTTTCCCAGTCAAACCGGAGGCAGGGCAGTGAAAGGGACAGCTTCTCACCAGCTCAAGGAGCTTGGCCCGTGGCAGAGGCATTTGCACCACCACTTACAAGACAGTTCAGTCCTTGGCTCTGCCAACAGACTTCCTGCGTGTCCTTAAATCCCTTTGTGCTTTAATTCTCCCTGTGAGACACAACAATGATGTCTTTGTTCATCTTATCAGCCGGGATCCTTTTCCTGTGGAAACACTGTCTGCTCTGTGTGGTAATGTACACACACACACTATATTTAACAGCACAGAAGCTGAATCTTGATTAAGGTATTTAGGTGGAATTGTAAAATACCAGGAAAAAGACAGTCACAGAGACCATATGATAAAGATATCCTGTTCTTCTGGGCAGTGGGAGGGAGAATATGAGAAACACTGGCTAGGTTCAGTGGCAGTTTTATATTCCAGCCATTTTATCGCTGAGTTATACAATCATGAAAATAAACCTTATCAGCTCACCAAAAATCTATTTCATTGTGAAGAAAAAAAAGGAAAAGAACCCTCTATGCTTACCACATCAATCTAACTTATTCATGTTCTGATAGAAATCTTGAATTTCTAAAAGTTCTAAACTTCTCCATCACCAAGTGCCTAATTTCGCCCTCTTTCTTTTCTTTTTATTTAATTGCTGGTATTTGACTGTAAACATCAACCTGAAAGATCAAAACAAAAATACCACCTGGTATTTTAATCTACCTGTACAAAGGCACACCCCTCTCAGATCCATCTTTTTGTGCCTGGCAGAGATTCCTATTGTGTTATCACTGGATTATAGAAGAGGGATTTGAATGCAACAGCCACACAATCCAGCATTTAACATCATGTCAATATCTGACTTAGCTCAGGTCAGCTGTACTTGTCATAATAAAGCTTTCTACACAATAAAATATAAACCCCAAAACCACGAAAGAACCCAAGACATAATTTTTGGCTTTATTAATGAATGCTTTAAGATTTACACACCACATGTTTTGTTTCATGTAAGGTTTATTTTGGTATTTCATCTGTCCATCAAACCAACATAGGTGAATACTATCCATTAAGGACTGAACAAAACACTGTTTGTTTAGTGAATTGTGAAGTAGACTTCAAGCTTGGCAATTCTCTCCAGAAGAACAGTGATATTTGTTAGGTGGACAGTGAAAACATCCTCCCTTTTTCCTCAAAAGCTAATGGTTACAAACTGTCACTGACATGCTCAAAAAACACAGAGGAATTTTGATTATTCATACCTTCTGCAAGAAGGTGAATGATTGTTGCAGAAGGCAATGAAAGACTCCTCTCTAGCATCATTTTATTATCTATCTCTTAAAAAAATAAAAGGAAAACTTCAATAAACATCCCAAGGGAAGCAAAGGAGAAAATTACAAGCAAATAACTAACTACACACAACCTGCAACACTGTGTCTACAAACAACTTAATGAGCAGATGAACAACTAATTGCTTTTGTTTCTGTTTTTGTGTCCCAGGTTGGAGCGTTGCTCTGTCCACAGTGGTGCTTGTTGCTGGGTTGGATGTCAGAGAGAAAGCTTTCATTTCTGTGTTTGAGTGTCTTCACCATCAGAATAGCAATACACTGACTTACACTAATGCCAGCAATACACAGCAAAGGAAGATTTTTCCCAAGTGAATTCTGTGCCAGACCATGTAAGAAAGGAACCACAGGGGAAACCAAAAACTACAGCTTTTCTAAAGGTCTAGCAAAAGCGAATGTCACAGCTGGAAGAAGCAGTACAATATTCTACAGTCATACTGTTAACACTCCACTAGAACCAGAAAATGTTTTAGACATCCCACTCCCCTGGCTCAGATATTACTTCATGCCAGAAAAATAATGTAATTTGCCACTTTAAATGTTTAAATCATTATCTGTGTCTGAATGTCTACCAAAACAGATTTTTTTTAAAAAAAACAAAGCAGTTTTACTGATATTCTCCTCAAAGGAGAAAAAGAAATACTGTGAGAGTTGTTAGTTATTTTTTGTCTGGTTGTTTTTGGGGTTTTTTTATACTGTATTATATCTGCCTTGCAATGAAGAGAGCAAGGAATAAATAATGGATCATAATGAAGTTATAAATATCCTGCATTTTCTCCTACCACTGCTAGCTCTTGGCTAGGATCCCAGGTCATTAGCAAATGTCTCTGATTCTTTCTGAAAGGAAAGTAAAGAACAACACCACAAAATTAGTAAGTGTTATTGTTTAAGGCAGTAGGAACAAATATCAACTCTCAGTTGTGTCTCTGAATATAACTCCCCATTAATTTTGTGAGCAGACAGAGGATGGAAATGGAAAAAAGATTATTTCTCAACGTTATTACAAGGGGATGGGAGGAAAAGGTAGTGATCTAAAATTCTAGTAATTTTGTAAGGACCAACAATCATCTGTAACACTCAGACAACAGTACAACAATTTTATCAAGATTATATTTCCGTTGTTTTGGGTTTTTTCCCCTTCAGCTGCAAACGGGTAGTCTCTTTTCATGCATCAGCTAATTCAAGTTGATATTTTTGCTATTACATCACCAACTCTTAAAAACACTCCACTGGAAAACAATTGTTAAGCCTATAAAATACACTTTCCTAGCAATAAGCTCATTTCTTCACCTTCAAACAAGAGACAGCATTGCCAGAAGAAAGCAAAAATGAAGCGAAAGAAATAAGACATTGAAAATACTAATTTATATCAACAATTCTTTTAACAAATAATAAAAATGGTTCAGATCTGTACAAGATCCTTAGGGGAAAAAAAAAGTCCTTTAGAAATTTATATGGTTTTAGCAGTTTCCGTGAGAATCCAAACAACAGGAGGTAATTTAAGGTCACTTAGGAGTTCACAGAGAGAGCTCTTGGCATCTTATTCTCAACAATAAAGTAACAACAAAGTTTGCCAGGACTAGTGGTCGAGTAAATTGTTAATTCCTCTCTTCTGCCAGGTCATCAGCCTCTGTTCATTTCCAGCTTTCAAGTACTGGGGGACTGCATATTAACAGCCAAAAGGTGCAATGAACAGTCACAGCTCGCCTCATTAGAAATGTTGCATTAAAAAGGCTCCAGGAACTATCAGTTTCCTCTGGTTTTGCACTCCTACTGACAGAAATTACTTAGGCTGGATATAGCTACTTCTTTATAGTATCCTTCTCTTCTGCCCTCACTTCATACCACACCAACCTCAAAAGCAGGCAAAGCATACTGTGAAGGGAACTCAGTGCTTCATACTACACTTCACTAGACAGAAAGTAAACAGCCAGATTGTTTGCATCACCTGTAAAATATCTAAAAAGTAGCTATAAACTATCCAAGAAATCAACCAGCCCAATACTTCCATAAAGCAAATACATTTTCAAACACAAAAATCACACAGATGTGCTAAAAATCGGAGAACAAACGGGCATCAGAACCAGGAAATTCCCATGTCCCAATTAAGGTCACATATTTCTGTGTCATTACATTATTACAGCAATAAACCAAATCTTTGGTATTACCAAGATGAACAAAGACCCTTTGGCAAAACATCAAAATAAATATTTCAGAATGACATCTCCCGTGAAGATAATACTGGAGTATTCCCCCCAGACATGATGCTTTCTAGGACAAAAAAAAAAAAACAAAACCAAAAAAACCACACAAAACCAAAAGAAAACACCTAAAAGTATTCAGAAGAATATATTAGATTGTCTAACAAAAACAGCATCATTTTACCCTTGACTAATAAAATACACAGAGTATTTTTTCCTTTCAAAAAGCGACAGAATGAAGACATTCCATCAGCATTTTATGTTATTCCAAGCTGAAGATGCGTTACATTTTATTTCTTTACAAATTAACATTTTGCACTATGCAGCACATTAAACTGTGCAAGAAATGAACAAGCAATGGGCAGACAACCGGAGGTTCAAAGTTAGCTATTTAAAAAGGATTGAAATGAAAGACATTTATGTATTTATGTCAGGTTTAAGTAATTATCCCACCCTCCTACATATACTTTCCAATGTGTTGGTACAATACTCTTTATGAGGAGGTCTAAATGTTGCCACTTACAGTTTGCAACTTAAAACGTCAGTTCTTTCCCCATATATTCTGTTGAGCACCTGTTAAATCAATACATTTTAAATACTCATCCCTTGACTTCTTTTTAATACAACTGTTGTGTTATGACAAGCTGATTCGGAAAAAGACAAGTTCACGCACAACCTGAGTAAGTATTGGAATATGACAACTTAATAATCTATATTTTAATTTCTATTATTTTCTATTTCATGCTGAGAACAGTTGCATCATTGACCTACCTAGAAATTCAGTTATTAGAGAATTATTTCGGTTTCAAAAGAGTATTGAGACCACAGGCCAAAGCTGCTGGGTGATTTTCAGACAACCGTGCTGTTTAAGACAACCATCTGTCTCCAAAGTAATTCAGCTCAGGCTTCTCTCTTTTCAGTGTAATGACTTAGAGCAGAAACACGGGGTGTTTCTTACATTCAACATCTGTATAGTCTGCTTCCCTCAAAAAAAAAAATTAATTAGCCCCTCAACCATTTTTAATAACTCAAACTTGAAAAGAATTTTTAAAGCTTTTTTTTTTTTTCTTTTTAATGTATTATTCTATGTATATCACTGTTTCATACAGATTTCCATTATTAAATAATTTCTCTGCCCAGGTCTTGTTCTTGATTTTTAGGAAGTATCTTCAGTTAAGCATGATTTTTATTCTAAGGTATATAACAGGAAAAAAAAATATCTAAGATTATGGAAAAACAGTTTTAAATTACATTATTTCATGTCATTATTTTAAATTACATTAATAATTTCATTATTTCAAGATGCTTCCTTACTCGCTAATTGTCATCTTCATTTTGAATATATTGATTTACTAGACTTGCACATGCAATAAAACAGGTCTGCCCACTTAAAAGATGGCAAAAAACCTGTATTAATTTTTATTGGAAAAAGCAAGATGTGTGAACTGCATAGTTATTGGATTATTGTTTAGGAAGCACAGCAGGGATAACTTTTTGTATCCCACAAGTTTTAACCAAGTTAACACCATTTTAAACTCAACAAGAAAACACTTGACATGAAAATATTTCAGGCAAGTTTATTGAAAACATCTTTCAGTTCCCATGTGTATTATTTATTAAAATAAAGGTGTATATCTCATGCTGCCTCATTAATAACTTCATATGGTTGCTAAGTGCACTGCAAATTGAAAGTAAATTTTGTTGGTGCTTTGCAGTTAAAGATAGCAGGGCTTATGCTGCTGACTGTAAAAAAAAAAAAAAATCTATGGGTCAATTCTATGGAGAGCTACTTCAGCATATTCTGTGTTCTCACAAAAGGTTACGTAGACCACTTGGTGAGCCATGCCCATGATACAAATGGTTGCAACGATTTACCTTGCAGCCTGAGCTTATATGTTAGGTTTTCTTACAGCTAGGTCGCAGGAGAACAAAAAAGGAGCTAATGGATATTCTCCTTCGCCCATGCCTCTGTGCCCTGCCTAGCTTTTTAGTTATTATTAATGTTTCTTAAACATTTTTATTTTAAATAAGCAGCCATTCACTACCTTAAATGTGTTAATTACATCCTATTTTTGTCTACTCTCTCTTCCTGCCTCCCATCTCCATTTTCTAGGCAAAAAAAAAGACAGTCTGAAAAATACTTCTGTATCTGTAACAGCGGCAAAAGCAATCATCAGGAGAATAGAAAAATATAGAAGCAATGTAGAAAACACTAGAAATTTCCAGAGATCTTGACATTGTATAGGTACACTAAAGAACATGTCCTCATATTCTGGGATGTGACACCGGGCACCTGAATCAATGAATAACCATATAAAATTGCACAGTGAAGAACCATCTCCAAGGGTAAATTCACCTTTAAAATAAAAGCTGCATGAGCTCTTGAATGCTGGCCTAGAGATACAGGAGAAGACTTTATACAGAGCCTAGTTGTAAGAAGGGCTCCAGATTCTTTCCCAACTGTATCAGCCCCAGAATGAATTGCTGCTAGACATCTTGTGGACAGCATAGTTTAAGAAAACAAAAAACAACCCACAAAACCAAACACACACAGAAGAGAAAACTTAAAAAAAAAAAAAAAAATTGAGCTATTGAAAAAAAGGTGCTAAACTTTCACTCTCCACTGCTAGCCCCTCTGGTGAGAGCAGAATTCTTCAGCCAGCTCCCAACACAGCTTTAGGTGCACCACTGGTTATGCACTGCAAGCTATCTTCTACCCCACAAAGATGCAGTCAGGTATAATGCCAACATAGATGCGATTATACTTTTTGTCCCACAAAACTGGGAAGACAGAGCCAGAGGCATGTGCAAAAAACATTCTTCCTTCTCCAAGGCCTCTAGTCACTTCAGTATCCCTTCCCAGAGAAGTGCTACATGCACTTCTGACAGGACCATGCAATTACAGCTGTAACACTTGGGATTTAAAGATGCCCAGCTCCTACATCACAGGCCAGTCTGTGTTTATACTATCAAAGTATTCTTGGCCTCCAAAGCAGGATGGCCAGTTGCAAACTGCTGGTCAGGAATGGTCATGGGCCCTGAGAGTTCCTGCACTGTACCTAGAAATTGTTATGAGAAGTACCGCCTATCCCAGCCCAAACAGTACCAGGAATGACTTAACAGTTTAGCTGTGTAGACCAAGCTGCAGTGCTGAGGGAATACTCCCTGGCACTAAATGGGGCCATTTTATTTACTTGTACAGATATTGCCTCCGTTTGCTACGAGGAAAAAAGCATCAACTCCAGGATAATAAAATGAGGAGCAAAAGATGACTTTCTAATCTCTTTTGCTCTCCCTTTCAACTGAAATGCCAATGACATTCAGCTGTAGAAAGCCACTTAAATGCAGAAAAAATGGAATACGAAAAAGATTACATTCCGTATACTGTAATGAGCAATAAATGTATGCAAATGACATGCATTAGGATGTGAGACAATGAAAGCATTGTGCTGTACCAAGCAGAGTCAAACACACAGAAATGATGTAGAGGAGGACATGAAGAGCTTGAAGCAAATTTCTACAAGCCTCTGAAACGTTTGTGTTTTCAGACTAAATATATCTTAACACATTGACAATTCTTTTGAGTTTGTGCTGAATTTAACTTGAGCTTATGCAGCTTTTGATAAGTTTAAGCTTTAAATTATCTCATTTTCCTTGTATAGGAATCAAGAAAGTTGCTAGTTTTCTGAACATGTGCTGAAAACCCAGTGTCAATTCCTTAGTTTAGAGTTATAAGACACATTAAAAATAACTAAAAGATATAACAATGTTAGCTGCCAAAAAATCAGAAAGGAACAAGTAACAGCCTCATATTGTGGACTAGTAAACTACTTGTTATGGAAGTGAGATTATTTTTGGCTTTAAAATCCTAACTAGCTCCACTGAACTCTTTTACTTGATTGGAATTTAAAAGTAACTGCTGAAACATGAGAAAAACTCACTGCTTTAATCATAAATTCATATCAACTCTCTTCTCATTCTAGATCTTTAACATTTTTTTTTTCCTATTTTAAAAGCAGCTATAAGAAATGTGCTTCATTCTAACCAAAATCCAAAGCACACACAGAAAAGTAGGTTTCACATTTTGTTTAGCTAATAAACAGGTCAGTGACACTTGTACATTTCAAAACAGAACTTTTGTTCTATTAGAAAACAGGTTACAGCAACAACAAAAATAATTACATATATACACATATATATTAGTCATTCCTCAACTACTCTGGCTCTTACTTTCAGTAATTAGGAAACAGTATGCAACTAAGAGCATCAAAATAAAATCGGAAAAGGGAATGACCTTAAAGCAGTGTCACTTACTAGAGCAGCATGACAACTTCATGCCTGAGAAGCATGATTCAGGGTAACTTGAGTTACCCACCATCAGCAGTAATATTGCCTATGTACAAGAAGGTCCTGGAGATGATGTTCCAGATGGAGTGCAGAAGTCAAACACCCAGGTATGTGGGTAACAACACCAACAGCTAAAGGAACAGCTTTCTATTCTGCAGATGGAATTTGTAGACGCACCTCTCCTGTCCAAAAGAGATACATGCTTCCAGGGCATGAAATAAGGAAGCTCTTTTGATCATATTTACAATAGCTCGTTACATTTATTGGTCATGTGGCAAAATTATTACTGTGGTCTTCTCTGTGAGGGTCATAGACGGCTCTGCTAGGGATTGCTTCAAAATTACAGCTCTAAGAGACTTCTGGCTTTTAAAACCCATCAGGAAACCTAATTCTTCCTCAATGAGGATAACAAAAAGTATTACCTATGAAGCTTTCAACATTGCTGTTCTATCCTGAAAGAGCTTTATCTATTCATAAGTCTATGAGCAGTTACTCAAATCCACTTTTTGCTGTCATAGAAGAACAGACTCAGCAAAATTTAACACAAGACATGTCTCCTTGTGTTCTGTTCTCTGCTTCAAAGCAATTGGTTTTCCTGAATGTCGCTTGAGAGATCTTTTACTAAAATCAACAGATCTGGGCAGAACTTGCAAAATTTTGGTAGCTTCAGTTTTCTGAGACCATAAAGCAAAAGGCATAAAGCCATCTTGCACCAGCAATTTGAGCTCCTCTTCTTTTTAAGTCATATTCCAAACAAAACAGAATCCCAGAGAAGTGGACAGTTCTTTTTCAAACCTACATACGAAGTACAAATATCACCTCCCTGAAAGTATGCCTACTTTAAAATGGATAAATAATCCCCTGAAATTTTTTTATTTCTGCTTCTCCAATGCTAAATAGAGAAGCCTTTCCTTACCCACTGATGTCAAGGTACTCACATCTATCTATATAATTAAAAAAACCAAATTCTATAAGCATAAAGAAAATCAATTGGGTCAAGTTATTTAATTCTGCATTGGATCCTCACAGTTCCTTAGACCTGATGTTTTAGATGTAGGTCTGTCATGTGGGATGAGGCACATAATTAGAGACTGACTGTTTTCTTCGTAAGAAAACCTGCCAACAGTATTGTAAAAGCACATTGCACTGACGGTACAATCCATCTATATACTCTTCAAGATGCGTGTGTGCACGGGAGAGGGATGTCTGAGAATTCAGAATGGAAAACACTTGTAGTAGAGCAGAAGCTAAGATCTATCTTAAAGTTAATAGATGTAATTTGAAAGCAAGTCAATCCTTACAGGTACCAAAAAAACCCTGGAAAATATTCATTGCCATTCAGCATCTTGGGAATATAACCTGTCCAGCAAGGATTGATTCAAATGGCCCATTCCAAAACTTATTAATCAATTATTTCATGTGACAGTGATATATTCTGGTAAGACATACTTCAAAATATATTCACCAATCTAAGATACAGAATACCATCTCCCCTTCTACAGTCAAGAATGTCTACTAGCACTGAAGTTATGTATTGTAGCACTGAAGAGTGAGAAGTTATACATAGTAGCATGAATATCCGGGGGTACAGAACCCTAAACTGACACTCAGCATTTTGATTTTGATGTGCTGAGGCTACTGCAAATGTTTCTAGCCTGAATTAATTTTATTAATCTTCAGTCTTTCTTATGCAATTTAGGAGCATTGCCAACAGAATTTACTTCATCAGAAAAGCCACAACTGAACAGGGATGTTAATTTTGCTACTTGCATATGAGCTTTTGAGGGCAGACTTTTTGTTGATTAAAACCAAAAATGAATTGGGAGTCAACATGCAGGTGCTCAGATCCAGCCAAAAGGATGATTCATTCAGTTTGTGTTCAAGGCCAGACACACATCTGAGGCATATCATCTTAGTTAGCAGAAAAACAGAAAAGTTCACTACTAGTGAAGACAAATAAACAAAGCAAGCACAAATCTGTAAAAAAGGGACAAGGTTTGTGGTTTTTTGCTTTTTTTGCTATAGTATAAAGAACTACTGCTGTTCATACCAAACACTTCAATAAAAAGTGATACAGGACACACATTACTTAGGTTCTTCAGGCTCTAGCTACTTACACATTCAAGTCCAATCTAATGGCTGCAGCATCTCAGAAACGTGGCACACTTTCAGAAATAAACAAAATGGTCATGTTGAACGTGGTCGCAGCTGCTGCATTAAATGTATCTCACTATTCAATGCCAGCACAGTCTTGCCCAACAAGATCTTTTATAAGCCAGCTGCCCACTAAAACGAAACAAAACCCCAACCCATAAAATAACCCCCTTAAACCTGGACCAGGCTCCTACTAAAAGTCTTTCATCATCCTTCCATCCAGTGACTACAGAACTCACAGACCAATATGATTTGGGAGACTTAGTTGAAGTTCAGACTAATTTTTCAGTAATTTTAGTTCCCAAAAGAGCAGTGTAACTGAAGTCCTGCACACAACATTACTAAGATGGGAGAAAAACCATCAGGTTAAAGACTTATCTTGGATCAATCTGCTACCTTGGAAGCAGCATGAATATGACCTCCCATTCTGTTTACTGCCATGCTGTTGAAATACTTGCAGGTAAACAAAGGAACCTATGCTCAAAGCACAAGGAGTAAGAAATGGTCCTCAGATTAAAGGTAGGAAAAAAAAAAAACCCCCCCTTTATGAACGTGGAGGAAAGACTGTGGTATGATAACACAGAGGAATTTAAACTGTGAATGTTCATCTGCAAGCAAGAAAGAAGCATCAACAACTATACACAGCTTATCTATATAACTGATTTTTAAACTACATCTCCATTACTAAAGGTTAATTAAAAAAAACCAATCATCCTTCTAAATGACCTTATGCTGTCAAGTTACTTCAGGAAGCCCGCAGGTCACCAGTACCGTGTTTTTGTTTTCACTTGTAAGAGACACAAAAATCACAGAGTTTATAGAAGCAATGCAGATTCCAGATGTGCAGGTTGACTGCAACATGAATGACAACTGGCAACCCAAAGAACCTTTTACTCTTTACTCTTCTAAGTTGCTGAATGCACTTACAGATCCTTTCAGTATTACTTAGCAAATTACTCTGCCTGCCTATTGTAAAGAAAGTGCTCTGTATATCTGGTAAGCAACAGTTAGTGCTTATTAGGGAACTAGAGTGCATGCCAGCACTGACAGACTGAACAGTCAGAAAAGGTCTCATTTTGTTGTTTGTGAAACAGTTTCTTGATTTCTCTCAACTTGCTCCCAGTATTCAGCTTGATCCGTCCATGTGTTTATGCTTCATATGCGATATGTATCTGCATTATATTTGCATATGATTGTACATGACTACATAATTATTTCTATCAACTCAATGCCTCAGTTATTTAAAAATTTTTGTCTCCCCAAAATACAATGTTTTTAATGTTACGTCTGGTAAATTTAAAATCCACTTGATTTGGTTTTGTTTTCCAATAAAGCCTGCTTTGACATTTGCAACTATTCATGATAATTCCCAGAGAAGTTTTCTGCAAAGAAATCGTGGTATGGCCAGAAGGAATGACCTTACTCGATCACAAACTGAACACAGCAGCTGTGTTGCTGGCAGAAGATACATAGCATGCACTCATGGTGGTTTCCCTCCCTCCATCATAATCCATTATATACTGATCCAATTATTGCACAAAAAGCCTTTTTCTTATAGCACACTCTCCTTTTCACTTCTGCCTCAGTCTGGGCTTGAGAAAAAAAACGTGGATGGAATGCTTACTGCTTTTCAAATATTTCATGTGAAAATGTCATTTACACCCACAGCCACTGCCTCCTTTTCTTTCTCCCTCCTTTTACAACACAATGTGGGGGGATGGGGAGCAGAAAGACAAAGCATATTTGAGGATTTTTTCAATATATTTAAATTAGAGCTTCATTATTTTTAGAGTTAAGCATATATGCCAAATAGACAATTAAAAACTTTGATCTCGCAGACAATGTACAGAGGCATGGATGGAATTGTCACAAACTCAGCTTAGAAAGGAAACATCTCTCAGTTAAAGTTCTGAAGAAGTGTGACTATGTATTAAAAAAACCAAAACAAAACAGCAAGTACAGTGACTTAATTTGAAGGAGGAGTGGAAAAATATGTTGCAATGTTTTGCTTCAAAACACAACTTACGTAACTTTTCTAAACTTTTTCAATTAACATGTAAAACAAAAACTCCTCCAAAAACAAAAAACCCAAAACAAACTAGTGCCATATTGAACATTTTGCATATTAAACCAAATATATCTGTTTCTTTTTCTATTTGCCTTTCAGTTACACTTTGACAAGGAGGTGAGAAAGTCATCTGTCAGTCTGCCCCTTTCCTAGCTGGAAGTAGTATAAAACCCAACTACGCTGGGAAGCCAATTGTGATGAAAAGCCATTATGACACTTGAAAACAAATAGGAAATGGAAACAATCTATTTACAGGGGTCATGCACATTTATTCACATGAGCCATCACTAACCCCCATTTCTGTCTTCAGAACACAGAATAAAACCTAATCATAACATCATTTTGGTTGGAAGAGACCTTTAAGGTTATCGAGTCCAAGTGAGTACTGGCTCACATGCACAGTATGTGTCTGCAGTCTGTAAGCACAGTAACAGGTACCCCACACACGTCAACTATTTCCTTTGGCACACAATTAACAACAGCAACCGCAGCACTGCTGGGGTGGAATCGAATCCCAAACGCATAATGTGACGGACACAAACAAAGCCAAGGAGGGTGTTCTGCTTTCAAATACAGACACTGCAAAGGCATGTTACCTGTTGCTTATCGGTAAGTGTTGAAGATGGAAGTAAAAGGCTTAACTGAGAACATTAGCAACAATAACACAAAAACATAGAGGTGCAAAGGAACCTTGAAGTCCCTTTCCAGGTTTTTAAAGGTTAGGGCTGTCTAGGACACAGCCAAACAACTGTGAATAGCTATTAACCATACTTTTTGCTTGCGCAAAAGGAACTAATAAGCATGATGAACGTGTGTTTCTGTAGAGTGCCAGCATCTCCTTAGCAAGTAATCAAGCCAGTAGTGATGAGAACGAAGATCTGGGTGACCTGTTCCCCCAACACAAACACACAGCAGGTAGTTGCACTGAATCAGCACAGCACCTTCATGCTACCCAATGAATATATTTATGAACAAAGTTAATTAGCTAATGTGTCTGAATGGAAAGGATCTCCTCCTAGAACATACTTTCAATGGACAAGCAGGCAAGGAGAAACAGTGTCACTTCTTAGGTACATTTTAGAAATAAACAACCTTTAATTTCATGTACTGTCTTGCAGAATCCTACATGAAATGCACAGTGGGAGTGCACCAAAAAAACCAATCACAGTTATTCTTTCACATATATTAGTAAACCAGTACCAAAGAATGTGAGGTGAGAAGGTCAGGAAATTAGGAGCAGTTACTGACATTTGCAATAAGACTAATTTTCATACCCTTACTGCTTTCTCACTGTTAGAACCATCCTGATTTGTTAATACTTCGAACATGTGACATATCACAGTGCAACCTCCACACACAGGGAAACCCATATAAAATCCTGAAACCAAGTTGATGGGTTTTTGCTTTGTGGGGTTTTTTTGAGGGGCATGGCTTTTTCATTTGTTTGCTTTTGATAGGCAGCCACTTCTCATCAAAAAGACAATGCAATCTTTCAGGGTAAAAGATGCAAGAATACATAATCACACAGATGTTTATAATAACCTCTGTGTGCCCTCATACTTCTTAGATTTCCCCCCAAAAAAGATCTTTTTGTTTGGTCCTCCTGGACTGTTTGAGTTCTTTTATGATTGCATCTTAAAAGATGCAATGAGGGTAACAGTGTTACTGAAAATGATAATATTCAGATAGATATTGAAGGAATATTCATACTTGTATAAACCTAATACACTCATACCTGTATAA
Organism: Todiramphus chloris collaris; assembly: GCA_025345505.1. Classification (NCBI taxonomy): domain Eukaryota; kingdom Metazoa; phylum Chordata; class Aves; order Coraciiformes; family Alcedinidae; genus Todiramphus; species Todiramphus chloris. Next base: position 1,763,659 of record JANVCC010000076.1, read on the forward strand.
ACCTAATACATTATGCCAAACCAAAATAAAATCCTTTTCAAAGTCAAGCCCAGAAATATGAAATTTCTTGACCAATATGAATACAATGTACTTAATTCTTTTGAAAGTCTGAGGTAACAATTCTGAGGTCTAAATTATGAGTTGCCTTGTAAACGTTATCATCCCCATTTAACTGATACACAGAGGTACAAAACTAAGCTTGAGATCTACAAAAAGCATTTAAAGAAAACCCAGTCAGAGATTTGGATCCCACTGAAATCAGTGCAAGTTGGGCACTTAAACCTTTTTCTGAATTTCACTGTCTCTGCCATTCAAAGCCTATTAGTCATGGAATGTATTCCCCTTATCAAAAGGAACAGATTGCTACACATCAGCTATCTATGGCAACCACTGTGTGTAAATACCTGCTTGTGCATCCTGTGGGTCAGTCTGCCCACCACAGTTACTGTGCACGCACAATAACCGGATGGGTAGGATGGCTGGAGGGAAGCTGAGATCTGAAGCTGTAACAACCAGCTACAAGAACACTTAATGCTTGCATGTGGTTTTGTAGCCTTAGGGATACTCTTGTACAAAATACCGTTAAGATTCTGTTTAACTGTGCTTGCATTAAATCAAGCTGAAATATTTTTGTCAGTAGGATTTAAATAGGTATTTACTTAAGTTTTGCAACTGTTTTAAGCATTTTCCTTAGCTTGGGGGAGCTAAAACAGTCTTGAGGAAAAAAATCATTAAAACCTATTTTAGGTTTTAGAAAGTAAAAGATTTAAACTCTTCTATGTCAGACAAAAACTTAAATTTAAGTAAGTTTAAATTTAGATGTTTTAGTGGGACAAATATAAAGGTCTCAAAGCACCTACATATTAACTATCATATTCAATCAACCTGAATCTACCTATAAGAACAAATATTATAACCCTAAGCATCATTACAATATTGTTATCACACAGTATTTTTACTGCAAAATAGAAATATATAATAAATCTCTATTAAAAGATAATTCCATAGTTATAAAATGGCCAAAGAGTGATGGATTTCCAACATTGTCTTTGGAAAACAATCCTGAACTACACATGCGTCTTCCTGAAGACATCTGGGGAGGAAGGGGGTGGGGGAAAAGGAAGCAACAGTTACTTTTACACAAAATGACCACTTTACTAAAGAAAGTTTTGTATAATACCGAATTCATCTCCCACAAAAACCTCTTAATGCAAGAATGCAGGAAGACACGGTGACACTACTTCATTGTGTGTAAGCAGGAAAGGCAAGGTGCAGACACTGCATTTTCCCTCTGCAAGGCTAAACTATTTCTGCAGCAACATGGTACAGAGGAAAATCAAGTTTGTCTCAAAAAAGGCAGGAAAAAGAACATCACCAGAAGTATTACAGTTTCTTGGGGGGCATTTGTTTTTTTCCTGTTTGTTTTCTGTTGTTGGTTTTTTAAGACTATAACTACATCCTGACAGTGATAGTTTGGAAAACCATCTCCTCATTTATAACCATGGAAAACTCATGGAACAAAATGGCAGAGTCAGGATCAGAAAAAAACACACATGAACTTTTTCTCTTGAATGTCTATAACCTTTTAGAATTTCCTTTTCCTCATTTTGTATTTTGCTCATCAAATGTTCTGTCTTTTACATGAATTCATATTTATTTCTTATCTGTTCTTTTTCTGGTCCCACATAAATTTTTTATAATCAGTTTCTTTCTCTCTGCCATGTAGCCCTAGTGTTTGGTCGCTCTCTGTACTTAGAAGGATTTAGCACATATGCTTCCTTTCCTTCTTCCAGTATTTGCTGGTAGCTTTGGTTGATTTAAGCCAGTGACTCTTCCCTCAGGGTATTTTTTGATTTCTCTATTCTGTTTGTGCACCAACAAATCCACTCGGGAAAAAAATTTAAATATTGTCTTTAAAAAAAACCACAGAAGACTTCCCTTTGGAAATAACTGCACATCTCTGAAGGCAGATGAAAACCTCATCTCAGTATCAATACAAAGTATTCCACTGTCAATGAGAAAACAAAGGCAACATGCCCAAGGATAAGGATCTCAAACTCACTTTCTAAAAGCCAGAGGTCACATTATAGAAGTTGGCATTCATCTTATTGGGAAAATGAACATAATGTGTGCACAGATGAACTATTTAAAAAAAATCTAACATTTTGTAAAGAATTAATGTAATATCTAAAGAAAGACTGAGAATTCATTACTATTAGTCTTCTTAATCTTACAAATTTTTGAGTCGTCATTAGAAATGCTGTATAGCTTCGTATTTCACCACAGTTAGGAGAGAAATAAAGAAAATAGAACTCTGCCTCATATCTGGTTCCTCAAATGTTTTAAATGCAAGAATATTCTTGAGTAACAGTCAAAGACTATCCACTTGTGCCTGAAACCATCTTCCAACATCAACCACCATCCATATGGTTATGTCTGATAAAAAGCCTGTTTCCCAGATATCAACAGTTATGGGTTTTTCCTTCAGTAGTCAAAAATCAGTTTTGTTTTTAAGTTAGCAAACTTGCCTCTTTTCAGAGATATGGGGAGGTTTATATTATTTATGTAATGACAATCAAGAAAGCCCATATATCTAATTTTTTTAATTCAGCCCTAAAAAAATAGATAGTAACACTTCTTAAAAATAATTTATATTTTTGACTCTGTTTGTTCCAGCTTTTTAAAGGGAAAAGCACTTCCAGTTTCAGTGATGTTGAAACCAACCAAACAAAAAGAGTAAAGACGTATAATTTATCACACAATTTTTTTGCAAATTTTACTAAACTGGTTCAGTTCACTGTATTGCAAGTTTTGCTCTCCGTGAATCAAAGTGAAAAAATACCTTTTTTGTGGGTTGTTTGGGTTTTTTTTGTAAATTAAAAATGGCAATAAAAGAAATATTAACATGAATGTATTAGGGATAAACAAACAAGGTGGGCAACATTTATTGTCATTTTGACAAATACGAACAGAATACAGGTAGCAGAGACAGCACAATTTTTATAAACAGAACAATAAATCCAAACTTTTCATCCACACATTTGAAAGTACTTACATATGTGACTTCAGCTTGTCACAAGTATCTGTGAAGTATATAATCAAAATATATAGGGAATAAAATGCATTGTGTGCAGTCATCTCTAGAATGCAAGGGACCAGAACCTGAAGCGAACAATGTTAACCTCTGGAAAAAACTGCAAGAAGTACTCAGAGAAGCAGATTTGTATCTTTAAAATCATATTTTTACCTAAAAACTATGATTTGCAGCTCTTCCGCTATTGTTTTATTGTCACAGGATCCTTAACAACCGAGGAAACTGTTAGAACTTCATTTTTATACGTCCATCCAGAGGACCACCCCAACAATAAAAAAAAACCAAACCAAACCAAAAAAACCAAACAACACCCCCACCAAAAAAAAAAAAAACAAAAAAAAAAAAACAAAAAAAAAACCCCAAAAACCCCACCAAACCAAACACACACAAAACCCCAACCAAACAAAAAAGACATTTTACTAAAAGACAGCATTCTAAAAAAATGAATGTAGAGGCAGATACTTTAATCAACTTTTCATCCTAAACCAATACACCAGTCAGATATGACAACAGTTGGCAGGACATCATCAAGGGAAAACTAATCCAAGGTCATTTCCATGAAAGAAAGCTTTTACTGGATGACAGCGTCACCAAACCTATTTTGACTGCTGATAGCATCATTGCTGTAAGGAAGCTTAGAAATCTCAAGCTCAGCACTGAAGTTATGATTGAGAACATGGAATTAGTACAATAAACTTCATTCAGACAGTGTAAGGGGTCAGATAAATGCACAAAAGCATGAGATTGGAATATTCCAGAAGCCCTCTTCCCAAGGACATCTAAAATATGCTTTACTGGTTCAACAGTTGCCAAGACAGTCACTGAAAAACTCACTCATGACTCCAGGCCTTTCAAAGCACCAGTCCATCTTGAAACTTTTCTTAACCCATGAAAGAGATCTGTCTAAGGATCAGTAATCCAATGGTTAAATGAAGCAGCACTGGACGCCCTTTCAGCCAGCATCAGGCACCAGTAAGGAAACTGGCCCATCACTTAATTTTCTATAGCCAGAGAGTTCACATTTCCCCCTCAGTGTTTTTATTGGATAAAACTGTATTGTTTTAGATAGATAACATAAGGCTCTCTGCAGTGTCTGAAATACCTACTTAGGGCCAGCAAGGAAGCTGTAATGTTTATATTGCATTCTACATCCTTTTTCAATTGCACTTGTATTTAATAACACGAACAAAAATTTACACTTTGTAGCCAATATTTATATTTTCCATTTGACAGTCCTGATAATTTTTGCATACAGAGTAGAGATAAAACAGACTTGGCAGACTGTATTTATCAACATTTCATCTGCTTAACTATTTCAGTTAGAAAGCCAGCTGTACTGTCAACAGTTCTAAGAAGCAGGTTTCCAAGTGTAATATGAGGGAAACTCACAAAGAACACAGAATCAAAGTAAGCAAGACAACATGCAGGGTGAGAGAGGGACCCAAACCATTCAACATTTAAAGATTTGTTATTTGTAATACCTAAAATGGAAGTTTATCTAGTGATGAGTACTTTAGAAAGACAACTTTCTTTTTTAAATACTAAATATACTTCCCAAGTTCCCAAATCTCTTCCACAGTAGTGCACTAAGAAGGAAATGGAGTACAGACAAGAATTTAACCTACAGTTCTGGTAATTGCCAAATTTGATAGATTTTCTAATATTGACTTCTAAAAGTAAACACTCCTGTGCTCATCACTACCAAAAATACAAATTTCACAGGACTTGCTCAGTCTTAGCCCATAATTTCTGTGAAAACACCACAATTACACAGGTTGAAATTGCAGGAATAATTGTACTCACAACAGACAAAAAAGGAATGATACAATTCTGAAGACAAAAGAGAAGTAAAAGCTTATTTTAATGCCAGATGTGTGATCATATGCATGCATAGTGAAATCTTAGGATATCTTTGCTATGCATTATATTTACTTGCAATAGATTCAAGAACGCCTTTTTTATTAACAAAAAATTGTAATCATATCCTATTTTAATACTATTTTAATAATCCTTCAACCATCTTTCTTAATCATCAAACCTTGGATCTTCAAGCTAGGCGGAGTCTCCACTAGGTATAAGAGATTTCTGATCAAGGAAAATTGCTCAGAACAATATAGTACAAGTATAATTTACTAGCATTACAGATGTGATTATTTCGCTGATGATCCTCTTAGTAGAATCACCTCACTACTCTTCGTTTCATGTCAGAGCATTCTCCCTCTAGAACCTAACTTTGGCCCCAAAAGAAAATTCTCATTGCTAAGATAGAGTCCTCACATCATCACCATTAATGATCACTACCAAAGCTAACACAGGACTGAAAGCATTCAGTAGTTGACAAACAAGGGTATGGCAGTCCTGCCACACCAATTTAAGACAAAAGGACTGAGTAACTGTGGTATTACAAGCAAAATAAGAAAAAGATGGGGGCAGAAAAGAAAATGAAATTTCATGTAGCCTACGTCTCAGTCTCTTCCTGTAGACATGATTATAAAGGACAAAACAGGACAGGAACACAGACACAAAGAACAGCATCACTTACCATTTCCTGAGATGCATACTTTGGATCTTCGGGATCAACTGACCAGTAGCAGTAATCAAAGCTGAAGGCCACAGTCTTTTCTCTCGAGTCCCAGGTGCTATCAAGCCTACTGTCAACCTGACAACAGAAGGAAAAAGACAGAAAAATCAATTTTCTTTGAAGCTGTCAAAAAAATTAAGCATTCTTTAGCCAACAGGAAGTTATTCTATGCTCTGTATTGTGGAAAAGGAATGGCAAATAGTTTATCCTCTTCATTCAATTTTCTTTGATACTCAGAGTGAGGTGGAAACATCCATGACAGACCTACTGAAGCCTTTTTGCTGAAGAATTTACTACAGCTAAGGTTCTCCAGGCTGTACATAATAAATGTAATTTAGTTATTCTTCACAACATCTACATACTGGCAGGAAAGTTCTCTAACATTTTTGATACTTGGCTGTCATTCTCCTGTTTTACCCTGTAATAGAAATGAGACCCCAAGTGAGAAAACAACGAATTTTCTCACTGCATAGTTGAAAATGCAGGTCTCTTCCCCCATTTCCCCTTTGCTTTGTCATGGTTGCAAGCTAAGGATTCTGTCACTAGGAGCACACACTGCAATCCAAGCCTTTATGGGTTAGTCATGGCAGTGAAGCCTTTCAAGGACAATAATCAGAAATGGTGACTGAAATTAAGGGAATCATATAAGTCTTTTCATATAATCCTGCTCAAGGGATTTGTAATAAAACAGATAAGCTTACGAACAAGGAATTTATGAATGACAATTTATGAAAAATTTACAAACACCACATTGTTGTTCTACTCAAGTAAGGGGAGTAATGGCAAAACATTACACACAATTAACACCATCCACATGTCATTTTAACCTAAGCAGTAACTTTATTGTAACCTTAACATTTTCAACAGAAGTAGAAAAAAAAAAAGACTTGTTATAATTTGGTATCTAAACAAACTGCTTCCCTAATGGCCCCAAAAACTGGAGGTGACAGCACTGTCTGCCAGGTTAGTAGCTAAGGGGCACTGTAAGCACTGAACTCTGCTACCAGCTGTGCAGTTTACAGCAAAAATTAATTTCCAGGCCCAGCCGACAGGTCTGTGATTTGGCTTTGTTTCTATTTGTTGGTTTTTTTTTTTAAAACACAAAAGAGAAAAGCAAAAGAAGACAAATAATTTTAAATTACCTTTGAAGTAAAGAGCTTTCAAGCGTTTTAAACTTTGCACAATTCTGAAGTTGTCACATTGAATTAAGTATAACCTAGGTTTCCTTTAGTCAGATTTAACATTTTAATGAGCCTACAGATCATCTTCCATAACAACATTTCCAGCATGTCACAATTCAGATTTTGAAGCAATTACTTTTTATTTCATAGGCTTTTCTCTGCAGCAATAAGCAGAAAATAGCTCAGAGCACTGCTTTCATACTACTACATGTTAAAAATAAATACATAAATAAAAATACCTGAAACACCTGAGGAAAAGCAGCCCCTGATCACAACGGTGATCACCCTTCTGCTGAGAAGGGGGTTGTCCTGAATTACAAAGCACACCTACCCCAGATACAACAACACGAACATAACTTGAGTACCTCAAAGGCTGTCTAAATTTAGTTCATACATAAAGCAAACTTCCCCCCTCTACAAACACTCACCACATTATGAAACCTCTAGAGAGAAAACTTCCACAAACCAGCCCTCATATCTCCAAGCAGTCCACCCTGCTGCTGTGGCTTCTCCGGGACCCCAAGGCAGCCCACAGGACATGTTTATACCAAAAAAAGAAATAAAAGCCCCTCTAGGCCTAACAAGGCTCAGCTGGACGCAGTTAGGCAGCTGCATGATTGCATGGCCTCCACCTGCTGAGGGGGGCTCCCTGAGTCCCGAATCCCCACACCCTGCCCCAGGCACCAAAGCCTTCCTGGGGACAACCACGAGGAACAGGGAGTGTCATCTCCAGAGGAGAACTGTCTCTCTTATAGCTTTGTCACGCGTATAAGGAGTTGGGGAAAATGATTTCAGAAATTGGCGAGAGTCTCAGGCTCTGCAAAGGGAGCCTTTGAAAAAGAAATACACAGGAAAGTAAGCAACATTTTACATCCCTGAGGCCTCTCTCTCATACAGCTTCCACCCCCACCCTTTCTTTAAAAAGAAGTACCTGTAGTGAGTAAAAATAATCAGAATGGAAAAAAAAGAGAAAGAGTTCAAATCCTTTCATTCAATTTTTGCCAAGGTTTCTCTTAAAAACCTAATGTATTATTTCTCTTGAACCATCAATCTAGAATAACTGTGCTGCTTGCAGATATAATGAAAAAGAAGACATGAAATACAAAACGCATCCATCTTCTAGGATCCCCACAGTAATCTCACGGCTCATTTATTTGCCTTTTGAGCAGAAACATGTTTGACAACACAAAATTGCTTTGCTCCCATTCTATTAATTCAGTGAAGGACCATGGCAGCTTTAAGTAGTTCAGGAGTCTAACCCAAAGGGCTGGTTCCCAAGCACACTGGCTCCAAAGCTCTCAGGGAGGACGACAGCTACATTCAGTTTATTCTTATAGCTCTTGGGCTTTTACCAAGGTCTGGTGTGTAGCTGAACACATTGTGCTCCGTTTTATGCAAGTCACTTGCACTCTGAGTGCAAACATGAGAGGAAGAGAGACACGGGGGAAGAAATTATCCAGATGTTAGTAAGATAAGCACAAAATCCTGAACAGTTTGCTAACAGCTTTGAATGATGGCATGCAGCCAGACTGCAGAAGCTTTGACAAATATAAAATAGAAAAAACAAAACTACATGCTGCATCCCCTGTCAAATAAAAAAGCAACCCCCAAACCAACCCCAAACCAAAACAATCCTCTCCCACGCTTTTGCTGCAGTTATGCCAGAGCTGTGCCAGCTTAGACTTTTCCCTTAATATTTCTATTAGAATGATCCAATAGCCAAGCAAGCATAGTAAAGCATTAGGATATCATGATCCTTATATGAGAAAGAGAACATGACAAAAATCATACCTTTATATTTCTGACTTTTGCCACTTTGTCATCAACTTCTACAATCACTCTTCCACCTTCTGCACTCTCTCTGGAAGCAGAAAACATTAAAAAAATCCATTTAAAATATGAAGACACAGAAAGGTGAATATCAAATTCATAAACTCCAGAAATTTAGGTTTACTTCAACAAACTGCAAACCATAAGCAAAAGTATCTGGTTTATAGCTCTAAGACACCCTGGGACATGAAGTAGCTTTTGCAGATCTGCAGCCGGGTATCTCAATAGTGAAATGAAAAAAAAACAATTCCAACAGGACTGTGGTGATTAAAGAGTTTCATAGTCATTGTCTTAAATAGTTTGTTAGAATTTTTATTTCTCATTAAGAGTTGGTTTAAACTACATTTACAAGGAAGTAGAGTGGAGCACTGGTAGACTGCGTATGCTTTGTGGAGTACAGACTCACATCACAAACTTGTGAACCACAAGTGTCATCAGGTCACACTGATTTTTACCACATAAAGCAAAGTGTTTGTTGTAGTCCTCAAAAAAAGTATTCTTTCAAAGACCAAAATTGTCCTGAAACGTAAATGGGCAGGATTGCTCCCCAAGTGCAAAGAATCATATATCCTGTCTAAAATTGCCACTGAATGCAGTTACGACTGGCTAGTACAGCCAACTTCCATTTCAAAAATGAGTCATATTAGAAAAGAATGAAAAAAGGATGTGGCCAAGGAAAAAAAAAAAAGCCAAACAACAAAGAAAAACCCAGAAAACAACAAACCATTATTTCTGGGCCAAGAGCACTGAAGTTAAGGATGTTCTATAGGTGTGTTGATTCACACCCCTCACAATAATTATCATGGATTTTTTTTATACATAGCAAGATAGAAATCAGGTCTGTGGCCTACTTCTCTGACAGCAGAAAAAGATTTTTTTCCTATCCTTTATATTTCTCTTATATTTTACTTTCTGCTCCAATACTGAGAAATCTTGTAAGTCATAGCTTTACCAGAAAGTTTTATTTTGATGAAGCCTAATGCATTTATAAAGCTGGAAGAAATGAGTTTAGAAATAAAATCAATTTTGTCCTTAGTGCAGTTTTGTCAATTTAAAATTAAGCTGAAGGCACAGAGACTGTCACTTGAGATTAGTTGTATATATATATATCCCCTGATAATCATCTTGATCGGTATCATTAGGTCACTTAAAAATTAGATATGATAAAACAATAATTAGGAAATTCACACCCAGTTGAGCAGCATTCACTCATGGCCCTAGATCTGCCTTTTAACAGATTTCCTTACCTGTGTACAAAAGCATTTACTCAATGGGACAATTACAATCTCCTTTTACTGGCAGCTTTAATTTACAGGCAGCACAATATACCCTGCCTCTGGGGTTTCTCCTTTCTTGCTTTCAGCTTCTACCCCACGCTTTCTGTACCAAAGCCACACCTTATGACACTTAAGACTTCCACATAAATGGTAACTGTAGCATTTGAGATTTACAAGCATAAAGAAGTTTTAAACACATTTCTAAGCACAGGCTCTCCCTGTTTTGCAGACAGAAATAATGCTTTACCTTGAAGTCTCTGTGCTTCACCAATTTTTTGAGCATCTGCCTTGATACAGGCTGAACTTCGAAATATGTAGTACAGAAAGTACTGTGTGGCACTTCACAGGGGAAATACAAGTACAAGCTCCCAGAGGTTTTAGTTAAGCTCTGTTTGTTCAGCCGTTCAACACAATGTTGCCAGAGCCCTGAGTTAGACCCCAGGAGAAAGAGCAACACTCGCAGGAGAGAGAATTTGCACTACGAACAGCTGGGTTCCAAGTGTTGTATTATGTACAGCTGAGTGCTGAACTGAGGCCTCATAAGGCTCCCTAAAGCACAATTTAAAAAGGACAAGTGCCTAAGGATATAGGTTGTATCCAAGGGAGAAATTTGCAACTGAGGAATTTAATCTGTATGTGTGCACCTTTGTAGATGTTTTGGAAAGCAGGTGTTTTCCAACACATGTAAGTTTGGGGACTTGCATATCCACACACAAACTTCTGCCAGAAGAGCTTATGGACAAAGCTTACAGTTACCCTGTACAGCAGACTAGATCCAAGAGGAAATGAGACATTTTGACACAGAATTTCACAAGAATTTAAGAAGAGCAGAAGACAGACAAAATCAGAGTGATCTTGCTTGAACAGCACATACTTTTTACTTCACTGCCCCATTATGATCTTGGCCCCATCCCACAACCCATTTCCTATTTTTCAGTCCTATTGTTAACGCTCCACTCTTATCACCCTAATTAGAGCTCACAGAGTTCCTATCCTTCTCGTCCTATGTGCACAAATCATCCCTACAGGTACATGCTATCTGCTCGCTCTCTATCATCTTTTCCATGGGCCCATGTTCAATTTTAGTGTCTTCAACTGTTCCACAGGTCTTGTCTCCCTTCTCCTACTGAATTACAGCTGATTTTAGACTTATGTCTCCGCTCGAAAGATACATGATCCTACTTGTCAGCTCTTCCAATCTCTATACCAAGTTTCCTTGTACACTCCACAACTGAACCAATGTTTCTTCCTGGACACCAGCTGGGATCAGCAAACAGATTATTGGGAATCAATGGGACAGAAGACCCTTAAAACCTTTATCTGCTATGTTCTTATAAGTCTTCACTGAGCATGTTAAAGAGCTTTAGTTATTTAGAACTTGGGTAGAAATGGGTAGATTTAGATGAGGAATTAAAAAAAAACCCAAAAAGACCCCACCTGATTTCCAATTTTAAACCAACTGTGTGCATTTTATTGTGCTCAAATAGAAGGTAACCCTAAGGTGCTTTTAAATATTTTTTAAATCCACTTTTCTCTTGTCTTCCATAGCAGCTAAACTGTTCTGGACAAATCTTAAAATATCTAGCCTGAGGCAGGCATTCCTGAGTGGAAGATTTCTACCCAAACAGTTGAAATCTGTCAAAGCTTTTAGTAGTTTTAATGCCAGGGTATTCTAAATGTGGTCAATGGGATAGAGTCTAGTTGGAGGTCTGTCTCTAGTGGAGTCCCTCAAGGGTCGGTACTGGGTCCAGTACTATTCAATATATTCATCAGTGACCTGGATGAGGGAATAGAGTGCACTGTCAGCAAGCTCACTGATGACACAAAACTGGGAGGAGTGGCTGACACACCAGCAGGCTGTGCTGCCATTCAGCGAGACCTGGACAGGCTGGAGAGCTGGGTGGGGAGAAATTTAATGAAATATAACAAAAGCAAGTGTAGAGTCTTGCATATGAGCAAGAACAACCCTGAAATTCCAAACATAAAACCTCTGAGGTACAAAAAAAATTTCATACATAACATTTTATATATTCATATCTATATACGTAAACCAAAATAAGTATAAAAATAGTAAAATACAAAAAAACCCCCCACAAAATAAAATTACCACAGGCTAACAAGGACTTCTCACTATGCAGACAAAAAGCTCCATGCAGAAGTCAAGTAGCTCTGTTCAAGTCTTACACGACCAGAAACTACCAGCAAACAGTGATACAGCTAAAGTCTCCCCTTGCTCCAGGAACAGATTCACGGAATCCAGACTTATTTTATTCAGGCTGTTGTTGCAAGGGGCAATTTCTTTTTTCTGCTCCAGCCTCCCACATGTGTTCCCAGTTTTCTTCCATCTGATCCAACAATCACACACCCGTCCAATGGCTCAGATCAGCTGGGATCAGAAAAGAAGCACATCAAAATAAATAATCAAGGTGCCACAGGACCAGACAGACTTTCCAGAGCACTGAGCACACTAGTCACACAGTTGCTAAGCCAAAGCCTGAGAAAGGGCAGGAACACACAGTGGTGGGAATGAAGACGCCTCCCTTCTGCAGTGGCTTACAGTCAGAGAGCACTGAGCATAAACAAACCTGGACCTGCAGCCATCTCCAGTTCTGCAAACTGTACCCTCAGCCTTCCTATAAACATGTGTTTATATCACTCTTCATTTGGCTACAAACCAGAGGACTTCGAGAAAGAAAGCACAATTTAATATCTAAAACCCAGGAGACAAAGCAAACTCACAGCTGTTCTGGATGTTCTGACCTTAAGTCCAGATTGCAAACACTGCAAAAGCTTTCTCAGCAAAACCTGTGTTTGCCTGTGCAGCATAGTTTGAATTTGACTGCTAAAATAATCCTTCATCCCTAGGAATGGGTGCTCTGCTCCACAGGTATGAAAGCTGTGTTTCTTGTGCCAATAAAGTCAACTGCAAAGTACACTTCTCTAGTAATGCATTTGACTTCTGCTTCTCAGAAGTCACAGACATCCTAACATTTAGATTCCCCATCCTCCCTTCTTCCCCACTTCCTGAAAAATTCATGCTATGCTTGGGAAATGCCTCTCTTCTTTTAAATGACTTTGCATGAAAACAAGTTATCTGTACAAAGATAAAGACCATTTAATGCTGCATGTCCCAGGAAAGACCTGGATTGCCTCAGACACAGAACATTTTAGAGCAATGCAGACACAGCAACAGAACAGTGACACAAGTACAGAATGCTGTGGCAGGGCTGTAATGGGGAGCTACAAGAGATATATGACAAAAGCAAAGCCACTGTGGCATCCAAAAAGCAGGGGCAGCCCAAAGGAAATATCCTCATACCATTTGCTGTTCCCATGACAAATCATTTCTGCAGCCAACATGTAAAGCTAATGCAACCCCAGAGAGACAACAGACAACTTTGCAAGACATAGAAGAACGAGCCAGCAGAAAAGAATCACAGGAGCATCAAAAGCCTGGAGAGGGACATTTCTACAGCTTGCTGGATCTCACAGAGATGAGTTCAGAAAAAGGGCAGAGAAGTGCAAGGAGGTATACAGAGCTGGAGGAAGTGCTGGGTGGAAAGAAAGGGGGCAGTTGTTTATTGTAGACTTTAAAAAATTTGCCCCACTTCTCCACCCTCTCAAGTAACAGTCAGGCACTTGGAGAACAAAGGAGCTGACTTTTTTAAAGTCTCTTGTTTATTTTAAAAGCATGTACATGCAATAGAGCAAAAATAATGGAGTCATTAGCAGTTGTCATGTCATGCAACAAAACAACTTTTACAAATACAGACCACAAAAGCAATCAAAGTCAATATATACCATTCAAGTACACAGAAATTTAAAATAATTTTTGAAAGAATTGAGTATGTGTTTACTCACATAAATGTTCAAAATAACCCTGTAACACTGCAAGTACTTATGCTTTCCTACCCATTCCCATCACCCAAGTTAACTCCAAACCCAACCTCTACCCATAATGGGACATGAGGCCTCAAATGTAGTACAGCAACAGTACCAATCCCTCCCTTCCTGATATTTTTTGCTGAACTGAGCAATCATGTAGGTTCTGTGGGGTTGTTTTACTTAATCACTTTTGTCTTTTTTTTTTTGTTCAGACTTTTATAGAAAAAAAGGAGTCTTCTGTGGCTTAATGTTATGGACAGCAATTTCCCACTGCTTACAAACACATCCAAAAGCTTACTTGTAGTGGACACAGCAGGATGCATGCTAGTGGTCACTGCTGCTGTCTCTGGGACTCTGTCACTTCCCAGGATGTGACCCGTAAGTAATGTACAATATTTACCAAACTACCTCCACTTGTACCTGGGACACTTTGTGCCATCTAATGGCGCAGCCATGCAATCACCATGGAGCAACTTAAGTATAATCCTGAGGCAAATCTAACTCAAGGTTTTTGTTGGTCATGAAGTCTAAAGGTTTTCTGCACAGTCTCTCTGCCTCCTGTTTGTTGGTGGCCTTGGTAGAGGTATCTTTGAGATGCTGCCATTTTTACACTTCCTGAGTGACTGACCTTGGCTGTGGAAACAAATCAACACACAACGTGGGACATATTTTCTAAGTTTTGCTAGTCTTCCCAGAACACTGTCCCAGACAAAATGGGCTGAAGACACATCTGTTGAGAGACCAAAGACACAGTGAGCAGAGCACTAAGTGTCCATGCTGCTCCATCAGAAATTGTAGAGAAAAATGTCAAAGCCATCAGCCATTAGAGCTTCATTAGAGCTCTAGTGACAAGTTAAGATACCTGCAACTTTCTGAAATATAGCATCCCTCTGCAACTCCAGTGTATACTGTATCCTTATCCCCATTGTTTAACATGTGAAAGTTGCGTGATTGATAGTATGGACATCCTCACTTTGGCTACTGCAGGACTTTTTATTTAGAAAAGCATAAGAAAGAAAAGAAGGAAAATAGAAAGAAAAGAAAGAGAAAGAAAAGAAGGAAAAAAAGAAAAAGGAGAAAGAAAAGGAAACATATCTAGTTTGTTTTCAACGTTTCTTATTACTGGATGTTTCTATTTAAGTCATAATTGTTTTACTGTGTCTTGCAAATAGGAGTGCACACCCAGTCAGCAATCTTCCTACGAAATTCAGAACAGATGTTTATAAATAAGTAAAAAATCTATATTGAAGCCAAGTACACAGAGTTCACGAAGGCAGCACGTTGTTACACTAGACATGCTGCTCAAGTAATCTTTCCAGCCTACTCCCGGTTGCACAGAGATTTCATTGTCTCTGACAATGGCTAACACAACCTGATAGTCAAAAATCACCATTCCTAGTGATCACCATCATCCTTGTATGATTCCCCCAAATTCTTATTTGCAAACATTATATAACAATAAAATTAGGAATATTTGGTGCGGAGATAAACACAAGGCATTGCCAGTGCTCTTTTCAGATACAGGCCTGCTCAAATGGTTAAAGTCTTCACTTACTTTTATGAGACTTTTGATATACGCATTCATGAACTAAGAGAGGAAGCACCAGATGGCCTCCTCTGGTCACAGTAAACTCTGCAATCATGCCTGTGCAATGGCACAGTATAAGAAGAGTGTTCCTGTCTGCACCATCTCTGACGCCTTGTACTGCTGGAACACAAGCGTCAGGATTCTTCCTTGAGCAATCCAAATCAGAAATACTCCTGATGATCCATCAGTCCTTTGAACAGCTGTGGAATAATGAAGCTTTCCCTTTCATGCAGAGGCATAGAGGGGAGGAGGGCAGAGGAAAAGAAAAAGTCTTTTCATCTGTCATACCACCAGCATTTAAGAAAGCATGAAATAAGGAGCATTTAAAACAAAGCTAGAGTCCAGTCAGTCCAGTTTCATCCACCCTTGATTTCCCTACTGTTTACTGAGTAATGACATAGTACAATTCACAGACTTTTGCATCAAAGAAATTCCGTGCAAATGGCATGATTTCTGTGTGAATCAGAATTTGGATACAGTGCTCAGTTTTCATTCCACCAGGACAGAACTTCCGCCTGCAATCACAGTTAAATACACCGTGACACTTGAATACTGCAATGCACTGTCTTATCCCTCTTGCTTAGGTACCTCTTTCATTGTCTCAAAAGCAGCTACTGCAGTAGCTGATAGTGGTTTGAAGTTTTGTTTCAGTTCTTGGGAGTTTATTAATTCTAAGACCAGCCCTTACATTCTAAAAACAGAAGTGCAAAACTCCATTATTTTGTTTAAAATCTATGCTACAGATAGGAAGATGGCAGGGAAATTTTAGAAGTGCACTGCTTTCTAAAGTTCATTTAAAGCATTGGAAAGAGAAACTGGAGAAATCCTACCCAAAACCTGCATAAGTTCTCTGTGCACAGCTCTGGTGTCTCACCATGCACAAAGGCTCCACAAGACTAGCATCCAACCACTGCAACATTCCCCGGGGGAGATGCACAGCAATCTCTACACACGCAGTCACGTCATCTTACATTACTACAACTTCTCTCAGAGAAGCTGCCCAACAAAGACATGGCTCTGGCCAGGGTATTATAATGACATTGTGCCTCATTTTTCTTTGCCACATACAAAATAATCTAATCCCTGCTCCAAAAGATTCTGATGCTCATAAAGTATTCTCTGGACTTGGGACAAAAAGCATCCCATGAAAATGAAAAATATTAGTTAGAAGGCTTCCAAAAGCTGGTTTTGATGTTGTTGTTTTTGTTGTAGGTACTTTTGCACAAGCAAGAAGGGAAGTGAAATAAGTGTCAGTCAGTCTCCTACTAGAGAAAGTAAACGGCTAGTAGCTAGCACCTTTTGCTCCTGGTTTAAATGAAGAAAGGCACAATATTGTCACATAACATCAGCAGAAGCACCATCTTCTGTGGAATGGGCAGTGGTGGCCACTCAGGACATGCAGAGCCCTGCACTTTTAAAAAGCTAGAAAGTCTGCCCTTTACTTCAGATAGAAAACTTGCTTCATGCAACTGCAAGAAGAATACATCTGGGAAAAGTTGTTGATGCAGTGCCCTTGTAAAAGCACAGATGTGGCTTATGAAAACCACCTGCTAATGCCAAGCACAGATACTAAGAGAAAAGAGCAGACACTTCCATAGTTGACATGAAACTTTAAATAATAGACTAGGCAAAGGAAACTTACTAATTTGAGAGAGAGAGAGGAAAAGATGTCAAGATAACTTTAACAATAGGCTTAGTTTACAAAACAGGATACACAAATATTAAAACACATTTATTTGGGAGAGAGACCTCCTTCAGAAAACCAAAACTGGAATCTCGACTTTTCTTTTAAAAATCCCAGCTCTTCTGTGCAAAAGAAGCTTGAAATCATGAGCAACGCATAACCAATTCAGTTTGCACAGATTTTCAGTCATCAACTCTCGGAGGCCTGAGACAGCTCTTTCCCACCATCAGGTACCAATCCCAAAAGCCACAGCTATTGGGACAGTGTTCAATTAACACCACCTAAGGAAAGGGGCTGTCGTGTAACAGATGGACACGGAGGAACCAGAGTCACTCAGCTATAACAGGAGATAAACATAGATCAAAGTCTGCCCTTTCTCTAGGTGTGAGAGGACAACAGCACAAAGGTAGCAAGGAATATATACATATATATTACAATACACAATTGAGAAGGTTAAGGAAACAAGGTCAGGGTAGAAGAAAGACACTTCGCTATACTGTGTTCAGTGGTGTGCCTTAGCCTAAACCTTGCAACAGAACATGCAAGATAGAAATACGCAACAGTCCTAAGCAAGCTAAAAGGTGGGGTTTATTCTTGTCTGTTGCCTGGTTTTTTTTCCTATATTTATACCTTTTCACAGAGACATTCTACTCCCTTTGGAATCAAAGACAATTTTGTTATTTTTTTCAAAGAAAGTAGTATTTTGGTTTGTATTTGAAAATTACATCCATATGGAACATATGTTGAACACCTATAAAACCAAATTATACTACATCTGTTTTCCAGAAAATGGAATCTGGACTGTAATCTATTTTGTGTGCTAATGGAAAATATAAACATGTTTCTAAATAAGTTATTTCCAATTACATCGAGTAAGACAGTTAATGGAGATGATAGCAATATTCCATTAACAGAGAGCTGATTTATCCAATAGACACTTGGGCCATGAAGTTTAAGTCAGCTCAGGAAAAGTAACAAAGAAAGAAAAAAATCCTCACATCTACTTTGAGAAATATAAAGGAAAATAAATGTCCTCTCCTTGCAAATACTGTGGGGTTTTGTTTGTTTGTTTTTTCAAGGACGTTAAATACAAACACTTTTTAAACACTATCCAAAAAGCACAGAAAAGCTAACTTAAGCAGAAGTTGAAGTGGTAAACAAAAAGAAACCGTACAAACACATTAGTGATGCCAATACCTTGTGTCATACTCTTGGAACAAATACACTTGAAATAGTGTATCACAACAACACTTTGAATAAAGTAGGGCCATGGCTTTAGTGTTTTTTGGTTTGTTTTTTTTGGTTGGTTTTTTTTTTAATATAATTGGAAAAGCTTTTGAAATGTTAACCTAAACATCTATGGCTATCTTTCCTCAGAATACATTACTCTTAACAGTGGCATTATTAAGACAGAGATATGACAGCCTGAACAGGGTTGATTCAAATGTGCTTAAAAAGGATAGCAGTGAGCCACCAGTGAAGAATAAACATTTTAAAAGGAATACGCTTGAACAATCTGCTTTGATGGTGGCAAGAGGGAGAACAAAAATAATCTCCAAGCTGCTGTTGCTTTAGTTTTGTTTTGACACAGCATTTAACATCTGTTATGCATAAGATTCAAGGAATATTTTCTATACAATTTGCTACAAGTTATCACTCTTGTCAGCAGTAGGCCACATTGGTGCATCATTCTGTGGTTATACAAGAGCATGTAAAACAGTTAATAGCACAGCCTATAAAACAGCAAGTCTTGCCTACAAAATAATCCTTCCTTTTGCACAATGTGATTACAAAGAAAAAAGGAAGTCAACCACAGCAGAGAGACTAGTTAACGAAGATGATCCTGCATCAGATTAATAAAGGCATGCCCAGTAAAAACCAATAGCAATTTATTTTGCATCATTTCCAGAATGATTTAGAAAGAAATTTTGTTTTTTCACATAGCTTTAATATCTGGAAACTGTAAGCAAGAAACATTCCCTACAACTCCCTCCCAACCTTGGGCTTGCTCATACCCATTGGCTGAGTTCTTAGGACCTCAAACTTAACTCCTCCACCCTCAAGCCTCCTTACCTGCTGCATCCCAGGAAGGCAATTAGAGGACTATGCCATACAGAGCAACAGTAATGAGGAAAACAACTGCTGCAGCTCAGGCTGTGATAGTAATCACCTGCACAGTGAGAAGTAACATTCAGCTTTGCCTTTTGGGACTACTCAAACACATCTTTGATATTTTCATTTGGCAGAGTGTGGAGGACAAGCTCAGGAACTCCTGAGGGGACTGGGAAATAAACAGCTGGCCAGGAGGCTTCAAGTTACAGCTTGGAAACAATGCAAAGCAGAAAAAGGCAAAGGATAGCTTTTGGGTTAATTAATCTGTTTAGCAACTCTTTCAGGTGACATGTCTATGATGTTGGTAAAGGATGGAAGAGTTCATTTGTGAGTTATTAAAGAGACCAGGAAAGATCTTTTCAAATAAAAGCTCCTTTCCAGCCTCTTCTTTTCCAGGACACAGAGGCAGCTGAAAAGTGGAGAAGATCTTTTCAACAGCAGAATACATCTTCTGTTTTGCAGGGCACGAGTAGATCCCAAACTTCAGGGCCCAGCAAAGTACTTTAAACTCTCAAAAAGTGTAACAGGTCAACTTGCATGCCCTAGTGTGAAGGTTTTAACTAACACCACTATAATTTTACAATTACATTAAACAAACTTGCTGTGAATGGTTTTATCCACGCCTCAATCCACAATCCGTGCAGGAATGCAATGTCTTCTAGTCACTGGTGCATGCTAAAAAGAGAATCCTATAGTAATGCAGGAGGCTTTTCCTTGTGGTATAGAGCCCTGTTTTTTAAAATCCTTCTTTCCCGTCTTTAAGACTGCTTATGTAGCAGCTTTCAAACTACACTGTGACAAGGGAACACATCTTGGATATGCACAAGCGAACAGAGACCAGCTGGCTGCAGAGCCCAAGATGCAGCAGAAGTGGACCATGGAGGAAAAGGCATGAGGCAGCTGTGCTCCATCCTGGTCCCAGCAATACTGGCCTGGACACACTGACCGCTCCCCTCCCAGAGGGCCTCCCATGCACAAACACAGCCCTCCCTTCCTCCTCTCATATAACACAGGGCTGAGGTCCATCATAAAAGCAGTCACTCGCCACAACGAGGCACTAGAATTGTGATGGCATACCACAAGGACAAACATTTTTTAAACTAGCAGCACATAAAAACTTAGCGTTGGTTTCTGCTGGCCTACATAAATAGTAAAAGGTGTTTCTGTAGCATACAAACACCCAACACAGCTTTCAGAGAGCTACCCAGCCACAAGGAGAGCCCTAGACACAGTGCTGAAATAGTTGTAGGGTAATGTACACTCTTTCTCAGGCAGTCACACTATTTCCAGGTCTGGAGAGTCAGATCTGCTATCAGAGCACTGTGGTGTTGGCATACTCCACAGCAGGAATCAAGAAAGAAAAAAGAAATAACATTCCTAGTTCACATAGTTACGTGCTAGCATTGAAAGTGTTTCCATCAACAGCTTCTGACGGACAGCCAAAAACAACATTACACGTCCATTACAAAAGTCTAGTATCTAATAGATCAAGCATTAAGATGTCCGGAAATAAACCATAAAGGGATTTCATCAGTTCCTAGCTCTTATTTAATAGACAATTATTACCTATCACTACAGTCAATTTATAGCACATGTTCAAGCTTCCATATCTCATTCTGAGGGGGAAATGTATTTACACAGAACAACCATCCACGTAACTACAAAGCAACAAATCTTTTTTAGTGTGTAGAATAGTAAATGTGTAATAAAGAATTTTTTTTTAAAGCAATGACATTCCATGGAACATATTTGAGGGAATTTACTCCCAGGACAACATTTTGATGTTAACAAATTCATTCTGTTACAGAATAGCTGGTGCCATTATGAAGAATATTGGCTACAAGCTATTTAAAGTTTAGGCACAGGAAAAGCTTCTGCATTCTCTATAGCTGTACTCTCTTTATAACTATCAGGGATTATTTGTGCATAGGAGCTCTCTATCAAAGAATGCATTGTGATGGGCACTGTACAGGCACAGAACAAAAAGACCACTCTTTGCTTTATGCCAAGTAACAAGTTGCAGATGTGATTAATCTGGTTTATAACAAATGGAAACTTTAAACAGAAAGTAGGATTTTATGAACTCCCATATTAACATCTTTTGGCATCTGAACATTCTGCAAATCTTAAGATGCAAACCCAATATTCATCTGCCATTGGTAATTAAATGAAAAGAAGCAGTGAGCAAGTAAAGTGTGTATGATAGTTTAGAAACAACCAACTAACCCTCTAGTTCTAGCCTTTGCCCATAGCTTTTCAATTTTGGGCACTCTCAAAAAGAAAAGTTTGATATTTTTGGCTGGAACTTCACTTGTACACATTACAGTACTTCATCTGAATTGAATTTTTTTCTGCAGGAAGTTTTTCTTTTCAAAGCACCTAAGAGATGCTAGGAGCTCTGGCAACATGAGTATCTGTTAGAGGCAATCACAGCGTGTGTGTACAGAGAGTGAGAGGTTTGTGTGACCACAACGAGGAAGTGGTATAAGAAGCTGGAACAAAAAGAGCAGGTCTTTATCCCCAGTGAGAGCTTTAGTCCTTTCAGTGTCTATCAAGATTACTTTACACCTTCATATATTTGGTATTTGCCTCAAAGTCATTACATTTGAACAATTCTGGACAAGGCTAGAAAGCAAGTTCTCATGCCAGAGCCTTCACAGAGAATATCCAGTAACTTCCCCTTCCTTTTTGTAAAATAAAAAAAAATCCATCCTGAATTGCTTTTGCTGACCTCAGCTGTGGCAACACAGTACAAGGAACAAACAGCCTTTGGGGTCAAATACCACAAGACTGGTGTCTGCCTCCCCATCCTATCTGTTACACCATCACAGGTTGAGTAGATGGAATTGCCTAACAATCTCCTCCCACATTACCCCTCGGGTTTCCACTTGCACCTTTATACAAATATTTCTGTTTCAGCACCAGATTAGCTTCTCCCATGTGCAGCAGGCTGTCCACCTTCCTGATTTTACCATCCTCTCCAAACTACATACCCTACACAGCAGCTGGCCCATACTGACTATATGGAAGGTTTTCCTGTTTATCTCACCTTATCTGACAGAGTTATAGGTGGTGTTGAATTCCATAATGATTCATGCGCTGTTCAGCACTATTTAATTCTATCCCTTGGGGAAACAACACATTAAGACAGACGTGGTTCAAAGTTCCTCACAAGGAGGACCTGGAGAGAAGGAAGATTACACCCTTGGCAATTCAGTCTCTGGCCTCTCTTCCCCATCTGCTAAGAAACACCCAACTTAGGTCTACAGGAGATCCTACTAAGTCCACTTAGTCTATTGCAAATAGACAGTGAAATGCTACTGAGGGAGAAACAAATATGTCATTGACTGCACTATGAAATACATCACCAGGTTGTACTTTTAAAGACTTCCATTCTCCAGTGAACTCTGCAAGACTGAAACAAAAGGGTCCTATGGTCTGGATAACTTGGTATCATTATGAAATTGTCATTTAATGTTAATACTTGTATACAGCTTTTTATTTCTAGAGATCAACGGCAATTCATTTAACCAGTAAATGCTAAGAATTACTAACAATACGGAAGAAAAATGAAACAGTATCTCCAACACTGAAGTGACACTAAGCAACAAAAGGTTAAACTTAGCTTACTTCAATGTTGCAATGCTTCTTACTATATACCAGTATCTGTCAAAATCTGGTCCATTCACAGAGGTGCAACAAATCAGAACAATATTACCAAAACATGTTTTAAAATGAAATTATGAACAGGGTATTTTTTAAACCAGCAAGCTTTAACTCAAAGGTAAAATATATTGAAAACTCCACCTTTCTCTTTTTGTTTAAGACTAGCAGGTTTGGGTTGGGTGGATTTTTTTTTTTATTTTATTCAACATTCTCTGGTATCTTTTCTTGAAAAAAAAAACAAAACCCAACCATAGACAAGTAAGAAGTTAAGAGCCGAAAACATTCTAGTATATTGTCAGCTAAATCACTAAGATAGTTTTCTGGCTGGGCACCTCTGCAAGAATAGTTTTCTCTACCACATGAAAGAGTCAGTTATCACAGAAGTAAATGCAGTCAAGAAGGCAACATAAGGAACGTGTACAAAAAAGCAAGGCAGCATCGAATCAAAGACTGGCCCTCAGAGCTCATATCGCTTTTCAAGCCACTTCTGCCTCAAGTGCTATAGCGTTTCTCTAACAGGAGGAGCAAATTACCAGCCACTGAAATTTTGACTGCTTCCTTTTTCTCTTTCTTTTTTCTCCCCGGTTTTCCAGAGTCTGCAAGCTTTTAATAATGTATTATATCCAAACAACCAATTGTGCTAAGGCATCTTCTTGTTTGTGGGAGTTGTCCTCAAGCCGCCTCATTTAGCTTTTGGGATTTTTATTGGAGCCAAGCGAGCCGGGGAGGGAGCGGAGCGACAATGGGAGTATCCGGTCCTGCCTCCAGCTGGAAAAAACAGCCACAACAGAAGGGGAAGGGAAGATTCCCTGACGCTGGATGACAATTGTCCTATTTTGGGGAGCTCAGAAAGAAGGGAATTCTGCCGAACAGCTCCAGTGCGTGACTTTTCCAAGCAAACTTCCCAACCTATTGAGTGAGCCGGAGAGAGTTCTGCCACTCCTCGTAGCTCACCGTTAGGCTCCGCAGCGCCTGCTGTCCCCTTCCTCAGTCCCAGCCCAACCACCTCACAGCGCCTATCCCGTCCCCGCTGACAGCAGCCCCCGCAGCCGCCCCGTAACCGTCCCGCTGCCGCCGCCACCGGGACCTCCCCCTCCCCGTCCCCACTCCGGTCCCCAGAACGCGCCCCGCCCCACCTTTTGCTCAGAGGCCGGACCCGCACGGCCACCTTGACGTTAGCCATGGCTCAGCTCACGCTCCGCAGTCGCGGCCGCCCGCGCCCCGGCCCCGGCCCCGCATCACGCCCCCGGCGCGGCGCCCCAGCGCCCGGGGAGGAGCGGAGCCGCCCGGCCCGGCCCGCTCCGCTCCGCCCAGCACAGCACAGCCCAGCCTTCGCGGGGAAGGGAAGGGAAACCTCACCGAGGGGAGAGGAGGAGTTTCAGGAAAACTCCCCGCGCCAGCCTCTCCGGCATCCAACCCAGGTTTTCTGCCTTAAAACAAGTCCGCCCAGCAAAGCGGGACCTCCAGAGCAAGAGACAGTGGTTTCACGCTTAAATCACCAAGAGATACCCCTGCCCCCCATGGCAGCACCACCGAGTTTTTATTTGCAGAAGCACCACAGCCCGAGTTTTACTCGAATTTAATGCCGACAGACCAATTAGATGGGTGCTGTCATGAAGATACTCACTAGAGACCACCCAAGAGAAACCAATTTGTTCCAAAACTGCCTGTCTAATCCCATGTACTTCTAATCACATTTCTTTTCCTACTACTGTGCATGCAATCAGAAAACGAGCACTATTAGAAGTGCAAAGCACTCTACATTTAATTAATTTGACAGTCATTATAGGAGGCAAGTATCGCTTCCTTACTAGTGATAAAGGAAAGCTCTCCAGTGTTCTAAAGGCATTTGAAAACTTCCAGTCTTAATGAAGGTTGTATTTATGGTGCATCACAAAATTTTGAAACTTCCCTAGAGCTGTAACTGAAATCAAAGTCAAATGGTTGCATTTTTAAAGGTCTTGCACTTAGAGTAACATAAAAAACACCAAAAGTAAAAAAAAAACAACCAAACTTCTAGAATATCGTCCCGGTCAGCTACTGACATTGTCATGAAGATGTAAGAGCAAGTAATGGTAGCATAAACAAGGTGCCAGGCCCAGTAGACAATTTCTCTTTGTTTTTTGTCAATATTGTTACTCATTTTTAACCCAACTTTTTCTGGTTTTGCATTTCGAAGTATGAGAAACTCTGAGCTGCATCTGAGTATCATATAGGCATACAGTCCATTTAAGCAACTTGTGTTTAAATTGCTTTTTAACTGTACTATTTATTTGTCCTTTGAGTATAGCTCTCCTCACAAGACTGTCTTAAGCTCCAGAAACATTAAATCCAGATGAAAGATACCACAATACAGAAATGTTCCAGAGTGAGGTATGGGATGGACCCTTTGGACCCACCACAGAGATGCTGCAAATAACACCTACAAGCTGTGAATCGCTGTTTACTTCAATAGATTTATCCCTTTAATCACACTAATGAATGGTTTTATCTAAACTCTACCGTCTCTCTGAGTATGAATACAGTAACAGCATATGCTTGATTCTTTGGAATACGGCAAAAACTCCACATATTTTTCTTCAAGGAAATGAACAAACTAGAAATGGTTTTGTCTTACTACTGAAGGCATTAAATTACAACATCTCTGAACTGTCTGACCTAAATCATCACTTTAAGATAACGAGAGAGGTTAAGCCTGTGATAGAAGCAGAGGATGGTGGTTCCAGAAGTCTGGATTCCGTTTCTTCCCGTTTCACAGAATGTGCAAAGCATTTTCAGTAAAAATGCCAGCTCTTCTGCAGCTGTGTGGAAGACCTTTGCTTCCACATCTGAAATGACAGTGACATGGGACTTCAGACTCAAATCCTGCAATGACACATGGCAAGTGTTCACACAAAGATCCCATTAAAGTTTACGGAACCCTAACACCAGTTTGTATTCTCAGATCCTATCTATTGACTTTCTTTCTGCATAACTTGATCCCGAATTGTTTCTACCCTCTTAACTTCTCTACCCAGTTGCACAGTATCAGCTATACTTACATAGGATAGATTGTTCAGCTACATGCCTTGTCATCACAAGTGACAGAATAATGTAGTCTACAAAGATTAAAATGGGATTCTTGGAGAATTTCAAATATAGAGTAGACCAATGACAAGTCGGTCATGCTCACAAAGAACCAAACATTTCTTTCTTAATTCTCCTATAAGTTTTTTATGCAATAATTGGGTGAACTCCAGTGAAATGTGTGTGCCACTGAGCCACCTAGTGGTTACTTTCAAAAAATAAAAGGCTCTTCAGACATAGAAATCAACAGGTTGGATGTGTGAATTCAGGTAGTGTAAACAAAACCTCTACACCACTTGCAGTTTGATCTGTATCCTGAATACAAAACTGGACATTCTCCAGAGACAACCAGCTGTCGTGGCTTACAGATGTTCTGCCAGTGACGTTTTACCAACAAGTCTTTTCATGACATAAATCATTAAGGTTGTAAACTGGAACAATTAATGCTTTTGCTAAATTGTCATACTCATGGAGCAAGAGCTTTATTTTAAGGGGCGCACTGAAAATAGGGCAAGCAACAAAGGAGAGACCATCATATAAATACGGTTTGAAAAATCAGTTGACCTGCCTTACATGGAATCCTAGAATGGTTTGGGTTGGAAGGGACCTTTAAAGGTCATCTAGTCCTACCCCCCTGCAGTGAGCAGGGACATCTTCCAACTAGAGCAGGTTGCTCAGAGCCACATTCAACCTGACCTTGAATGTTTCCAGGGACGGGGCTTCTACTACGTCTCTGGGCAACCTACGCCAGTGTTTCACCACCCTCATTATGAAAAATTTCTTCTTCCTTCTATCTAGTCTAAATCTCCCTGCTGTTATATTAAAAACATCACTCCTTGCTCTGTCAAAACAGGCTGTAGTAAAGAGATCATCCCTGTCTTTCTGATAAGCCCCCTCTAAGTACTGAAAGGCTGCAATAAGGTCTCCTTGGAGCCTTCTCTTCTCCAGGCTGAACAACCCCAAAATGACCTGTGTCCATTCTCTGTTTTCCAACCAAACCCATCACAGCCACAATTAAGCTAGTTTTAAGTTACAGTTTATTTCATGATTGGAACTCCTATGGAAGCATAAGCTGGGACCAAAGACTTTGCACTGTTCTTTTAATTATAGGATTTTATAGCAAAATAAAAGGCAAGTAACTTCAGTTCTTGAAATCTATTGCTTTTATTGAAGTTTCATGGCAACATACAAAATACAGTGTACTATCAAGATGCTTATAAAAATTCAGACACCATAATAAGTGCATAAGAAATATCAAAATGAATTTGCATTGAAGACACAAGCTCTAAGGGAATTCTCTCCAGCTATTTCAAAAAGGAGCTCCTTAAGTGTTCTCAGCAGTCTGTCCTCCTATGAGCTACTGCTCATTGTCCTTTGTTTTGTTGTTTGTTTTTTAAACAGTTGAGAACTGTTACAAAAGAACAGAAATATAACTACCAACAAAGTCCCTGTTGGATTAACAACTATGTTGTGGTTTTCACAGAAGACCATATAAAGTTATTTCTTTCAAGAACCATCCTATTTGGAGAAACTGACTGGTTAGGTTAAGTTGAAGTCCAATTCAGCAGTGTTGCAGATTCTGTCAGAATATACATCTTTTTGCAGTTTTCTCCATTTCAATATTTTGTCTGTCAGCTCCTCCAGCTCCATCACGAGCAACTCTGCTTTTGTCAAAGCAGTATCCTGCAGCAGAGAAGAGTTGGGTTTCATATCTATATATCCTGTCAATCTGGCAGGACATAAAAATAACCCAAACAACCAAATAGCACTCAATTCTTGATGCTGGAGGAGACAGAAAGCTCACTTCTTTTGCTACTCACCATATTCTTCACGCTGTTTGGTACCTCAGGGATACTTCTTACTGCCTGCAAATGGCTTTCAAGCTTCTCAATGAAAGTCATCGCCTCAGTCAACAATTCTACTACAGACCTGTAAACAAGAATGTGACCCCTACTCAGAAATTGTGCAAAATGATGAAGATTTAATACTTCCAAGCTCCCCCCCCGCGGGTTTTCTTGATCCTCTTTGTCATTTATTTGCAAGTTCCTAACCATCTAATCAATTTCTCTGCAATTACACTTCTTTTATGAGTCTTGGCAACAAGTACAGAAGGAATTGTAGAAATGAATATGCACTTCTTCAGTAATGGACTAGATCTTTAGGCCATAAGAGGAAGGACTATATTTTCAAAACATGTACTGTGCATGTCCGGGAATCATTCACACACTTCTCCTGAGCAAGTCACAGAGGAAGGAACACACCAAATGCTACAGTAACAATCCCACCCATGGAGAAGCACAATGAATCAAGCATTTAACACATCTGTTTAAAACAAAACATGGCAAATTGTTCAGTAATTTGCAGAAGACAAGACCAATCACCTAAACAAATACTCAAAAAAAAAAAATCTATCACTACCTCTCTGTGAATTTAGAAATGAGTAAACTATTGGCTTTTAGCTGAGGTTCTGCTACCATTTTTTATTTTCATACTTACGAATGGAAAAGTGAATGAAAGCATGGAATTTTTACTGCCTGTTTGACCAAATCAATTTGGACAAATGCAAGCAACGAACAATTATTTTCTATATGCCTACTTGTGGAAAGTAGCTTCAATAGGCAGGCTGTCTTGACACCGAGGCTTTATCAACATCTTTCTAAGAGCCCTCTTGTTTTTCAGTACAGCTTCCAGGTGTCTGTTCATATCTTGCAAAATCTCGCATTTTTGGCCTATAAAATAAGATTGCAAAGTTGAATCTATTGTCCTGCTAAAACAAGAGCAAAGTTTCCTCTAGAAAAAGATAGAAAAAGTCTGGTCTATGGCACTGGACAATATACACACAAGAAAGATATCGTTAATCAGAATTACTTTTGTTGGAGAGTACAAGACAGTATCAGTACGCATCTCAAAGTTATAGTACCTACTTTTTAAAGATACAGCTTTGTTAATTGTTTTACATTATCTATAGTTTTAGGTAAACGGTCTTTGAGATGGAACCGACTTCTTAAACTATACCACAGAACTGAAGAGACAGCTGCAGTAACTTCTAGAAGTATCACATACTCAGATAAAACATTAATCTGCTGATGAAGTCATCTAACGCTCTCGGTTCTTCTAAGGTACAAGTGCACTTACCCAAGTAAAAAGGGTGAGCAATGTCTGCTGTCTCCTTCTCCAACTGCAGCATTTCAATTTTCAGTTTCTTCTGCAACAGTAACAACATCAAATGGAAGTGCATTTTTAACATATTTATCCAGACACTATTGACTCTCTTGGGATGGGGAAAAAGTAGAAAGCAGGAACATGGGGGAGAGAGGCAAGCATTTACCGTGCTCTCTGGAGTATTTCTACTACAAGGTGGGCCTTTTTTGGTCAATAGGAAAAGACTGTTTAAAAAAACCACCTGAACAGTTTGCTGATTTATTTGGAATTTGTGCTGGAAAAGACAGATCCTGCAAATCATTCCTACAACACAGAAAATTACATCTCCTACAAAGCAACTTCACAGTCTATATTCTACTAAAGAAGACCTCACAGCCCCCAGATCCCTCCCTTTGGCAAGGATTGATTTGATAAACCAGCATGAGAACAGCAGATACCTTCCCGTGGCTGAAAGAGTTGTGGTTATTGTGGCTAAACAAGAGAAGACTGAGGAAAGTATAGAAGACATACAAGCCTCTAAGGACACACAGAGAATTGTTGCTTTGCTTGATCACTGAGGAGAGGATGAAAATAAATGTGCTTCAGCCACGTGCAGACTGACATGTCTTTCGAGTTATACTGAAAAATTCTGTTTCATAATTTTGGTCAGTCCACTGAGGAAAAAGTGATAACTGTTAAACAACTAAACTGCTAAAAAAACAAACAACCCCAAAACATGAAACAATAGCATGTGACAGTCCAATACCTCATCAGGTGGCATGTATTACCTCTAAGCATTGAAGTGTTGGGTGTACACTGACAACACTACAGGCTGTACCTCATTGATTTCAGCTTCCATGTTTGCCATTTTTTCCATCTTTGAGAATTTCATAAAGCACTGGGGTTTTCTACTGATTGAATCCAATGTCTCCTGTAAAGGAAAATGACGGTAAAAAAAGGCAGTCAGCAGCAAGAATATCTCAGGCAAATTCTCAGGATTGGCTTTTAATAGTCTAACATCACTGTTAATCTCTTGCACTATGCCATGCAATAATTTTGATCTGCAAACTCATAAAATACAAGGATTATTTGGAAAAAATGAACACAAGTGAAAATAAAATTTCATAGAAGGCAGCATGAGCGCTTCAGCAGTGATATTGGCTGACATGCCGCTGGAATGCACTAGAAGGAAGGTATATAAACACCTCATGTCTATACGTCAGAAATATACACTCCAGAAGGAATGGTCATTCCCAGTACAGAATGCTGCCATCAGCCCAAAACACAAGAGTTCCCCCAATAAACAGGAAACAACTTCTCTACCTTTCAAATTAACGGGTAGTTGCACCAACAGTAACAGGGTTTAGAGCTATCCATCTGATTTCCAGCCGGCACCGTCTCGGGTAAGGCACAACTTCGCCGGGCTGCGGGCGCGGCGCTGGGCCGAGGAGAACCCCGCGGGAAGCGGCGGGCCGGGCACCCGCCCTGCAAGCAGGGGCACGGACGGGAGGGAGAGCCGCAGCACAGCACCCGAGCCGCCCCTTACCCTAAACCTGTACCGCAGGTGGCTTTGGCCACGTCGCTGTTTCCCCCCGGGGCCGTTACCTGGCTGAAGACGCCCGCTTCCAGGCACCGCGCTAGCACGGTGGCCGCCGCCGTGGGCTGCCCCCACTCCCAGGCGGTTCTGCGCGGCTCCCTGCCCCGGCTGAACTCCACGAGCCCCCATTCCAGCCAGGGCAGGATCGCCATCGTCGGGGAAGAGGAGAGGCAACGCTCCGCCGTGCCGAGCGCCTCTGAACCCTCCTGGTCCGCCCGCTCGCTACGGAGGAAGCCGTCCGCCATCGCGGGCGTGGCAGGAAAAGCGGCGCGTGTGACACGCGTCCGGTTCCGGGGCAGCCGCTGGGGGCCGGCGGAGCGGCGGTTCGCGAACGGCGGAGGCGGAGCGCGGGGTGGCTGCGGGGGCTCCGCCGTAGCGGAGCCTGTACCAGGTGGGTTGGGTTGGGTTGGGTTGGGTTGGGCTGGGCTGGGCCGGGACGGGACAGGCCCGGCCCGGCCGCATCTCACTGGGACGGCGGGGCCGGGGCAAGGGCCAAGCGGCCCCGGTGGAGCTGGAGCAGCCGGTGCGGGGTTGAGGCGGGGGGACCGGGGCCTGTAGAGGGTCATTGCTGGCTTCGCCCATTGCCCAGGGTCCTGCTGACCCGCTTCCAGCAGGAAGCGCTTCTCCTCCTGGGCTGCCCGGCCGTTTGCGCGCTCAGCTACCTCCTTGTCCCCCACCTCCCCGCTGCCAACCCGACACTAATCCTTAGCTTGTAGCTTGTCCTGGGGATTAACGCCTGCTGGAGTTATGGGAGATGGATGTTCGTGTGTCCGCAGCCAGAGTCACGGCGGAGGAGTCAAATCTCTAAAGAAAACAAATGTTTCCGAAAAAGCCAATAAAACCGTAGTGTTGACAGCCGGACAGTGCTGGTAGAATGCTGCTAAAATCACGGCCAGCCTTCATGGAGAATCTCCTTACACTATTGGGCTCAGAAAGGGGCAAAGTGTGGAAACCATGCAGTTTTCCCCCATCGTTTTAACTATACTGGTTGCCACATTTCAATATTCAAACTACTGTAATGAAGGCACCTTAAGCGAGGTAAATCTTTTCAGTTCTAGGTTTTGGTTACGAGGGAGACAAAAACTCAGCAGTGAAAGGATTCAGTACATTGAAATGCTTGTAGTGTTGTAGACAGCATGCCTAAAATGACTGTTTACATTTGCTTTATCACAGAGGCTTTGGATTGCAGCTCTCTAGTGCAACATAACACGGAAACTGGCTGAAGCTGTCACTGGGACCACCTACGTTTGACAGAGAACTGTTAGGATGGGAAATAGTGCATTAAAAGCCCACCTGGAGACAGCACAGAAAACTGGTGTGTTTCAGCTAACGGGAAAGGGACTTACAGAGGTAGGGGAAACGTGGATGTTTGTGTGCGTGACTGATACTTTTGGGGAGAAATTCCCACCTTGTCATAATGCACTGTATAAATATATTTCTGATAAATACTGAAGAATAATATTACTTCAGGAGGTGTTTTCCTTTTAGCAAAGCAGATTTTTGCTTGAACTATCTTCCGATCGAGGATTTATGTGTCAAGGCACTTGTATGCTTATGAGCTTTAGAGTGCACGTATGTTTGAGAAGTACTAGTTATGGTGCTGTGCTTTTTTTCAAAAGGGCTGTAGACTTGAGGGGAAAAGAAATGTAAATTTTATAACCATATTGTTACCTAGCAGGATACTCCACAAATTTGTTGTGTTTGGATACTTACGCTGTATTTAACTATAGTCATATGAATAGTTTGTACAGGCTGTTGACTGAGCTGCAAGCATCTTGAAGGTTATTATATCAGAATTTGTCTGGACTTTTACTCAGCTGCAGAAAAATACAGAATGTTTTGGAACTGTTGAGTAACAATTCACAGAATAGACAAAAATACCTCTATACTGCAGTAATTTTCCAAGACTTTTCTAAAGTATCTTCTTCCACTATCCTACCTTGTCTCTTCCCTTTTCCTCTGACAAACCAAAGGAGAACCAAAACCACTGGCCTATTGACCAGGTCTCTCTGATGCCTATTGTCAGGTTTTTCTTTTTTTCAGCTCAGTGCCAAGTGCACATTAAAGTGGTACAGGATGTAAAAAAAAATAAGGAAAATGGTTTACATAATTATTTGAAAAGAAAAGCGTGAGAAAAAATTCCCAATCCTTCTCTGCTAAAATACAGAGTTGTTAACTAGCCGTAGAATATTTTTGAATAACAGGCATGTTAAGAGAAACACAAAAGAGGACTAAAATGTAAACGAGCTTGTGTCATGCTATACTTTCCTTCTCCCTTTATAATTTGAATTATTTGGATTAAAAACTAGATGCTATACGGTCTCCTTTATATCCATTTTCCCTTTCTCAGATAAAAAAAAAACTTCTAAAAACATGTATTAAGCAAATATGCCAACTTAATTGCACATGATGTTGATTGGATATTATGATACATATGACAGTATGTAATAGTGATACAAATGTGAATTGAAATTTTAAGATGTGTAACTTGAACATTTGAAGTTGTATCAGCTATTTCAGTGCTCTATCTTTTGTCTCTCCCCTAGTTTCCTGAAGATCTGCAGAAGCTAACAAGCAACTTGAGGACAATAGACTTGTCGAACAACAAAATAGAGATCTTGCCACCACTCATTGGGAAATTCTCCTTTTTGAAGAGCCTTGTTCTGAACAACAACAAACTGAGTATGCCTGCTAATTAGTATCTCCTAATTAATACCTCCACAGATTTTTTTTTAAATAGTAACCTGACTTGTCTGATCTGAAACTAGATTATGATGATTTAACAGTCTCAGGACATAAATGGGGAGTTTAGTCACCTATACTGAAATCTTTGGAATTCACGTAGAAGAAAAAAACCCCAAAACAACCATACATTAATCAAAACTAACTGCCAACTTAGTTATCAGTTTTACAATGGCATGTAAGTACTGAAAATGATAGTGTTTCTGTGCTGTGACTTGTCTGATCTGAAGGTTTAACAGTGTCAGATGGTTTAGTATTTGCATAGAGAACAAATAATGAAGATGATCTGTAGAAAATGTTGATGGTTGTTACTGTTTCTTTTGGAGAAATGTCCAACTTTATGGAAAAATTAGAATGAGGTGAAGAAACTAACTTGTGTATTAACTGCCTTTCTGAAGAATAAATGTAATTTGCAAACCTCTGACTCTATGGTGCAACTCAGGAGTGCTACAGGTTATATTCATTTATGTAGGTGAAATGAGGGATGAATGAACACCAGCAGAGCTTACCTGGTGAGGCTTATGTGCTGGTATGATATGGTGTGAATTATCTGAGGACTTACTTTTGAGTGACTTGAGTAATACCTAGCTTTAAAGGGCTGCGGCAGACCTGAAGCTGTGAATTGTGCAGTGCTTCAAATGTCACAGAAAACATTGGCAAAGCAGTTAGTAAGAAGTATAACTGAGAGGCTAAAAGTAGTGTTTTCAGCCTGTGATTTGAAGGTTTGCCTTATATGCAGATTATTTTTGAGGATATTTGTGGAAGTTGGTTAAAAAGCCTGTGTTGTCAGCGGGCTTAACTTTCTGTGCAGGGATCTGTGCCTTCACTGGAAAATGGGGAGCAATCCTGGGAGAAATTGCTGTAATATAGCACTGTTTTCCATGCAGAAGCTTATTTGACTTAAATGGGTATGAATTTTTACTGCGCTTTGTTTAAGTCATCTCTTTGTTATTTATTTCTAGCTGCTTTACCTGAGGAGTTGTGCAAGCTGAAAAAACTGGAAACACTACACTTGAATGGCAATCACTTGAGGCAGCTACCAGCTGCATTTGGACAACTTTCGGCTCTCAAAACCTTGAGCCTTTCTGGAAACCAGCTTCGGACTGTGCCTACACAACTCTCTGGCCTTCGCCACTTGGATGTGGTAGATCTTTCCAAAAACCAGATCCAAAATGTGCCCGACACTGTGGGAGAATTGCAGGCTATCGAACTCAATTTGAATCAGAATCAGGTCTGGTAACAGATATTATGGGCATGCAGATTCAGGACATGGTATAGCCTGGATTTAGTATATTCACAAATTATAAGATGAGACCATCGAATTTATTAGCTAAAAAAATATCTCCTGGACTTAACAGAAATGAGAGATCATAACTTGAATTTATTTACTGATACAATCAACTGCCTGATTTGACAAACTAACAAAGCCTTAATTTAGTCATGCAGAAAATTATTTGAACAGTTATTGAGTAGGAATATGACAAACAGATGTGTAGGCTGCCTGTCCTGAAGAAAAGAAGTTACTTGGATTTCTGATTGTTATTGTTGATTAGGCAGTGTAGTTAAGTAGTTACTGTTAATGTAGTTTATGTTTACAACATGGTAATTGTTCCATATTAGTCTGAAACAAGTCACTTGAACTAATGAATGATCACTAACATTTTAATCACATCTTTCCATTTGTTTTTTTATTTCTACTAGATTTCCCAGATCTCCGTGCAGATCTCCCACTGTCCACGCCTCAAAGTCTTGCGTTTAGAAGAAAACTGTCTAGAACTCAGCATGCTTCCTCAGAGTATCCTCAGTGATTCTCAGATCTCACTGCTTGCAGTAGAAGGCAACCTCTTTGAAATCAAGAAGCTCAGAGAACTGGAAGGTTATGACAAGGTTTGTCTCTTTTTTTTTTTTTTTTTTTCTTTTAAAAGAAGCTTCTGATGAACTCCTTACCCAGTACCTCCTTATATGCTGGTGAATAAAAGCACGGTCTATTGGTATTGTCACTGGTCCTGGCTTCATAACTAACCACTGAAAAAAATTTCAAGAGTTCTTCAAAGATTAACTTTCTCATAGGATTCAGGCTCTGTTCTCTGACAAGCATCTTTAGAAGGGTAGCTATTGATGGCAGGTGTGTGTCTTCACTTTGGGACAGAAAATATGGATGCTTTCTATTATGCAAAACCCTTAACACTTGAGACTTGACTGTTCATCACTGTGAGGACTTTCATTCTAGAACATTAATCTGAATTACAGCAAATGGCAGCAGATTTTGGCTTTTTTTTTTTGTTCATTTGACTGAAATTAAAGCTCTAATGTTTGTCTGGGAAATGAAAATATGCTTTAGATGCAGAGTGCTTTTGAGTCCGAGAGCAGAAACTTAGCTGATTTCAGTGATAATGAATCTTTATTAATTTCTGAATCTTGGATTTTTTTTTGTTTGCTTTGTAGTACATGGAACGATTTACAGCTACAAAGAAGAAGTTTGCGTGATGGCTATTCCGACCCTGTGTATTCCCAGTAAGAAGAGTTAGTGACTGAAGCTCCTGCTTCACTGACTTAAACCAAGACTGATGAAGGAAATGATCAGGGTACTCCTCCTCCTCCTCTAGTAGTCTGATACAGTCTTTTAAAGCCACATTGAATAAACTTGAACTAGAGAACATGGGTAGTGAACTGCTGAACCTGCCCAGGGGCCAGTTTTGATTTTTGTGCCACTATAGCTTTTAACACAATACGTGTTCTCCTTTGTCAGGGCTTGTTCTTTCACAGAGAAAGCGAATGAGCATTTCAAACTTGATGGTTCCCTTTTGTCAGGAAGCTGGCTGTTGATTTGTAAGAGGACTATTTCTTCTGGAAATATTTTTCCATGATAGCACATGGAAGTTTTACCACCAAAGCAGATCTGAAATACTGTATGTCTTGCAGTAAGCACTATTCTACAGAGAACTTTTACAGGTGAGGTTTTGATTTATAACCTGTGTAAGTTTTGTTGTTTTTGTTGGGTTTTTTTTTAATGAAGCACAAATAGTTGTGGCTAAGTTAAGTGTTTTATTAACTGCTTCTGGTAAACAAATCCTGGTTTGAGCATCCTTCATTCATATTTTACTCTAGGGGCTTTCTTTTTCCACAAGCAAGAATTGCACTACAATCCACTTCTGCTTGAGCTGTATCAAATAAAAATGAGGTTCATCTTCAGTATATTCTGTAAAAATGTATATTGCGGGAAAAACATAGTATCCTTGCACTGACTCCTTGTGTACAGAGCAATGCTGAAAGTTTTAGTCATCAGCTGACTGCTGCTGCCTTATTACCAAAAGCACCTAGCAAGAGCTAAAAATGTATGCAATTGTTTAACTTAAATTGAAAAGGAAAATGTACTTGTTTATTTTAGTAAATCATTTCCAAAAAAACAAGTTTATTTGGTGTAACTGCTGCTGTTGTGACTTTACCAAGTAGTATTAAGATGCCACTAAAAGCCATCACTTAGGTTTGTGGTTCTGTCAGTTGTTGCTAGACTTCAACGGCTTTGAGGGGGCAGAGGATTTGAGTTATGCCAGCAGTGAAGTAGCAATTCAGTTAATATGTACTGCATACAAAACTGAAAGAGGAGCTGTATAAAGTATGCTTC
The DNA here is from genome assembly GCA_025345505.1 of Todiramphus chloris collaris. Lineage (NCBI taxonomy): Eukaryota > Metazoa > Chordata > Aves > Coraciiformes > Alcedinidae > Todiramphus > Todiramphus chloris. Next base: position 1,800,728 of record JANVCC010000076.1, read on the forward strand.
TTTGCAAGATAATCCTGGATGCATGTACTCCTAATGAGACTTAAATTAATTACTGTTTTATACTTACACTTTCCTATGCAAGGCAAGAAAGGCATTTGGCAACAAACTCTACTTTAAGTTGCTGGAGTAATCATTAAATGTATACAACATCATATCTTATCTGCAGTTGAGAAAAATGCTGTGACCTCTGTGCCAATCCTTCTTCCTCATCGTAACAACTCCAAGATTAGCAACAAGTAGCTCTGAGATGCTCAGAAGATGCTCTAGTTCCATGAGCCTGTTGCTGTCTTATAATTCTTAGGTAGCAATACCTATTATGAGTGTTTTAAGGAGTATTGGCTCCTTATGCAAAGGACGGATGCGATCCCTTGTTAAAAAAGGAATGAGTTTTACTTATAAACCTCCATACCAAGTGTTACTTTATGGAAAAAACTACTCCTTCCCTGCAAGAAGTAGCTCACCTCTGTTGTCCGAAGTTTATTCAGCTTCAGACTAAGACTCTGCTGATCATGACATGCAAATCCATCTGTGAATAGTTTAAAGCTTCAGGATTGTTTTAAATTTTATCTCTTTCCACTTGATACCTAAATTCTATTTGATGTATTACCTTTGCTAACTGAAGTCTATCCTCAGTATGTATGCACTTGGCAGGGTTGTGGTGTGGTGGTTTGTTTAGATTTTGGTTTTTGTTTGTTTTTTTTCAAACGGGAAACATCTGTGCCCAGACATGCTGCCTCTCCATTTAATATTTATCATAATTCTTTTGTCTGTTCAACAAAGATGTGTAAAGAGATGGTAGATCAGAACATTTAAAAATGAGGGGGTTACCATTACTATGTGAAACAAAAACAATACCCCCCCCCCCAAAAAAAAACCCCAAACAAAAAAACCACCACACTTCCTCAAATACTTCCAAAAGCAGTAAATCAAATCAACATTTCTCTTATGTGATCACTAGCACATTTAGAAACCTTTCAATTACTGTTGAGTTCCTTTGGTACCTTGGACTTACAACAACTATCAAAAATTTTAAGCGAAAGGGAAAAGCCACCAAGCAAAATACTGAGCAATACTGCGTTAGTCCTGGACTAACCAAATTTGTTTCAGAACAGAAGAAAACTTTGTTTCAGGAAAAAAATAGTCTGATACCCTCATGTTTTAGCTCACAGCAATAAATAACTGTGACTAAGTCACTTAATAGACCGCTTTGTAGTCTTCAGTACTGTATATAATGTGTTAGTAGTTTCAGATTAGTAGTTTCTCAGTTTTCCCTTCTCACCACCCTCACTCTACAAGTGACACTATAAACCAATTTTATTTCCCTACACAATTATACTAGCAGCTTTTTAGTTTTGGAATTGAGGTAGAAAATGTTACCTTAGTTAACAAGATAAGCCATTCACATATTTCATTTCAGACTGCAGCACTTGCTCTCCCATCTTCCATTGCAGCAAGATACACTTTTCATCCATCTATTCAGTCAATGTTTAGATGGTACATATCATTTAGACAGAGCTGTTTCAACTGCAGCAAAACTGAACTAGCAACTGCATGTCACTGCATTGTGTAAACAGCAAATTGTTTCACCAGCCAGCTTGCAGCAGCAAGTTGCTGCACAAGTGCCATGTGCTGCAGTTCATACTATAGTTACCCCTGTGTTAAGAGGCTTAATTCGTCAAGGAGTAGGCTAGCTTGAGTTTACCCCTGATCATTTAAATGTACGCAGAGGACGCATGCTCCAAGCTCACTCAAAATAGATAGAGGCAGGCTGTCCCTAATTTTTGCTTTCCTAGTTACTGGTAGATATACAATATAAGTACTTCTTCCAAGCTGTTCACAGAGTTGTTCTCTTGCAGCTCAAAACTGCTGCAAGTCAACGTAAGTCTGTATTTGCCTCTCCTCTCAGAGCATTCTGGAAATTTGAGCCTTTAATTTCAGAGAAAATACAATCTGAAATTGCCTGGGAAGTGAAACTGCATTTAGAGTAGGTTAAATCACTAGATTTCACATACTGGACTAGGTATTTGCTAGGCCTCTGTTGCCAATACTTGGTTGTAAAATCATTTAGTTCCTTTATCATTCTTACGTAGAGTCCCCTGTCAAATCAGTCTTGCAAAGAAGAAATGGACACATTCCATAGTCTGAAGCGATGCTGATTATGCAAGGATGAAAGTTAAGAGTGTTAAAGAATATCACAATATTCCTCTCTTCCCAACCACACCCATTCCTTTGTTAGCACCAGGATTTCTGTGAAATAAAAATAGAAGGGAAACTTCCTAGTTGCATAGTAGCAACTAGTTCTGCCAAGTTTTTCAAGGACAGGAAACTAAACAAAAAAGTTTATAAGAGAACAACAGTTTTAAAACACATTCAGTTATAAAAGTATGTATTTTTTTGCACAATATATAGTTTAACAATCAAAAGCAGAAACTGTAAACCTTCATTCTTAACAGCATTCAGAAATACAAAGAAGTACAATGCCACAGATAGGGAAAAAAGCATCTATTCTACAGACAACAATAAGACAATCCAAGAAGCAGACTGGTGTTTACTAACACAGAAGCACCAACTCCCTCACAGATTTGGCTCTTGCTGCATCAGAAAATAATATTGGTATTCCACTAATACTCAAGCTCAGAGTCTCAGAAGTTACTTTCATGTGTGGTTTTCATCGCAATGCTATGATAAACCAATCGCAGCATTCTCTCAGCCAACATGCTAACTTGTTAGAGCTCAGGGAAAAATCAAGAACACAGACTTGTAACAAGGGAGAAAAACATTCCGAAGTTTGGACTGTCCAAATGCTACAGAGCAGGTTTGCACTGTCTTAAGCAGAATAAGGTCACTCTTCTGGTCTCCTGTTCCAGGAAACAATCATAATTAAATAACATATACTTTGCTTTCACAACCAGCAGCAAATATTCCTTCAGTTAACCTGAAGTTTGCAAGAAAGAAAAGAAAAAGCATGCAAAGCTCTCTATGCTTTTCCACCAAAATGGTTAAGAAGTTTACTATGCAACATTCTTAAAAGTACTTTTTTGCTACTTTTGTTAAGTACATTTACTAATGGGGCAGATAACGAGCTTTTAAAATTCATTAGCTTTCCAACTGGAAGCTTTCCAGAAGCTAACACATGCTACTGAAGTATCCAATCCCCTAAAAATTACTTTACCTTATTCATGTAAGACAGTCTACCACTGGCCTATTTATTACATGCAGCAGCTCTATCCTTTGGTCAGTTTGGGGTTTGGGTTAATGGGTTTTTTTTTTTGGTTGGTTGGTTTTTTTTTTGTGTGTGTGTTTGTTCCCCCCCTCCCCATTCTCTTTGAAATATCATATTGTCCTGGGAGTGAACCGAGAATATACCAGTAATACTGATTGTAGCTCTAAAAAAGACCTAAACACTTAATGCTGTTCTACATTTCAGAAGATTAGTGTCATCTCTCTAGCCCTGGGATTCATTATTAATGGCTATTGGATACTTGTGGACAGTCCTTCCAAAAAAATCACCCCATAATGCTATTAAATTATTCCTCCAATTGATTTGGTTTGAATATTTTTGCCATCCAACACTGACTATCGTAGGTTAGTCCAAAGTATCATTTTCACCTCTTGAAACAGGCAAAGTATATCGCTGTGAGGAGTTAAAGTTATACAGGTCACCTGCAATTTACTTGCAAAAAAAAATTAAAGAAAATCCTGTGACTAAATCCCATTATATTACAGTAAAACTGAAGTGTTTTTTCTTCATAGGAAGGGAGCTTTACCTCACCTGTTCAGAAGCTCCTCTAGTCTGCAACAGAACAGGAATATTTTTAGTTGCAAGTAACTTGGACATGTAACATTTCCAACTGCCAGTCCCAAAGTCTGCAATAATAAACCAGTCAGGAATCTATGTAGAACTAGTTTATTTAGAACTAGCATACAGTTCTTAAATAGGTACTGCTTCCTCCAGGCTTGTGACAAATAGGTTTCATAATAAGCTTCTCTGTTTTCAGCAGGTTTAAGAAGCTCCCCCAAAATCACTGCTGAAAGCAAAGTCTGCACCAGATGTCAAGTCATTATTTTGCACTGGAGAAAGCTGTAAACCAAACTCCAGTGGAAACTGGCCAAAAATTGAATCTGATACAGTATGTGGGAAAGCTCTGTATTTTTCTACATTTTTTTTCCTGTTAGGATGCATCATTCAAACACTTAAATGTTAACTTTTAGATGAGGGGCATAAAATTTTCTGTCAAGTAGAATAAATAGTTCAGGGAGATAGTATGTGGGGTTTTTTTCTACTCACACATGCATGAAGTTTAGATCAGGTATATACACACACAACAAATATCAGAACAATGCAACACGATTTCCTAGTCCTGGCCTCCAAACCAATGTCAATTTACAGAAATAGAAACGTGTATACCCCTCCAGTTACCTTTACATTAAGGTTTGTGTGGTTAGGAAGCGTTTTAAAGCCCTCAACCCACACACAGTAAGTAGTGGGCCCCTGCAATTCTGTAATCCACAAACTCAACCTCAAGCCATGTGGTTTAGATTGTAAAACTACAGTTAGCCTGCTAGAGTTACAAGTCAGACAATACTCACCAAGTCCCTATTTTAGTGAAGACACTCAACTTATGAGGTATTTCAAACAGTGCAAAGTGCCCCCTCCAACTTCCCACAACTATGAATTCAGGTTACCCTGCTTGTTCAACTTCAATTGTATCTTGGGTGAAAAGAAAAAGAAGACTGGGAGGGGGAATAAAACATGCAAGAAGATTCTCGAAGCCATTACACTTTAAGCCCTGAGCAGTTTAAAGAAAGTGAAGGCAGATGAGTAGGAAGTTATATTGGCTGCTTTCTTGGACTCAAGGCCACATTTACATGAAGCAATAAAAAAAAAGAAAATTAATCCCTATAGGAAGGGTACTGCTTCATTTTTCCCAGCCCCTCATTTAACAACAGGAGAAGTTTCACAGATCCATGAATACGGTGGCTTGCAGCTGGAGAGACAGTATCATCGAACAATGACAGCAGGCTTTAATTGTCAATTAGTTTCTTGGCTCTGATGTTGGCTTGCTCAATGCGATCCCTGTTTGTATCGGCCTGAAAGAAATTCATAGGTCATTTGCAGACTTCATGCAAAACAATTTAAAAATTCAAACCAGCATGCCCTTCTGAATTGCCAGGTATTATCTTGTGGTAGACAGAAGGGAAGCAACTTTTATAACCCGGAAGTAATTCCTCCCCCCCCACTATACGCCATCACTTTTGGCAGAAACAAAATCAGAAGTGCTTTGGGTTTCTTAAGCTTTTAGCAGGCCCTCAAAACATACAGCAGCTTGCCTCAGCAATTCAGGAAGAATATTAACAGAACAGGGAGATTAAAAATTCCCTCTCTCCAAGTGTTTGGACACCTTAATGATCTTACAGAGCATCTTTGTTGCTATGGACTAGAAGTAATAGTCAAAACTGGAAGTGACCCATGGGCACAACGTCAGAATTACTTTGCTTCGTTCAAAGCCCTGGTTTTCACCCACGCACCCTCCAGTGTCCTAGGTGTTCTAATAGTATAGTATTTATAAGAAAAAACACTTCGTTTTCTAATTGTTTTACTACTATAAACCATCACAAGTCAACCACAGCATCTAGGCTGAACAAGTGTCAAAATACAGTTTTATTGAAAGATAAGGAACTCTGAAATAATTCCCTGATTATTCAGCCTGCAGTGGGGAATAAGCAGGAGGGGGAATAAGCACAAAACAAGCCTCTGCCCTCACCATGAAGAGGAATACCCCTGACAAGCTCTAGCCATGACAAGTATTAGCCATTTCACACCTTCATGATGCAATGGGCAGGAAAGAGGATGTTGGTCATTCGAGCCTTCCCCCCTTTTCTTCCCTTCCTGCCCTGCAGGTCAAGCGTTGAGGAGGGGCAGGAATCTACTACAGGAAAGTGAGAATCTAACGTGTTACCACCACTTTGGACATATTGATCCAGCTACTAGATCTTTTCAGAAAAAGCCAGTAACATAAGCTTTTACTAGGGGGTTATTCAGACTAGGAGTCCTGCATACCACTGCAGGCTACCAAAAGTCACCCAGTCAAGCCTATGTATTTCCTAGGCAAGTGGGGAATTTTTTATTTTTAAAATAAAAATAAAAGCATCAAGTCTATTCTGAAGTTAAGATTAACACCAGTCTTTGTTTCTTTAAATGATACTGTGCTTTGGAGATTTACCTTTAACATTGATTTGGTTTCCACGGTGTTCACTAGATATAAAGTTAGCAGCAGAGAATTATTTAAATACCCTGAGACAGGCTGCCAGTCTCAAAACTAAGAATTGCACTTTGATTTTTATTGCTGTTTTGTAAAAATTCTAACTTATTAACTATTAAAATATTATGTAAACAAGACTTGATCAGCAAGATTTATTCAGATGACTAAAACTAAGGAGCATCAGGCCAAAACAGGTGCTTGAAACACTACTAGCAGTAACACTACTGTAAAAAACCAGTAATTCCCTCTTGCAGATAATTTGACCAGGCTATTTTCAGTCCACAAACTGTAAGCAGCAGTTAATCTGACCAGGCTATTTTCAGTGCACTTAAGCTGTAAGAATTTCACACCTCATTTTAAACTCCCATTAAATTTTCTAGTGTTCTTTAAAAATCTTTGACTTCTTTTACTTGACAATCACCCTCAGATCTCCAGTTTCAGAAACAGTGCAAGACAATCAAGGCATCCTCCATAAGATCTTGTTGATTTGCCTCAATACCACAACTCCTAAATTACTGCACAAAACCAAGATGCTAACATAGGTATGACTGGCATGTATGATTAGCTCTGTGTATTTTGAGAAAGTTCTGTTCCATATGCTTTTAACTTTATGGGGCATTTCAGCAATATATTTAACTTACCATTTCATCTTAATTGTATAATTTTTACAACAATTGGTGTTCACTTCTGCTTTTTTAACCTTTAATATACACTATTCATTAAAGCTTTCATTTTCCTTTCTTAACCAGTATGCCTGTAAAAGAACTTCTATTCATTTCAGAATATGGGGATTTCTAAAATAGGGCTAACTTCCTCTTCAGTTGCCCTTTGAAAGAGAACCCCTCAAAACATTTACATATGATTCATCTCTTTTGGGAAGTTAGTTTTTAAAGCAATAAAATTCAAATTAAAATAACAATAATGATGCTACTGGCTATGACTAGCTTCATGTAGAGGGCAAGGCAGGAGGTTTCTGTTGGATATCAGGAAGCACTTCCTGACAGAGAAGGTGATCAGACATTGGAATGACCTGCTCAGGGAGGTGGTGAAGTCACCGTCCCTGGAGGTATTTAGAGAAAGGCTGGATGTGGCACTTAGTGCCATGGTCTAGCCAGTGTGGTGGTGTTGGGTCATAGACCTCTGAGATCATCAAGTCCAGCCTTTTCCAGCCTCAGTAATTATGTGATTCTTCTGTGCACCTACAGAACCTATTATTCCAAAGTTTCCCCAGCCCCAGTATTAAACTGTTCCCGAGAATTACATGTGTTTTATTACACATGCTAACAATTACAGTGACTCTAGGAATTCCACAAGAATCTTGCTATTGTTAAAAATACCTCTTCCCTACCACAGATAAGATTCCCTACAAGCAACAACCCCTCAGTTACACCTTTAGTAAATCTTTGCCCTTTTGATCCAATCTAGTTTAGTTGCTTTTCAGAGTAAGCAGTAACCTGTGCTGTGCTTTTAGGTTTCCTGACACTCTGAAGCATTTGAATTCTGAGCTATATACCAAAGATTGTGAAATATCTCTTGTTCAAATCACTGCAACCTAGAGGATGGTATAATCTTAACACAAATTTACTGCAAATACAGACAGGACAGTGAGCCCATTCCTCACAAATTCTCAGTAACAATCAAAGCTGAACGCAGAGAACATCACTTACCTTTACATTTATCCGGTCTATTTGTTTATTCTGGGCATCAATCTCATTGCCCATATCCAAAGCCATGTTTTTCAAATTCCCAAGGATGTTTCCCACTTGAGCAAGATTTTCATCCATTTCATCTTCTCTGGCATCATTTGTTATCCTGTTCAAATAATTAAGAAAATGTTTCCAAGAATCAAGAACTTGCTTTCCCTACCCTAAATTCACAGAAATTGTTTGTTGCCCTGTTATCTGACAGGAAATGCATTCAAGCCAAGGTATGTTTTTCTTCTTTTAAAACCCCATTTATTTCAAGCAAGCAGCATACAAAAAAAGGTGCTAAACTAGTCATTATTACATAAATAGCCTTAGAAATTAAAATAACAGCCCCACAGGAAGTTTAGGACATGAGTTTGTCTCAAATATACTTTATGACAAGTCCTTAACATTTTTAACAGTCCGCTCAATAACTGAGTACTAAGCTCTACAGTCCTCACACCCAGAAAAAACTGATAATACCATCACTATGAAAAAATATGAGTGTAAGATAAGCACTACAATACTGAAAGAGTAGGCATCTGCCATCTCCTCCAAGCAGCAACAATTCCTCCAAGCAGTTGTTAAAAAACTTGCTATTTAGCAACTGCACCTAAAATGCATCTGAAAGAAGCTGACAACTGATAACTTTGGATTTCTTCATTTGAGATTGAGAAATATGAAGCAGCAAACCTTGTAATATATCCACCACTTGGTCCTCTTGAAGTCTGAGGCTGCTGCTGATTCACACTTCTTGGTTGCATGGATATCACATGATCTGCCGAGTTCTCCGTGCTGTCTCCCCAGGTTGCTCTGTACGCCTTGCTAGCCTCAAAGTTCTTTGTTCTACTCCATAAAAAGAAGAAATCAGAACTGCTACATCAGAAACATGGCTTCCTGGAATTTTGTATTAATCTATAATTTTTAAAAACATTTGTCTTGTGCCTGAAATACTACATTTTGTATAGACAGCCTTATCTATACAAGACAATTTCTTGTATCGGGATAGTACAAACATAACCAATTTACTCTAGGGACAGTGATTACTTCAGTCTTAAGCTTTAATATAAGCACAGTAACTTCCTTAAATTAATATAGTTTACCAGACAAGGGGAAGCTTATGATAGTAACAGGAAAGCCCACACTGTTATAAGATAAAGTTGTGTTTACAACAGCAGTTAGCCTGGACTCAGGATGTGTTACTTTTCAGAGAAGTAATGGGGATGAAGGAAAAAGCTCCTTCAAATACAGACAGCTACACTACAAGAAAAATATCTCAATTGGTTTTTGTTAATCATTTTCTGTTGCTGAGTCTTTTTGTTTAAAACTAATGTTTCTCAGGTTAGTTTTAATTCTGAAATAACAGTAGTAGTGTTTAAGTAGCTCCTTCATTCTGCAATTCAATGATACTAACTCCATTAAAGTGACAAACAAACTTACCATTAAACTTTTACCACATAGTTCAGAAAAGAAAAAAAGAAAATAAAGACAGTACACTGACATTAAGCAATCTCAAGAATCACAGACCCACAAAAGTGAAAAGGGAAGTAATAGGAAAATCACTGATCTAAATTGGGTCAGTTCTCATGAACTCTCAAGAAAGTATTTTGATAAGAATGTTCTCATGTTCACCTTGTTCGCTGGCATTTCAAGATTTAAACTAGATAATCCAGACTCCATTGCCACTTTCCTGCTTATTTAAAAGCCTGCAAAGGAAGATCTGTAGTGTCTTTCGGTACATCAAATTTATCAACTACAAATAATCATTTTCTATATCCATAATGCCTTTCAGTAGCCCAGATGTTTCACATTTGAAGAGGTATGAAAGTAGCTGTAATGAAGAAATAACCCCCTCATTCTTCTAGAATTTATGTAACTGAAATATGACATTGTTTTTCACAGGTCAGGTTCTATGAAAAGTACTCTACATACATCAAGAGGAAGAAATGAAGTAATTACTCAGTTCACAATGGAACTGTTGCATCCAGCAGGACCCTGAAGAAACCGAGTCAATTCTACCTCCTTGTACATGGCACAGGGTTAAAATCTCTTTACATTTACTGTAACTACACTGAGCATTATATTTTAATCTTATTCATACTTGAGCTGTAGCAGCAAGAGAGCTTTATATGCTTGGCTTCTGGATTAGCAAAGTGTTAGGTGCCAGAGGTGACTGTGAGGAATTTATTGAACAAAACCAAGTGGCCTGAAAACTACTTGTACATCTGAAGTAGACAGCTAAAATCAGAATTGTTGCTCAAACTAAGCAGAGTTAAGAGCAAAGCTTCTTAACCACCTGATTTTTATTTATTTTTTAAGAGTTGCTTTTCAAACATCTATACATTCACTTTTCTCACATATCATTTCTGTAAGTGTAAGGCAATTTATACAATCTGTCAAAACAGCAAGGGGTCAAAGCAGTTGTTCAACACTTCCACAGTTAATACACCATGTAGTAACTGACATTTTCTATTCACATCAGTATTACAACACATCACAGTCACAAGGAGACTGGCATGCAGATATCATGCACGTGCAAACACAAACCCAATAAATGCATCACTTCAGACAGCTGATTAAATGTACATCTGCACTAATATGACTGACCTTGTCCTAAAATCCGCTTTCACCAGTTAAGTGAATACAGCTTCTTATCCTAGTCTTCATTTTTAGAAAGCAAGCGTCAGTGTTAGGAGAGAATGGAGAAGAAAGAATAGTAAAGACCAGCAAACAGGTAAATTGTTATTAGTACACAGATTATATTAGAGTACTGCCAGTATTCTGTGTTTTCACAAAGCTTTTATAAATAATCTAAGCCTAGGAGAATTGAGAAGAGCTATATTTAATTCAGCAAGTTTTCATTTTTTTTTTTGTAAAGCTAAGTGAGAACAGCTTTGGAGATAAACTGGTTGACAAATAACTCTGACCTTGACAGAAAAATTTATGTACTAGTAGACATATGAAAGGCATTCAGTTTCTTTTTCTTCATTGCCTTCTACTTTGCTAGTAGATTTTTCTGCATGTTACTGCCCACTCTGGTATACAGCTAATTTATTTTGTTACCCTTGTATTTGGAATGTCACAAGAGTTCACCAGTTACGAGTTTGCTCAGTATCAATAAGCTGCTTAGCTTCAGTGAAATAAGACTGTAAACTACAGAAAACAAAGACTGAGTGTGTTGAAGTGTCCAAAGTCCACCAGCTTGATAAAATTAATACAAAGCAGAGGTCAGGACAGAACTATCTGCCTTTTCATGGTATTCTTATGACTTTCATAGTAACTCTTAAGACTTTCAGCCTTGGAAGACACATTCACATCTATCCTAAATGAACTTCAAAGTATTATTCTGTTAGGTAAGCAGACTCAGCTACTCTGAAGAATTTTTACCTAAATTTCTGCTGTCAGTTGAATGGTAAGGGGTTTTTGCTCATATTAAATAACTAAAAAAATTAACAAGCATCAGATTGTTCACTTTTGTGGTTACACTCTTACAATAACTTATTTCTCCTTCTATGTGAGCTACGATCACATTAAGTTCACACAAATCAATTAGATGCTTTGTTGCTTAAAGATAAAGCTAGCACCCCTCCAAAAAAATATTGTTTTCCTTATAATACCCATTTCTGATCATTGTTTAGGCTGTTCAGGTGTTTAGAAGTACAAATCACATGCCATACAAAAGATTAGATTACTCTTGAACATGGTAGCCATAACACTGATGTTATAAAGGTATTGTGAAGCAGGTCCACAAGAAGTTATGTAGTCACTAGTGAAAGATAAAAGCTTTAACAACAATAGCTGCTCTCTGACTCTCTTCCTCCCTAAAGTATGAACATTTTTGAAGTCCTAGAGAAGCAATACTACTGCCCTTCTCCAAACCAGAAGTTTTCTGGCTTCTAAAGTAGCACAAAAACAGTTTTGTGGAAGGAAAAAAAAAATTTGGAGGAGTCAAATTTCTAACAGACAGGCACTTACATATTTATTCCAGTTTGGTCCCATCTGTATGGACACAGATAATATTTACTAAATATAAGCTTTAAGGAGATGAGGATGTGCAGGATGTTATACAGCAGCTATATTTACAGTGAAAGGAGTACAATATATGGTTAGATGTAAGCTTTAGCTGCTCTCATGCCATTTTACAAGGGTACATCTCTACAAACCAAAACAGCCAACTTTCCTAGAGATTCAACATTGTTTTAATTAGTTCTTTTATTAGAGACCATTTCCTAGTACAGCAGCTATTGGGAATATTCTGGAACTTCAGACACAAGTACCTGTTTAACTGACCTGTTACAAGGGCAGACACAGAGCCCACAACATTTGTTGAGCTCTGTCAGTGTCTTCTCAGCTTCCCTCATATCCTTATTTATCTGGTCCATGCCTTCTTCTATGCGATTTAGTTGTTCTAGAAGAAAAACAAGTAACCCAAATAAAAATGGATTGGGTGAAGGTGGGGTTGGTATATTAACATATTTGTCAGGAAATTATAATTTTCAGTTCTATCTTTATACCAAGAGTAATGCCTTTTTTTTAATGTTAAGAAAGATATTAAGTGTTAAGTTCTATATACTACATAAAAATATTTTCCCTATCCTTAGAACTCCAGTTTCATTGCTGCTTTTAGAATAAATGCAGGCACCTACATTCATGCTATGGTGGACAGGAACCAATTCTACAGCAAAGCTGTTATCACATTGTAACCAGTAGGGTCTCTGAACTAATTTAAAACTTCTTAAGTACAACATACGGGAATAACCAATCAGCAAATCTCATTTTCACATAGCCTTTAATAAGTCTCTAGTTTCAGCAACAACTCTTGAATGATTTACCCTTTTTCTCAAGGGTGAAATTGATTTTTAGTGTTAAAGAGGAAGAAGGAAGGACTCACCTCCCTGTTCATCCAGCATGGTGATAGTTTTGATGCCAACATCCTGGGACTGCAGAAAGACATTTATTTGCAGATATAAAACCAGCTTTCAATACAGCAGTGCAAAAATCAGAGGTCTCTGCAGTACACTTGATAAGCCAGCCAAGCTCATAGTAGAGCTTTGGGCTAGGAATAACTTCTGTAGTAAAGCTACACTAAATTTCAAATTAGATCATATGTTAGGCTGAAAATCTCACCTTTTACACTGTCTCAATTAGTGGTTGTTTTGGGTTTTCTGAGTGTGTTTTGGGTTTTTTTCCACAACAGCTAAAATATATTTTAATTCTCAGATCAAACTATGACAATGTCAAGCTAAAAAAAAAATTATACCGAGCTGTGCCTTGCTTTGAAAAGTTGCAATTTGTTCATTCTTTATTCCTACATCCTTTAGAGCTGACAAGGCCTTCAGTTCTGGAAGCTAGAATAAAGGCAAGCAAAACAAAGCCTGCAAAACCATTCTTAAGAATTCAGCAGAAGAGACCAGGAAGATCATAGCCCATTGCTAGTTTTAGAACCAAGCAGAACTCCTCATCAGTGAGGTATACAGCACTATAAGTCTCTTTGCTGGCTCCAATTCCCAAATCTAGCACACAAGTTCTCCTCATGTTTTCCTGTAAAACTGGCAGCACAGAACTAAGGCAGGAGTTTTTAGCTTCTACGAATCACCAAACCAAGACAAATTATGTTGGCTACATGTTCTTAAAGTTTGTGTTTGAGAGTTATTCATTAGGTTATGACAATTCAAATGCATGACTGATAAACTGCAGCATCGTGATCTCCACAGCAGCCTACTACCACCTGGACAGAGAGTACAGACTCTAAAGCAGCAGCTACCAGACACTTTAGGGTCCTTATTCATTGGATCATTTTTTAAGTGTTCTTATACTGATACCAAATTGTGTCAATACTGAAAGTCTGGGTATTAGCTTTGAAAGGCCTTTCAACAGATTCCTCTTAGAATGTCACCTAGATAAACCCAAAATACAGATTTGTGTCAATTCATGTACAAGGGTGTTAAGAGTTTAATCACCATGCTTGACTATCTTTAAAGTTAAAGCTAACAAAGAGATAGTAGGAAGGTGTATGTAAAACTACTTTCCTTTAGAAACAAAAGCAGCCCTACCCTCTACTAGACACCCAACCAAGCCCCACCCTCCTCCTCAAAGCAAGGCATTGTCACACTGTTCACAGGCAAAGTGGGCTAAAAGGCAAGTGGAAGATGTTATGAGAAGCACATGATGCAGCAGCTGAAGCCACAACTGGCCATCACAGAAGACTTTTTATAACTGATCTGTAGCATTTGGAGATTAGGCTATTTTGCTTAAGAAAACAGGTTAAAAGGATATTGATCCTTCTCTGATCTGACTTTACATAATGTGAAAACCATTAGGTTTAATTCACACTAACTCTACTACTGAATTAAAGCAGCAACTTCTAATAATGAAGTTTTTTGAAGTTTGAGAAAGAAAAAAAAGTGTTTAAGATCATTTTGTGGTAGTTAACATGCTGCTTTTTATACTGAAATTAAATTTTCCAGGTAATTCAAAAGCTTTTCCTTACCTCAATGGCCAAGCCAAGAATCCTCCTTGTGCTTTCCAAAGACTAAAAAGAGAAATTTTAATAAGACTGTGTCAAAATATATCAGTGTTCTGAAAGTCTTCTTCACTAGTTCATTGCAGTAAGGCAACCAGTACCCAAAGGTTCACCTTATCTGTATGTATACATGCTACAACAGTCACAGTGACAGCATACCAGTTTTTTTTCCAGTAGCTAGTACACACTTGGGTTTCAGTACTTGCTAATACTTTCCTTATTCCATTGTAAAGTCATAAAAGACATTATATTCAAATTAATTTTATTTAACTAAAAAAAAAAGATAATTAAGTATAGACACGATTAAGAACAGTGTAGGTACCCAGCCTGCATTGTCTCTGCAATCTGATCTGGGTGATCAGTACTCAGCCAAGCAGTCAGCTTTACAATTCAGAAGTCTAAATTCATTCTTACTTTTAGGAGTAGTCTTTGCTCCAGTATTTACCTAGTCACATAAGAGTTTGAAACTCAGCTACACCTTTGCAGAATCACTACTCTAGACTGCCTTCATTTTTAAAAGATGCCATAACCTTGGCAGATAGATACTGTAACTGCAGGTGGCTTCCTATAATATTTACCTCATCAGTGACCTGGTTGGCCCTCAGTTGAATTTCTTCAGGTGACAGTTCAGCCATGGTAAGGAACTATCACTTCTCAAGTGATCACGTTAAAGAAAGTCTCCTTCCCTGTAACAGAAGATAGCAGTTAAGCACCAGAATTAAAAGGACATCCTTATCAGTATTTTTGAGTTGAAACCAGAAGACATTTCACAGAATTAAAGCCTATACATTTCATTCTCAGTACAGCATCTGGCTAGGACTAGAAGGCATTAAAAGAATTATGTCATACCAGCTGAATAACTGAGGAGCTAAGAGAAATGCAGGAACAATCATCCTGTGAAAAAGTTTCCTTTCCAAGACTTGGCTTCCTAAACATTTTTGGAAAAATCTGTCTATTGTTAGTTTAAGGTAAAAATCAGGAAACGAAGTCTTAAAATAAAAAGCTTCTCTGTGTTGGAAGAGCACATTAGTTGAGCCAGTAATTCAGAAAAAATAAGGCATGTAAGTAACTAGCATAAGCTTTAAGTGTTCTTCCCCTTTCCTTTGAGGGATTTCAACAGACAGTCCGAAGGGAAAACACTTTTGCAGTCCAAGCACCATCTAAACCAATTTCAATAACACTCTAGAAATAGTTGTTATGGTATAGTGAATCCCTCCCATGCATAAGGATCTGAAAAAAAGTTTTAAATGCCATGTCTGCAAATTTAGAAAAGGCTTTTAAATCTACCTTCCTTATAAAGACATGATAAAGAATTTTCATAACTGAAGTCCCAACAAATCACAATTCAACTTCTTCTATAAAAAGGAGTAATAGCTTTGCTTGAAGAGATGAGGAAAAACCAAGCCCATCAATGAGTGCATTCCTATCAGAGACAGGTTTTTCAGAGCTAAGGATGTGCATTTTTATTGGAGCAATGGTAACAAAGCCAGCACTCCTAGCAATGGGAAGACAGAGCTCCCAGAATTGAATTAGATCACACATAAGCTGAAAATGAGGATTTTTTTTTTTAATTACTGTTCCCCTTTAGATTAAGTCTCTCCTTCACATGAGTAGCTCCCAATTAAGTTCACATTATCCACCAAGATCACTCCAAACATCCTGCTTGACTAACAGAACTGTGTTCCATTGTGTCCTATAAGATCAATATTTTAGAAGACATAACATCAGTAACTGCTCTTAGAAGAGCAAATTCAGGCAGATTCACCCAGTTGTTAGCTAGAGAATGGACCAAGGCATCTAACAGCTCAGTAGCAGTAGTCCAATTTCATTACATAATCAGTGACTACCTTTTCATTCACAGGCTTAAGCTCCTTTCATGAGGTTTACTTAGGGCGGTTCGGTCCCACCTCTGAATTTGGGAATGCCCTTCAGGCTGGTTTGCACAGCTAGGGACCAGCACAGCAGGGACGGGGAGGAAAGGATCTGTTTACACTGAATCAGATTAATCACAGGAAAATGACATCAAGATGGTGCTTTGGGTGAAGATCTCACATGTACTTAACACCCAGAAGAAATTTCCATTATATAGTTGCACTGAACAAGCAATGTCTAGATTACTGAAGTGTTGCAGGCTTGGCCAGTCTCTCACTCCACTTTGGGTGGCACACAGTAAGGTACTTCTGCAGCTTGGGGCCATAAAACACATCTCGGAGAGCAAAAGAGGTATCATATCCCTACCCTGGGAATACAAGCTTCTCAAGAATCCGGCTGGAAATGCAGAATCCGTCTGGAAATGAGAAGGCTCCAGGGAGACCTTATTGTGGCCTTCCAGTATCTGAAGGGGGCTACAAAAAAGCTGGGGAGGGACTTTTTAGGCTGTCGGGCAGTGATAGGACCGGAGGGAATGGATTAAAGCTAGGGATAGGTCGATTCAGGATAGAAATTAGGAAGAATTTCTTCACCATGAGGGTGGTGAGACACTGGAACAGGTTGCCCAGAGAGGTGGTGGAAGCCCCATCCTTGGAAGTTTTTAAGACTAGGCTGGATGGGGCTCTGAGCAACCTGCTCTAGTGGGAGGTGTCCCTGCCCATGGCAGGGGGGTTGGAACTGGATGATCTTTATGGTCCCTTCCAACCCTGACAATTCTATGATTCTATGAAATGCAGAATAAGGCTGGAAATGCAGCTGTATTCCCATAGCAACTTAAAGATTTCTTTTTCATAAGCCCCAGGGTCCTACTTCCCTTTGCAGGTGTAGGTTCAGGCTACCCAGGAGTTCAAAAGCAGCACAAGCAGAACTGTTGGCCATACGATGTAACCTGAGCTCAGAAGCTGCATTTGAGTTACCCAAGAAGCACACTGCAGCCAACACTACACAATACAAGAACAGTTTCTTTGCTTTTGGGGCAAGGGCATGACAATATTAGCAAACATGCCTAAGAAGGATTTGAATATAAAATATGTCTTTAAAGGGTACTAAGACTCTTATCTTTGAACACGTGTTTGCAAATACATTATACTACTACCTTCAGGTGAAAAAGCACCCCAAATTTGAAGAAAGAATTTATTCTGTATCAGACCAAATACTGACTTCTGTGTTTTATTCACTACTGACAGAATGTTGTCCTGTGCTACTAGAAAAAAACATGAGTTCATGGACAAGCTGTTAAAAAGCAAACCAGCAGTGAGGCTAAAAAAAGAAGGAAGGAGACAACAGAACAGCAGTTCCAACTCCCAAGCTAGTAATTCTTGGTGGTAGAGTTTTGAAGGTAACATATTACTGGAAGCTGACAGTCATGAAGCTCATGTACCCTATCTTAAATTCACTCTGGGCTTGACAACGACGATATTAATAAAGTCCTATGAAAGATGCTGTGTTGAAATCTGATAGTAACTGCTGTGTGCTCATGTAAATTACATGAGGAGTTACTTCACGCACTGTTAGATATCAAACTATTCCTCTCTCAACTTTGTCCTATTTATGTTGGCTGACGGTGGAACTAGCAATCCATTATGTGACACAAATTAAGTTACTACTAACACATTAAACCAGAAAGCATCTGAAATTGAATCTCATATCAGACAATGGCTTGAATAAAAACCAAGCACTTCACACAATCTACCAGCTCTAATAGCTGACGGGCAAGCTTTGCGTTCCCCTAGCTTGCTTACAGCTTCCTGAACAAGTCTGCTGCCAGACGGCAAGAAGTTTATGGAAACCCATGGCATTCCTCCCACTTCCCCCTAAATTTGCAGTATTTGGTCTTGAAACTGTTTAGGATTTGACCCAACACTGAAGAAATCCATCCACAAGATATGAAGAAAAAACCTTCTACACAGCAGACAATCATAATACAGAGCAAAAAAAAAAAGTTACTTTCAGGATTCCTCAAAGCTTAGATATGCATGACCTTATCTTCTGACGCTTGTATTTGGACATCTGCAGTGTTTTACCTCATGTGAGAGGAAAACAATCTGAAGCAATAGCTCATATGCTAAGAAACAAGTGTTCTGACAATCTTTTATCAGAGATCATAAGGTACAGCTACTACAGCCTTTTCTGATAATTTCTTAAGGTCACTGAAAACAGTGACAGAACCTTTCTTTTTCCAGCCTTCCCAGCAAGCTTACCCAACTTCACTCTTCAGCCACTGCCATTAGTGCTATGTAGGACAAGATACCATTTCCTTCTTAAGACAGGCTTAAGAAAGCATGCACTTTGAATGGACATTATTCAAATGGAACAATTCAAAGTTGTTTAAATGTCTGTTAAATGCATCATTAAAAAAGTATGCATTAGACTCCAAAAAACCCCACAGTTTTCTTCTTGCTAGTTTGTACAACTGAGATGACCAGAATTGTTTTTGTAAACACACACAACCTGCACAGAAGCTCTGCAGAGGAACTTAGTGCCATGAGGTGGAATAGAAAGACACATTGCCTAGGCAGTAACAAAAAGGCTTCTCACACAGCAGTTTATAATATCCAAAAAAAACCCAAACAGGAGTCATTAAGAAGAAACCAAGCATTTCCAAAAAAGCCTTTTTTCCAAAGATGGAGATAAACACTTGAGAGGTGCATGTCTAATTGGAATAGCTGAAACAGCAGGCAGCCTTTTTGCAAGGTATCTCTAAACGTTTGAGCACCCAAGATAAGACCACTGTATTGAAACAATAGCTTGGCTATTTCAACAAAACACTGTATACTTAGGTAAAGGAAGGACACTCAGTCTCCCCATCCTTCTGCCTAGGAATCATAAAGCACCCATTGAGGTATCCAGCTCTTAAGTTAATGGCATGTGACAAAAGTGATTTATATGCAGGACATTTAAGGTTCCTCAATAAAACCAAAATACTCTCCTACCATTTTAAAAATTCTATCCACACAGCAATCAAAAAGACAGCGTACAAAGAGACTTCATAATTATATTACACCATCATTCAGCTATTTTAGTTTATTTTCTCTCTAGAGTGTTAAGTCTTAAACAAAAAGCCAATATGCCTAAAAACAAAGTCAAACTCCTTTAAAGAAGGATGTAACGTCAGCTGTATTTACTTTGTTATCGAGAAGTACTCTGCAGTATTTATTCGTTACCCGACAACAAGGATTAAAGTTAAACACATTCCAGTGCAACTCCCACCCCCTACCTCTTGCGCAGGGAAATCCAGCACTTATGCAGAACTAAACTTGCTACAAAAAAATGCATTTTCTTCTAGTAATGGCCCTCATGAAACTTTTCTACCAGGAAACTTTGAGGACTACAACACATTCATCATCTTAAGTATCACTGCCTTGTAAAAAGGAAGGTTTATTGAGATACAAGAACAGGAAGGAAATAAATGCAGGGTCAGCAAATCACAATAATCTGTCTTTGTCATGATTTTGGAGATTGTGGGGCAGCAAAAGTTCTTTGAAATTCCAATTCTGACCACAAGCTTTAGATAAGGTGTTCTCTTCACAAGACTACCCGTATTGTACTAAACCATCCTATAAACTTAATAATATAACACATCTTAAAATTAGGATATTGTGGTCCAAGCCAGTTGAGGATGGATTAGGCTTAAATTACTTCTATCCCTTGAACAAGAGGAACAGTGAGGTAAGTGAAATTAATTTATGCTTGTACAGACTTCTTTCCACCTACTATGCATTTAGTCATGGCTCCAAACCCCCTGAAAACCCTTCATTCCATTCTCCTCTGGGAAGCTGTGAGGCTGGAGAAGGCTGAGGAAAAGACTCAAAGGTGATTTTACAGAACCATTTAAAAACTCAAGGTATTTCCTGCAAAAGAATGAGGGACACGACAGGCACTTTTAGGCTGATTTTAATATGGTGCCAGACCCACTCAGAGCATCATTGGCTTAGAGATTTTAATTGGTTAATCAACCCACAGTGCAGCTGAAGCATTTTAGTAGGTTCTTGGTCAAACTTCAAAAAAATGGAACGTGGCACAGACTGATGTGAACTATGGCTATGTCTCTATCAGCAGTAGGGTGATCCCGTGAGAGTAAAGTGCATGCTTTTGTTTGGGGAAGTGCTGCTCACTTTACTATTTATAAAGTTCTGTCCCAGCCCCAACTTAGGAATTGGCAGCTGACACCTGCCAAGCCATAACTTCCATAAAACTGAGCAAAACAGTAACAAATTCAGTGTTGGTAAAACCCACGGTGACCTGCTGTCTGCATGTCTAAGTCTCCAAGTTTAAATTATCTGCTTGTGATCAGAAAGCCAAGACAGGATCATTTTATCCAACAGCAGCTCTCTCATGGGGATTCCCTCACAACAGGCACGTTAAAGACTTTGGGGAAAATATGAAGTATTTGAATTGACAGAGCCCCACAATAAAAGGTACTATTTTATGCAATCAATTAACTTTATAACCTCTATTCCCAGAGCACACAAGGAAAAAATAAAATGAAGTCTTTTTGTTATCTCTGTCATTGGTCTGAGATCCTCCTCTGCACCACTATGGGTTTACTCTTGCAAGTGTTTCCTTTTTCATTCAGAATCACTTGCAAACTGAATGCCAGCTATTTATGCCAACAGTCCCTTTCCAATGTAAGGAAGTTTCAAAGGCCCGAACAGTGAGGTTCCACAGTCTTTTCAGTCCCAATAATCTTCTGAAGCTTACAAAATACTTCCAAGGTAATGAAAGCTATAGTAGGCAATTTATGTGCTGTTTGAATGTACTTTTCTTCAGCACTAGCTGAGAAGCAATTCTAAAGCTCTATTTGAATCCAGCCCCTTCTCTATCAAGTTATGCCGCTAATCAGTAACACAAATTTTTCTCCCTCCTTCACTGATAATTCTAAAGTAGAAGGACAAATGTTTCCTTTTTTGTCTTCTTAGAAGTATTTTGATAACACACAGCAGGCTGTGCCTTGGTGCCTGATTCTGTAAATGGAGAATAAGTACGAAGTCCACAGTTTCCTTGTGAGTAGGAAGTGAAGTGAGAAGAAGAAACCAGTGTAATACTTTTGGCCATAGAAGACAATAGCTGCAAGAGCTGAAAGTTGGTATATATGATTATCTCTTTAAGGCCAAAACCATAAGGTTTATGAAGTTTGCCTCTTAGAATAATTTCTCTCTCTCTCAGAGCTATTTCCAAGTAGAGAAGGAAAGTCACATAACTCCTACAAAGTGTTCTAGCAAGACTCCATGCTTATGTCTTCATATGGTTTTTCCTCTTCAGAGCCTAGTGAAAGTATTTAGCAGTCAGGAACTAAATGTAGCAGAGCTAAGTGGAAAACTTTCATATACATATGCCCAAGTCACTCCTCTTTATTATAAAGTATTGATATGAAAGAATCCTACCTTTTCTATTTCCTATTTGACTACCTCTTAATTTCAGATAAATCACAAAGTAATAGTTCTAACTTAATCCTTTCAACATAATCCACTAGTAAGAATGCCAAATTATTCAACCTAGAAATCCTACAATTCCCATTTAACTTGTTCTTTCCCTGGACATTTCATATGCATACCAGGGAAGAAATTTTAAAACATAGCTACTAGCCAATACATCTAAAATTATGATTGAGAAATGCACCCTATGCCTCCTTTTGGGTAATCATACCACAAAGGGTAGGAGCTAAGAGATGACGCAACCGTGCTGTTGTGGCAACTGTCTGAAAGCCAGTGTCTCATGAGCTATACTTTTAGACTACAGTGAATTGGTACAGCCTCAGATGATCATGGATGCTCTCCCAGTTCCTTCTCTTGGAAAGCAAGCTGTTGCCTTCCTCAAAAAATGGGAAAAAGAATTAATGAAACAATGTTCTCAGAAAATAGTGAATATTATGAAGTTTCCCTGCATTCTGGTGAAGATTAAAAATGAGACAGTTTACAAGTTCGATGGCTTTCTATGACGGGTTGTTTTGGTTTCTTTCAAATTCTTCATATCACTGAAGAAGGCGCTGGTTTTTTTAAAACCCTTCCTTAACACAAACAGCTATCCTACTTATTAGGCAGTCAAAATTCAGCCCAGCAAGGCCAAGGTGGTACAAGGTATCAGAACCAGAACATACTCCTCCATACGACTATGCCTAGAAGATAGATGAATAAAGCATCTGTGACCCTGGGGAATAGGCCAGGGCCCAAGAACAAGACACTACTCTGCATGTTTCCTGTGTTCTCTTATCAGTTTCCTGAACACACTGCACAGAGGCGATAGCGCAAAGAATAGGCGCTAGTAACGCCACCTCCTCTGTGCAGAGTGCTATACTCATCTCAGCAATTCACATTTGGCTTGTAAAAGCCTCGTGATACCTCCTCCAAATTGGTTACTGGTTAACACAAGCGAACAATCAACCCTAGATTAACAGGTTCCATTTCTTCTGATGACACAAACTGTGCTCTATAATACATTACTTCAAGACGTGCAGAAAAGGGGAAGAACACATATACATTGGTTACTAGACTGTCAATAAGCAGTTAATTGCTCAAGTCAACAAAACAAGCAATTAACATCCAGGAGGCTTTTTGTCCCTAAAACTGTCCTACATATCTGCTCTCTCTGCACCATAGAATGGGGTTTGTTTACAAAGGAGGAGTAAAACAACACCAAGCTGCCTAGCTCTGAACACGGAGTATCTACTGCCCTTTGTAAGGGAATGAAAAAAGGGAAGGCAAATAGCTACAGAAGTCGCATAAAAAAAATTCTGAAAGTTTCATCAGCTCGCTCGCTTCGGTTGTCACCGTCACATGTGTTGATTTAATAACCTCTGCTGTGTGAAACCGAAACCGCAGTGAAAAAAAGAAAAGTGAAAACAAAAAAGCTAACTCTTAATTAGATTCCTAGGAGTGCCAAGGGTATCAAGAGTTAGTTAAGAGAAGCACAAAAGCACAGGCTACTTCTGACTCTCAGGGCTTACTACACGCCGCAACAGCGCCTTACCGATGACCCTAAGGACCGCGGGACACAAGGCCAGTTGAAGCGGGCGTAGCAAGAGGAGGGCTTTCGCCTGCGTTCTCCTAAAACACCTAGACACGGCACCGGCACCCTTAGCAGGGAGGGCCGGGCGAGGCCTCCCAGCACAGCAGGGGACGGGCTCAGCCAGCGACTGAGACGGGGGCTTGGACTGCTCTCCCGGACCCCCACCAGGCCGCGTCCTGCCCACCTCCTGACCCCGCAGCTGAAGCAGGGCGTCCCGCGGAGGCCCCCACCAGGCCCGGCAGAGCCAAGCGGAGCCCGCCCCACCCAGGGCTCTACGCGGCAGGGAAGCGGCCACACACCGGATCCGCCAGCCAGCTGCCGAGCCCGAAGCGCACGAAGCCGACAAACGCAGAACACCTACCGCCACCTCTCACCCCACCGCTGCTGCCGCCGCACTCCCCGAGCCGCGCCTTTAAGACCCCATGTCCCGCCAGTCCCCGGTGCCGAGCGTCGATCCCGGAGCGAGTCCCCGCCCACCGCCCCGGAAACGGGGACGGAGCGGCACCGCCTACCGGAGGTGGCACCGCGCGCCACAGCCGCCATGGCGGGAAAGAGGAGACGCCCTGGCCACGCCTACACGGGCCGGGCGGCGGAAACGCCCGTTCTGACGTCAGCCGCCGCGTCCGGGCTGTGTACACGCAATATGGCGTCGCGCTGCCGGCCTCGGCGGAGCCGAGCGTGCGCCGCTAGCGCGGCTGGGCCTTGCTCACGGTAGCGACGGTAAATAACACATAGCGCGGTGCGGAAACAGCCCCGTTTGTATCAGGGGGGTTCTCCCCGCGTGAGGTACCCTCTGCTAGGAGGCGGCGCGTCAGCCCTTCTCTATACCAGAGGAGAGGGCGAGTGCAGGCAGGGACAGGGGCCGCTCGGAGTCACGGAGCTCAGGTTCTGGAGACGAACCGGGTCGGTCTTGCTGAGCTGTTCCTGCGTGGCCGTGGGTAACGTCTTCGCTGCTCAGGCTGCTGTTCGTACCTAGTACCCGCTGTAAGGCTTCTGGCTTGGAGCGCCGCCGGGGGCTCTCCCAGCATCGAGGCCCGCGGCCGCTCACGCGGCTCCTGAGCCCGTACAAGGTGGCTCCTCGTTGCTGAGATCCCTGCGGTGGCCAGCACCTGCTTTATAAAGCGCGGCACTGCGTGTGTTCAGAGCGCTGTGTTTGCAGAGAACCCTAGCGTGCATCAGCAGTCGGTGAATGCCCCCAGCAGTCAGCCAGCGCTGCTGCCCTCTCATACCCGCGTGTCCCGCCGCCGGACTACATATCCCGGCAGGCGCTGCGCAGGAGGGGCTGGGCCTCCCGGCGTGCCGCGCGGCTGCCTCCCTGCCGCCTCAGTGGCTGCGCCGGGGGCTTGCCCCGCCCCGCCGTGCGCCGCGGGTCTCTGTGGGGTCGGCCCGGCGCTGGTGCTGGGAGAGCGGCGGGCTCCAGGGCAGGCGTGGCCGGGCCTGCTCGGTCCCAGTCCCGGGGGGAGGGGGTAATGGGTCACCGGACCCCTGTCCTGGCGAGGGGTGCGATGTGTGAGTATCGGGGCTGGGAAGGAGCAGGGAGCTGTGGGAGCTCTGCGGCGATAGCGGGGGTGGTGAGGGGTTGCTCCGGCTCTGGCGGAGGGGGTGGCCTAGGGAGGGCAGAGGGACAGGCCTGGCTTAGAGGGCCTGCTGCGGGCATCTCGCCTTGGGGCGGGCATACGTATTGCTTTGCGTTGTGAATATCCTTTATTGCCACAGTGATCCCCGAACTTTGTTATCCTCCTAAATACAAGCTTTGTTAGACCAAGCACTCTGCTACAGATGCATCGCTAGCGTGTTGTCTCTTTTCATACCTGCCAGAAGCGTTTCCAGGGTTGAAGTGTGACTTTGGGTACAGAGTTGCTTAGTTGCTTTCCTTATAGCATATGGCTGAAAATGCATCGTAGTGAAAGCATGTATGAATGTGTGATAAAGGTCTGATAGCCTAAAGGGAGGGGGGCTGATAGTGTGAAACAGGTCTTAATGATATAGGAGATATTTAATCATTTGTTATTGCAACCAGGGTAGTTAATATGCAAGATGAAATTACATTAAGAACTGTTATGGGGTGATTATGAACTTCAACTTGGAAAAGTTTATGAATATTGGATAGAAGGGGCATTGCTGATTCAAGTTGATACTTCAATATACTTTACTGATAGTGGCTTGATAATAATGGTCTCATGCAAGTAAAAAAATTTCCTTTTCACCTTCCCCACCTTTGCCTTCTGAAGTGCAGCTTTAAAGAGCTTTGTAGAACAGATGAGTGACCTGAGAGAAGAGAGCTGAGGTTTGATTGACTTTGTTTTCAGCGTGAGTTCTTGAAGCTGCTTCTCTTATATCTCCACTGGTTATTTCTGTTCTTTTGTTATTTGCTACTTATTTCAGTCAAGCCTCAATTACTACATGAAACTAGGTGACTGTTTTGCTGAACTGATAAACCTTAGCCTAAATAAAATAACAAATATTTAAGCCTTCCAAAAATGTGGTTAATAGTTTTGTTCAAGTTTGAAAGTACCTCTGCGTGTTACGATATTTGGAATGAATATAGGAGGTTCTAAGGGACACTTCAGTGTGGCTTTTTAACTTCTTACCTTTGAAAATAGATTCCTGTCCTGAAGTCTCCTGTTAAAAGTTATCTGTATTAGCTTTTTTGTAGTCTTTATTTGACTTCAACTGAACTGGCAGTGTACAGAATCACTGACTGTCAGGGGATGGAAGGGACCTCTGAAGATCATCTAGTCCAACCCCCCAGATAAAGCAGGCTCACCTAGAGCAGGTTGCCCAGGATCACATCCAGGCAGGTATTGAAAGTCTCTAGAGAAGGAGACTCCACAGCCTCCTTGGGCAGCCTGTTCAGTGCTCCAACACCCTCACAGTAAAGGAATTCTCTCCATGTGCTGAAATGGAACTTCCTGTGTTCCCATTTGTGGCCGTTGCCCTGTGTCCTATCACTGGGCACCACTGAAAAGAATCTGGTCCCATCCCCTTCACCCCTGCCCTTTAGATATTGATAAGCATTGATAAGATCGCCTCTCAGTCTGCTCCAGACTAAACAGCTCCAGGTCTCTCAGCCTTTCCTCATAAGAAAGATGTTCCATTCCATTAGTAATCTTCGTAGCTCTCTATCAGACTCTCTCCAGTAGTTCCCTGTCTCTATTGATCTGCGAAGGCCCAGAACTGAACACAGTACTGCAGATGTGGTCTCACTAGTGCAGAGTAGAGGGGGACAAGAATATCCCTGCTGGCCATGCTCTTCTTAATGCGTCCAGGATACCGTTGGTGTTCTTGGCCACCAGGGCACACTGCTGGGTCATGGTTAACTCATCCACCAGCACTTCCAGTTCCTTCTCTATGGAGCTGCTTTCCAGCAGGTCAACCCTTAACCTGTACTGGTGCATGGGTTTATTCCTCCCTAGGTGTAGGACCTTACACTTACCCTTGTTGAACATCATGAGGTTTGCCTCCACCCAACTCTCCAGGCTGTCCAGGTCTTGCTGGATGGCAGCACAACCTTCTGGTGTGTCAGCCACTCCTCCCAGTTTAGTATCATAAGCAAACTTGCAGAGGGTACACTCCATCCCTTCATTCAGGTCATAATGTAAGGCAAATGCATTTTCACCACCATGTGTGTTCCACTAAGGACTGATTTTTGTACGTAAAGTTTGTTAGTTAGGTGCTGTGTTAGAATCATAGAAGGGTAGGGGTTGGAAGGGACCTCTGGAGATCATCGAGTCCAACCTCCCTGCCAACAAAGGAACACCTACGGTAGGCCACACAGGAACAGATCCAGATGAGTCTTGAAAGCCTTTAGAGAAGGAGACTCCACAACCTCTCTGGGCAGCCTGTTCCAGTGCTCTGTCACTCTCACAGGGAAGAAGTTTTTCCTCACGTTGAGGTAGAACTTCCTTTGTTTCACCTTGCTGCCATGACCTCTTGTCCTATCACAGGGCACAACTGAAAAGAGACTGGCCCCTTCTACTTGACACCCACCCTTCAGATATTTGTAAACATTAATATGATCCCCAAACATATTTATAAACATTAATAAGATCCCCTATTTTCTTATATTTCCAGTTAGGAACACATCCTTGGTTTTCTCCAAACTGTGTTAGTCTGTTTCCTGTGTC
Source organism: Todiramphus chloris collaris (assembly GCA_025345505.1). Lineage (NCBI taxonomy): Eukaryota > Metazoa > Chordata > Aves > Coraciiformes > Alcedinidae > Todiramphus > Todiramphus chloris. The sequence continues at coordinate 1,828,260 of JANVCC010000076.1, forward strand.
AGTTTGGTCACTGTGACTAAACTTCAGGTAGTTTCTAGCCCCACATGTCCAAAAATGTCACATGTTTGAAGAGATGTCAGCTAAATGTATCTTAATTTGTACAGGGCTGTGACATCCAGTAGAAAGAGTAACAATTATCGCTGTTCTATGGATACATATCCAAATCGTGTACAGAGATGCTAAAACTTGTAGGTAACTCCATCTAGGTAAAAGTAAGATATTTTTCCATTGGGGTCCCCCCCCACTTTATCTTGTAAAAACAAAATTGATAAGCTGTCTGGAATCAAATTTAAGTTTTGTCAGAATAAAATTTAAACAGATAAAATTCTTTTGAACATCTGTTAATCTTCCGCCATCTCTGCCACCAGATGGTGGCATAAGATTGGAGCTGTTATCTGACTCAGGCTGGTTATAGGAAAATAAGAGGACATTATGAATAACTTACTGGGTTTTATAAAAATGTTTTCCATAGTTGTAGTGTAAGGGATTTTTCTCATCTAGTCCGAGACTATTTTACATTTTGATCCTAAGCTGATGGAGATGCTAATATTCAGCCCTGGGACAAACTGCATGTCAGAGGTGTAAGAATTCAGACAGAGCTCTGTATTTCTGTTGCTGGCTTAACACTGGGGATCCTTAACTTGAATTTACTTGGCACCAAAGCTCCACGTACTGAAGAATGACCTGAACACCTTGGTTTGAGTGCCTCAAATCACTCTTCGGTGGTTCTTCGTACTCTGTAGTGACTGTATAAATAGAAAATGCCCAGTGCCTAAATGCTCTGCTGCATACTCTCTTGTGTCTATGTACATCTTTCTTAGGAAGTCTGAGTCATTTTGCCAAGGCCAGGTACCCTCGCTTGGAAAAAAAAATACAGCTAAATATTGCATAAGTAAGTGTAAAATTAAGTGGCAGGTATTTCTGTCATTCTTTTAATCGTCTGTTTGTTGAAGACATTTTATTAAAAGTGGCACAAGGTTATCAGAATAAGCTGATGTGAATTATTTTGTAAGTCACAGAACTGTCTAAATCCATTGGGTTATTGGTCCCTCGTCTCATGTTGCTACTTAATAAGGCTTTGTCTCAGTCAGTAACAGTTATGTTTGAGGCTGTAACAGCAGGTGTACAAAGAAAATCCACCCCTCCAAAGTGGGACAGTAAGGGTCTTAGTTGGAGTATTATGTCCAGTTTTGGACAATTCTTTCAGAGTTTTGAGGGCAATTTGAAAAGAGGAATGGCAGTTTTAATAGGGTCAGGAAATGCAGTGTTTGAGGAAAACATCTGAAGAAAAAAAGAGTTTGCATATGTTGACAACCAAACAGGGAGTGTAGGGGAAAACAAAATTTTTCCAGGTGTGTGGATTTTGGGTGTCCTAAATCGCAGCATGTAGCAGTGAAGCTGAACAGCTGTCCATTCCAATTAGGGCAGTGTCTATCCCTCAATCCTCCAGCGTGTAAAAAGCTATTGTAAGCAGGAGTGCAATAAGATGTTTACTTTCATTAGGGAGGAATTACCATCTCAGTTTACAGCAAGGAAAACTTAGTTTGGATATTAGGAAATGATTAACATTGCTTACATATACGGAATCAGAAAGATACAGTTTGATTGTGATTTATGGTCTGTACCCCATTCTTAGATTTGCTTGAAATGAAAGTAGACATCAGTGAAAACTCTGTGTTCATGCCAGGTGTTCCTGTGCCTGCACTTGGTCTGTTTGAAGTATTTCTCCACAGTGTCCTTATCTCCAGTATACCTTCCTTGTATATTGTAAAAAGCCAGCTGTACTCATGGGATAGCATGCAAACAATTTCTGCTGGATGTGTTCTGGGCTGGTTGGTGGAGTCAACTTTACTGCTTCTAACAGGAACTTAAAGAACTTTGACCTGTGAAATACTCCTGTCTTAACGTCAAAACAGTTAATCATTCAGACACCCAGTTATAATAATTGCTGTGCAGTGGTGCTGCTTCAGTGCTGAGGGGCCTAGAGTACCATCAGTCTGTCAGGAGAATGAAGTTAAACCTTGGAAAACAGGGAGGAGTTTATCTTAAAAGTCTTGCTTTTAGTACAAGTGTTTTAACTACTGGGCTGTAATATATTTATCTCCTTCGCCATGTTAAAAAACCCCACTCTGTGACTACAGAGTAGTTTGTACAGTGCCTGATAGTGTGCTAGAGGAGAATAATGCTGTTAGTCATGACTTAGCTTTAATAAGTCCTTAAGTTTCTGTCTGTTGATTGGGTTACGTTGCACAGGTAGCATCTCGGAAGGTTCAGGCGTCTCCCACATATGCCCAGAAATAACGTCAAGGTAATCGGTAAAATTTGCAGTCTGACGAGAGGGTGCATAGTGAATTCAGATGCCTGAAGGGCAATGAATCTAGAAAGGAGAGGTAGTTTTTGAATGTTGGTGCTTTATTCCACATCAGTTCTGCTTGAGGTGATAAAATTTGAATGCAGGCCTCTGTCTCGTTACGATGAATTACTTGTTTTTGTACAGCACTCTTCCAGCGCTATGGGGCTTTGATGTTTGGAGAAGCGTTGTAGTACAGCAAAATGGGTTTATAGTCATAAAAGTTTTCCTTAAGAAAAAATCTCTCTCTATAATTAGGTTTTATTAAACCTTTATTTAGTTAGATAAGCAATTGTTATTGCTTTCTAGCATTTTTTAATCACAATAGCTTTCAAAGGCCTATGTGGGGTTTTCCAGGGTTTCCTGTGAAAGACCAGGCTTCTTGGCATATTGCAAGTGCTTGTAATGAAATTACATAGGGTATAGCATAGCAGTGGTTAAGTGCTTTCCAGGGCCTAAATACACTTCCATTCCTAATTCTTCTGAGAAAGAGGCTTCTCTCCAAGTCAAAATGACCTTGTGTCCACCACTTCCTCACATCAACCAACTCAAGATTTCATGAAGGCATGTTGTTGTGAGTTGCTCCTTTACCTCTCTGTTGTCCTCTCCCATGTCTGTGATAGCTCTGTTAATGTTCTACAACTCAATTAGGACGTGTGCAATCAGTTGTTGCAGGAGAGAAGGCCCTAAAGCAAAAGGAGTGACATCCCTGTGAGAAGCTGAGGAGCGTGTTGCTGCAGAGCATTCTGCCACCGTGAACTTCTAGACTCTCGTTCTTGTCAAGTGTAGAGTTTCCACTGCTATCTGTAGGGACATGCAGCATTTAGGCAGGCCTTTAGATAGGCCAGAGCTGCTGATCTCTTTGAGGCCTCCTGAGGATTTCTAGGCAGCTGGAATGCTGGGCTGCCCGCCCCACTCCGTGGCTCTTTGTGGCTTTATATAGTCAGTGTTCAGCCACTGATCTGTAGCAGATTTAACCTTGGCGTACAATTTTAATGTATGTTATCCGGTAAGGTTCAATAACTGTGGACAAATGGATGTTGTAGCAGGAAGTAGTCTAATGCCTTATTCTCTTTGTAGACTATTTTTATGTGTGAGAAGCGTTCTCCAGAAATCTCTGTAGCAGTCTTGCTTAAGTTAATTAAAACTGTGTGATGTTTCCGAGCTCTGGGCAGGTGCGGGCTATGTGCAAGTTGCATGTACATCACACAGTTGTAAAATGAATCCCTTCCCTTTAAAACAAACAAAAAGTCACCCACTGAACAGTTGCATTCCCTCAAAATAGAAAGTTAATGTTACATTTCACTGTTGACAAGTGTTTCTCTTGTATACCGTGGTGGGGCCTTTTTGGCAAAACTTTTATCTTTGCTTGCAGTTTGCTCATTATTTAGGATAGCTCATTTTCCCATGGGAAGTAATTTCCCTATGCTCTGCAGCAAGTTGGTCATTTCAAAAGCACAAACAGCTAAATCTGATAAAAGCTTGAAGGTTGTTCAAAGAAAGAGATTTTTTAACTTTTTTAATTATTATTTGTTAAGAATTACAATATGCCTGCATTTGTGTAGAGAAAGCGAAGTTTCTGAAGTTTCTTGATACGAAAGTTTTTCGAATGAACAGATCAGTGTATGATGAGATGAAATCTCATCACTGACTACAAGACTCAGAACATGTACGATCCTTGTCTCTGTTGTATAGTGAGTGGGAGAATACCTGGTATTTATGTTTTTTCAAAGTACTTCATGAAAGTTCTTTTGCAGTGAAATTGAAGTACTTCATTACAGTTGCCCATGGGTTTTATAGCGAGATTTGGTAGAAAGCTAAGGGTGAAGGGAAGTTGGTTTATCTCTGTGTAGACAGTAAGTCAAAACATGATCTGGAAATAGGATGTGTGTCTGTCTTCTTCCACTCCCTGGAGCATCTACTGAATCTCTTTACATGCGAGTCTTGCCTCTAAGGGTTTCTGTTTGTGGAGGTGAAAGTTTCACTTTTCATAGTGACAACCAATAGCATTTGAATTCCATTAGTATTTTTAGTACTCTGTCATAAGTAATGCCCAGTTGATTGGGCAGTTAGCCTGAAACTCTTCCTGTAATCGTGTATAGTTGCTATATGTTTTAATTAGCTAAAAACAGGTGTAATGTTAGCTCTACTTGTAAAAGCTTTCTAATATTATGTGCTAACTGGTGACAGCAAGTCACCATACTTCACTGGCCTGCTTTTCCTGGTTTAAGTCCCATGCTGCTGTTTCACCCTTCTGCTGAATGAATTCTGTAAATACTTGAGCAATCTTGAACAAGATCTTGAACAGATGCAGGGTATTACTCTGATAAACTACACTGTAGTGCTAGTGAAAAATGTTGGGGGAGTACAGAATATTTTAATGCAAAAGGATTTATCTGAAATTGGTGCAAGGATTAATACCCTGGCTTTTCAGGAGTAACTTCATATTAATCATATTAAAACAGTTCTCCTATATTGAGTAGGCATGCAAACCTTTGTTGCTTGTGTATAATCATAAATAATTCTCTTAGATCTTTTGCAGCTGCACAGATCTCTGTATAAACTGCATGTTGATGATGTGCTTCTATACTCACCTAAGAATCTACTAGAAAATCATGAGGCTGAAATATCTCATTTTCTATTTCTACTTATATTAGCTTGAACTTTCTGTAACTGCTGTCTCAGTTGAAATATGTTTAAAACCAAGTTATACTCTTTATATGTAGTTTCAAAATAATTAGTTCCAAGTATGTGGTATTTCTGTGTTCTACCCTTCCATGAAGGCAGGTGCTTTTGCATGCACATCACTGATACCATAGGCATTTATATGCATGCTCTGTATGACCTAGGCTGGTGCAAAGTTCCGGATGACCTTGTACCTTTGCTGGGGGTGATTTGTCAAAATAAATAGCTGGTAACTATTCAAGTATATCAGGTGCCCATGTGATGAAGCTAGAGAATGCCTATTTAAATACTACCGGGTATTTTGGCAAGATCAAGAGTGGTACCCTAGGAATGCTGGTTAGGGAGCATGAGATGGTTGAATCACCTCTTGTTTTATGTGTGTGTCTTTTGGTGTGATGATGTGGACTTTTTCAGGGAGGAAACTGTTTTCTCTGTTCTCTGAAGGTGAAAGGACTATTGCAACTCTCAGTTCCTTCTCCTTTAACCTGGGCATATGCTGGTGCATATATTAACTTTACATAGACATGTAAATCTGAAGGAAAAGAGTTATTTGTCAAAGAACTGCATTTTGGAATTAGAGTGAATGTGGATTTTCTTGCTTATTTTTGTTTGACTACAGTTGGACAGTACCACTGAATTTCAGAGCTGCTTTAACTCTAGGTAAATCGGAATTTGGTAAATGTGGTGGGTTGACCCCGGCACGGCACCAGGTGCCCACCAAGCCCTT